>OY997262.1:161055496-161457996 GCA_963921465.1 Triticum timopheevii | reverse complement strand
ACTTGTTTTTGCAATGCATTAACCATCTAGCAATTTTGCAATGCATTCATCCTCACTATCTTGCATTCACCATATAGAAAAATTTCTCATACAATTCATATATACATGACATTGAGGAAGATGGACCAACAATATGCATTCACCAACATATCCTCACATATCTTGCACCCACATATCCTTACATAAGCGTACTACTCAATCATATGCTACTAAACAACTAAAACATCATTAAAAAATCAACATGAAAACCTAGGTCGCACCTAGAGCCAATAAAATCTTCAAAACCACTAACTCGTTGCAAAAACTGATTGGAGGGATTGGAGGAGCTTACCGGCCTCTTTGTTTTGCCCCAAAAAACAACACAAATGGTGGACTCTAGAGGGAGATCGACAGGGGGTGTCGGTGTCAAAACCGGCGGGTCTCGGGTAGGGGGTCCCGAACTGTGCGTCTAGGCGGATATTGATAGTCTGGCTATCCGGACACCCCCTAGTCCAGGACTCCCTCAGTAGCCCCTGAACCAGTCTTCAATGACGATAAGTCCGGCGTGCATAATGTTCGGCATTGCAAGGCGGGTTCCTCCCTTGAATAATCCAGAGAAGATCACAAACACCAGGATAGTGTCCGGCTCTGCAAAATAAATTCCACATTCCACCGTAGAGAGAATAAAATGTACACTTAGTTCAATCTGCTGACGTATTATGCGGCGTGACATCACACCGCCACAAGGCCTTTGTTTGAATTACTATACCACCTCAGCATGTTTAGCGAAGCGGTTTCCTTGGCACGTCTTGTCGAAGTAGAGATCGTGTTCCCCTTATTCCGGGATTCTCATCAATACGTGCGTGGGTAACCCAACCGCGCCATTGATGGTGGCGCTTGGGAGATAAGCGAGTTTTACCAGGCTGGTGGGGGACGCATAGTTTTGTCCGCCTATATATAAGGGATAAGGATTCACCTTCTCACCTACGCCTTCTTCCTCCTTTGCTTACCCATCCCCGCGAACTCAAGCTCCAACGCCCGAGCTCGCGCATCTCGCCTCGACCTTCTCCGAATATGTCCGGAGTGGGAGGTAAATGGTTAGCCTCCACCGTCAAGGAGGAGGACATCACCAAGCTGCGCAGCGCCGGATACCTTTCCGGCGATATCGCGCATCGGCTGCCCGACGAGGGGCAGCTCATCCCTACCCCCGGGCCTCATGAGAGGGTCGTCTTCCTCCCCCACTTCCTCCGTGGACTGGGCTTTCCGCTCCATCCATTTGTCCGGGGGCTCATGTTTTACTACGGCCTGGATTTCCACGATCTGGCGCCGAATTTTATCCTCAACATCTCGGCGTTTATCGTCGTGTGCGAGGCCTTCCTCTGCATCCGGCCCCACTTCGGCCTATGGCTCAAGACCTTCAACGTCAAGCCGAAGGTTGTGAAGGGTACGCAAGCGGACCTTCGTGGAAAGAAGGGACCTTCGTCCCTTGGCTAGAAGGGACCTTCGTGGACTCCGTCAAGGGGTGGCAATCGGGGTGGTTCTACATCACCGAGCCACGCAAATCCACATGGGCGGCAGCCCCCGAGTTTAGATCTGGCATCCCCACGCAGCTCACCTCCTGGAAAGAGAAGGGCTTGCAGTGGGGGAATCCGGTGGAGGTGACGGGACTCCGAGCATGTATCAAGAAGATGGTGAGCAATAGGCTCAGGCTCGTCGACGTGGTCCAAGTCATGCTCATCCGGTGGATCCTCCCATGCCAAGAACGGGCATTTAATTTGTGGGAGTTCAATCCGGAACAGCACCAGGCGCTAAGCGGGCTCTTCGATACAACATACAAAGGCGCCTGGAGGGTGCTGTTCAAGGGCGCCGAAGCCCCCGCGTCCGCGACCGAAGACCGCGGATTCAGCTCGCAGCATCCAACTGACGAGGTAAGTGATTCAACCCCATTACGGGACACTTGTGATAATTAGATTGACTCTAGTGAGGTTTCATTCTGCCTCTTCCTTTGACAGGAATGGATGGAGAAGGCCAAGCTGTCATCAGCCCGACTCCCATGCCAGAAGACCCAGCGGACGCCCGCTTAACAGGGCTGCTGGTTCCGGCACCGCACGTGGTGCCGGAGAAGAAGGCCAAGAAGGTGGCCGCGGGGACTCGAAAGAGTTTCGGCAATCAGGCGTCTGACGACGACGAGGACTCCTCCCCCGAAGACGAGGAGGAGTACTCTCTCCCGGAGGAGGGAGAGAAGAAAAGGAAGGCTTCCTCCATCGGGGAGGCCGAAGGGTCCAAGAGGGGGAGAACTATCCCCCCGGACAATTTCGCCAACATCAGCGTTGGTGAGGATGAGTGGCCTCCAAGGGCCAGGCGTCCGGCAAGATCGTAAGTATCCGGATCCTTGATGTGTAATTTCTTTTATGTCGCGTAGTATCCTTCTAACGCCGCATTCTGCCCGTAGTCCGGCCAATGATGATCTCCCCGACTCATCGAGCGGGTCATTGGCCTCGTCGGATGTGAATTCCATCCCGACTGCCTCCACCCCACGCGCCGACGAGGACGTCGAGGTGGGATCCCAGAGAGGGACCCATCAGGAGGAGGCTCCGGAGGCGCCGTCAGGCAGCCTCCCGGACTTCGTGCCGGACTCTACATCGGAACCCGCAGTGGTTCCAGAGTCCGGCAAGCGGCCCCTTCGAAAGAAGGGAAGGACCGTGACGCCGGCGGCCTCCGTCCAACCGGAGGCGCCGGATAACCTGCTGGAGGCGCTTAAAGGCGCTTCCATCGAGGAAGAATACCGCACTATCATGAGTGCGGTGATTGAGAAGGTTCAGCTCGCTAAGAGCGGGCTGACCGAAGCCTGCAGCAGCCTTTTAACAGGCTTTGAGGTAAGAAGTTAAAATTATGTAATGTAATACCGCATAGACAGTAGCCCCTGATGCTTAGTTCGGTGTTCGGAAAGAAAAGCCGGACTAAGGATCTATAACAAGATATATGCAGGGTTGCCTAAAATATGTCAATATGGGTTTGCAGGCCGCACTCCTGACCTCTGCCGCACTAACGGTGGAGGTTGACGTGCTGAAGAAGGAACTCGAGCGGTCCGAGCAAGAGCTCGGCCATGCAAAGAAGCAGCTCGAGGAAAAACAAGGTGAGTAACACCTCTTTGAATAAGTACCTTACAGAAAAGGATTTTGGTTGCAAATAAAATTAACAAGGATAATATGTGTATTGCAGGGGCCACTAACGAGGTGGCAGCCCTGCGGGATGCTGTGTCCGCGGCCGAACGCAATGCGGCCACGGAACGGGCTGAGCGAGAAAAGCAAGAGGCACGGGTGGCGGAAGTTCGGCAAGAGCTCCAGGTTCTCATGGAAAAACATGAGAGTTTGGAGCGTGACTCCAAGACTCGAAAGTCCGAGCTTGCCTCGGCTCTCGAAAGTGCCAAGTCCGCCAAGGCCGAGGCCCGTAAGGCCCATCAGGAGGTTGAGGACATAAAGAAGATAGCGGCGGGTAAGGCGTTTTTTATGCAAAGCAGGCATGTTAATGTGAACTACCTGATACTTACCCGAATTCGGAGCTCTCCAGGGGCATTTGCAGATCTGCCGCGTAGTGCGTCTGATGCCGCCGCATTCTATCGTGGCGAGGAGGGGAGCTCGACGGAGAAGGTCTTCTGGTCTCAGTATACTGAGGCCGGCCATCCGGTGCCCCCAAGCGACCAGCTGAAGCAGCTGGTCGAACTCCACAAGGTAGCTGAGGAGGCCATGAAGGGCCTCATAGTCCGGCTGTGGCCTGGACAGGCCATGCCTGGTAGCTACTTTGGCCTCGTGCGGCGGCTGGTGGATGCATGCCCCAGGCTGGATGTAGTCAAGCGCTCCACCTGTATCGAAGGCGCTCGTCGGGCCCTTGCCCGCATAAAGGTGCAATGGGGCAAATTGGATGCGGAGAAGCTTCTCACGGACCCACCGCCACCAGGCAAGGAGTATCGCACGCCGGAGAAGTATTATAAAATTGTCCTGAAGGGAGCCTGCAATATTGCAGATGAGTGCTCCCGAAATGTAATCTTTGAGTGAACTCGCTGTTTATTTATCCTGTGCGCTGAAAACTTCGTTCATATGCGCCATGAGCAACGCTTGTTTAATTTAAAATATTACCTTCTGTGCGGCCGTTTGTAAAATCTGAGAGATGGCAAGTCGTTGGCTTCAGCCCCCAAGCCACAAGTGCTGGGGTGTTCGGGATAAACTTGAGCACTCTTGTTCCCATTTTTGGGTCCATCTAGGGAGGCGCTCAACACGACGAACAAGGCAACCGGACTTATAATGCTTGAACACTCTCACTTAGCCATAGAATTCTATAATTTTAAATTTCGGCGAAGCCCCTGGTATTCGAAAGACCGAATCCGGGGCGCTATCCACGCCTTCATCGGACATTATCCGGAACTTCGCTCGAAGCGGCGTGAGTCTTTAAGGACCCGAAAAAAACCTCTCGAACAGCGACCAGTCTCTCGCCTTATCATGCCAGTCAGTTTTAGCTTTCTCCACTGAGGCGTTAACCCGGCTCAACCGGGGCGCAATCGCAGTGGTTCTCCCAGTGCCACCTTAGCCGACAGAACGGAACGTAAGGCACCAAAACATGGGAGCCGGGCAAACCCAACTATTGACCCAAGACATGATTCGGAGCTGATTCATATAATGCTATAAGTTCGGGGTGCCGCACTTGTGAAAGTGTTCGGCCTTTATCACACCATAGAGTGGGGAACATAAGCCCCTAGTGTATTTTGCCGTACCAAAATATACGAGTGCCAGATGTCATATAATGAGCATATATATATAAAATGTGATGCAATTGCGATCATAAAGGTGCTGCATTATTAATGAAAGAAAAGTCTGCTAGTAGAGCGGACTGATACAAATAGTGCGGTAAGCAAGGGATTTGGACTAAATAAACATGTCCCCCTCCAGCAATGAGCTGCGGATTTGGTGTATATAATCGAATTTAATGCTCGTAATTGAGACCACCTGAGTGTTCGACGCGGCCTTCTTTAGTCCCTGACTGTTGCATCATGAGTTCGGCAGGCTCACCGCCGGACAGGGCTTCTGGTTAACAGAGTCCTGTGTACAAAAAGGAAGAAAAATAACAAAAAAAAGAAGGGCACATTTGCGAGCCCCCGGTGTGGTCGAACCGCACTCTGGGTCCGTTGTGATCGTGCCCCCTCCCCTGTGCCCATGGTATCTCCAAAGCGTAATGATGTACGCGGAGTGTTATTCTTGCGATCATACGCAGGCGAGGGTTGGGGCCGCATTGCTACGCGTGCTCTGATCGCGCCAGGTGGTCTTGGTTGGCATTGCTCCGGGCGCGCTTTGCTGTATCCGGCCGTTTAACGGCCGGACTCGAGAGTTGCCTTAGAAGGCTGCTCTGTACTTCTGATGCGAGAGCCGCTGTATGTTCCTCCGTTCGGAGGGAGCGTTCCGTATTTCCATTGACCGTGATGACTCCACGAGGGCCTGGCATCTTGAGCTTTAGGTATGCATAGTGCGGCACCGCGTTGAATTTGGCAAACGCGGTTCGCCCGAGCAGAGCGTGATAGCCGCTGCGAAACGGGACTATGTCGAAGATTAACTCTTCGCTCCGGAAATTGTCCGGGGATCCGAAGACCACTTCTAGTGTGACTGAGCCTGTGCAGTTGGCTTCCACTCCTGGTATGACACCTTTAAAGGTTGTCTTTGTAGGTTTAATCCTTGATGGGTCTATGCCCATTTTGCGCACTGTATCCTGATAAAGCAGGTTCAGGCTACTGCCGCCGTCCATCAGGACTCTCGTGAGGTGGAACCCATCGACGATTGGGTCTAAGACCAATGCGGTGAATCCGCCATGGCGTATGCTGGTCGGATGGTCTCTTCGATCGAAAGTGATCGGACAAGAGGACCATGGGTTGAACTTTGGGGCGACTGGCTCCATCGCATAGACGTCCCTTAGTGCGCGTTTCCTCTCCCTCTTGGTTATGTGGGTCGCGTATATCATATTCACCGTCCGTACTTGTGGGGGAAAACCCTTCTGTCCTCTGTTGTTCGGCGGCCGGGTCTCTTTCTCGTCGTCGCTATTTAGCCCCTTGTCATTGTTTTCGGCAATTAACTTGCCGGCCTGCTTGAACACCCAGCAATCTCTATTGGTGTGGTTAGCTGGCTTTTCAGAGGTGCCATGTATCTGGCATGAGCGGTCGAGTATTCGGTCCAGATTGGACGGACCCAGAGTGGTTCTTTTAAATGGCTTCTTCCGTTGACCGGGTTTAGAGCCTCAGAATCCGGCATTGACTGCCGTATCCTCCTTATCATCGCCGTTAATTCGGCGCTTGTTTTTGTTTCGATGTGACCTGCCATTGTTGTCCTTAGTATCCGGACTGCCAGAATTTTTACGGAGATTGTTGCTGCGGGCTAGCCAGCTGTCCTCTCCCGCACAAAAGCGGGTCATTAACGATGTGAGGGCTGCCATGGATTTCGGCTTTTCCTGCCCCAGGTGCCGGGCTAGCCATTCGTCCCGGATGTTATGTTTGAAGGCTGCAAGGGCCTCTGCGTCCGGACAATCGACGATTTGATTTTTCTTTGTCAAGAACCGTGTCCAGAATTGTCTGGCTGATTCGTCTGGCTGCTGAATGATGTGGCTTAGGTCATCGGCGTCTGGTGGTCGCACATATGTGCCTTGGAAGTTATCAAGGAATGCGGCCTCCAGGTCTTCCCAACACCCAATCGACTCTGCGGGCAAGCTGTTAAGCCAATGCCGAGCTGGTCCTTTAAGCTTGAGTGGGAGGTACTTTATAGCGTGGAGATCGTCGCCGCGGGCCATATGGATGTGGAGAAGATAGTCTTCGATCCACACCGCGGGGTCTGTTGTGCCATCGTAAGATTCGATGTTTACGGGTTTGAACCCTTCAGGGATCTGATGATCCATTACTTCATCAGTGAAGCATAACGGGTGTGCGGCGCCCCTGTATTGAGCGATATCGCGACGCAGCTCGAGAGAGCGTTGTCTGCTATGTTTGGCCTGGCCGGGGTTATTGTATCCGGCACGACGGTATTCGTCGTGGGTCGTAGGGCGCCCACATGATCCATAGATGGATCTGGATTGCCTTGCTTTGTCCTCCAATATGTCCTGCAAGTCCGGCGCGTTCCCTCTTGGCTTCGTACTTTTGGAGCGATGTCGGGGTATGGTCTTGGCTGGTGGCCTGGATGCCTCTCTGTCACGACCACGGGGTGGTCGGTCAGCCATATCGTGCGCTGGTGATGGACGTACGTATGCTTCCTCCTCTAATCGGGAGAGCAGCTTGCATTTTGGGTAACTTTTGGAGGGACGTTCGAGTTTATACTCTTCGGCCGCGAGGACCTCGGTCCATCGATCGGCCAGAAGGTCCTGATCAGCTTGAAGCTGCTGCTGCTTTTTCTTTAGGCTGTTTGCTGTAGCGATAAGCCTGCGCTTGAAGCGCTCTTGTTCGACGGGATCCTCGGGTACGACGAATTCGTCATCGTTGAGGCTTGCTTCGTCTTCGGAGGGAGGCATATAATTACGATCCTCAACCTCTTCGTCTGCCGCCCCCTCATGAGGGCTTGCTTCTGCATCCTCCTGCGTTGAGTCTTGCTGGAGGGGATTGTCTTCGGCACTCTCTGGAGTATTATTATCTCCTGTGCCGGAATCTCCGTTTTTGCTGTGGCGAGATTTAGAGCGGCGCCGCTGACGCCGGCGCTTGGGCTATTTCTTTAAGGGATCTGCCTCCGCTGTTCCTTCGCCGTCCCCATCTTTTGGGGTATCCACCATGTATACGTCATATGACGAGGTGGCCTTCCAGTGCCCTGTGGGCGCTGGTTCCTATTCGTCTCCGGCATCGTCGTCCATAGCGTCGATGTCGTCGGAGTCGTAGTCTAGCATGTCGATTAGATCGTCGACAGTGGCTACAAAGTGGGTGGTGGGTGGGCTTTGAATTTCTTCGTCGTCCGTATCCCAACCAACCTAGCCATAATTCGGCCAGGACTCTCCTGATAACGGGAGATGCTTTAGTGAATTCAAGATATCGCCAAAAGGAGAGCACTAGAAGATTTCCGCGGCGGTGAATTCCATAACCGGCGCCCAATCCGGATTGATTGGTAGGGGCGCGGGAGGTTCGGAGTCCGGCGCCTCGGAATCACGAGTTTCGCAGGGGACAAGATTAGTGTTCGGCTCCATCGTCGTGGATGTTGAAGCCCCCAGGGCGGCGCCTATCCGTCGACCCTCGATCTGGGCGATCGGCTCCGGGCTTATGGCCGAAGCGGATCCGTGTGCGGCCACCAAGGCACTGTTCGGTGGCAGAGCTAAATCATGCCCGTCGTCACAGTGCGGCGCGCTTGGCTGTGGCTCGAGTCCGTCGAAGATCAAGTCTCCGCGGACGTCGGCCGTGAAGTTTAAGCTTCCAAATCTGACCTGATGGCCAGGGGCGTAGCTTTCGATCTGCTCCAGATGGCCAAGTGAATTGGCCCGCAGGGCGAAGCCGCCGAATACGAAGATCTGTCTGGGGAGAAAAGTCTCACCCTGGACAGCGTTGCAGGTTGAAGATGCCATCAAGCCTATCGGTGACGACACAGAGGAACTCTCAATGAAAGCACCAATGTCGGTGTCAAAACCGGCGGATCTCGGGTAGGGGGTCCCGAACTGTGCGTCTAGGCGGATATTGATAGTCCGGCTATCCGGACACCCCCTAGTCCAGGACTCCCTCAGGGGGGATCGGGAGAAGGAGGGAGGCGCAGTCCGCCTCTGTTAGCGGCGACGAGAGGAGGAAGAACGACCTATGGCTGGGTGGGGCCCGCCTGCAGCTAGCGCAGGGGTAAATCTTTTCGACGCCCTACCGCCACTGTCTCTGGCGGTAGGCCACCACACCCTACCGCCACTGACTACTGCGGTAGCCACTTATCCACGTCAGCGAGGTGGACGGCGACGTCTCTGTTGACCCAGACCCTAACGCCACACCCTCTGGCGGTAGCACGTTCGACCCTAACGCCAGCTCGGGTGGTGGTAGCAAAATGGTCAGATCCGAAAAAAATTCATAGAAGGGGTCAGATCCAGCTAAAAGACACTAAAATTGTCAAAACAGTGAATTTGGCCGGCCGACGTGGATGTGTGCCACGCCTTGCCTCCTGTACAGAGGAAGGAGATAGGAGGTGGGCTGGGCTAGCTACTGGTGTTTTTGGGCCTTAAGTGCACAATAGTGAAACTCTTTTATTTCTTCTTCTTTCTGTTTTAGTTTTTGTTCTTGTTTTCTATTTTAATTAGCTACTAAATAAATTTAGTTAATGGTGAAAAGTGGTACATAAATATTAGGCAACATAGGGGAGAGGCCCACAAAGTTTGAGGTCATTTGGAAACGTAGAAATATTTGTCTATTTTGAAAAGGCCATTTTAGTTGATGTTGGACCACTTATTAATTTCCTAGGAATTTATTCGTGAGTCAAATGAAGTTGTTTTCAACATGACAATGATCAGGGGAATTTATAGATAATGCAAACATTTTAGTTTTACTGTTCGGATAAATAATAATTTCACTTGCAAGTTAAATTTAAATTTGAATTTGAATTTGATTTTTGGACAGTGATCTCCCCCTAAATTGCATAGTAATCATGATGACATGGCAACCATTAGGGGGAGATTACTGTAGTATGATTATTGGGGTGTTACACTCATGACATCAAGCTTGATGATGCTCCAGCACTTACTGAAAAAGAGGCCGGTGAAACCATCCGGCCTGGGGCCCTGTCACTAGGCAAAGCGTTGATGGTCTCCATCACTTCATCCTTTGTAACAGGAAGCTCCGCACCGAAACACCCGACCCGATCTAGGTCTTGCGCTGACAGTGATGGGACGCTCCACCGCCGCTACTGCCCACATATCGCCGCCGCCACCACCTCGCACACTCGTCGCCATCACCGTGTGCCACAGCACCACGATGGCCTCCGGCTCGAGCTCGTCAGCACCAGGAGAAGGTATGTCTACTGTGCATATCCAACACATGTGATCCCGATGGATCTAACAATGGTATCAGAGCCTTTCTTGTGTTGATATTTCCGGTAAGTGAACGAAGAAAGTTCCCTCTTCCCGCCCAACAACCCTAACCCCAAAACAAAAAAAGTTGGGAAAAGAAGGGCCAAGAAATCGCGCTGCCGCAAGTGTCGGTGTCAAAACTGGCGGATCTCGGGTAGGGGGAAGGAAGGAAGGGACACAATGTTTACCCAGGTTCGGGCCCTCTCGATGGAGGTAAAACCCTACTTCCTGCTTGATTAATATTGATGATATGAGTAGTACAAGAGTAGATCTACCACGAGATTGTAGAGGCTAAACCCTAAAAGCTAGCCTATGATTATTATGATTGTGATTGTGATTGGCCTTCTAAGGACCAACCTCTCCGGTTTATATAGACACCGGAGAGGGCTAGGGTTTACACGGAGTCGGTTACAAGGAATTATCCGGATCGCCAAGCTTGTCTTCCACGCAAAGGAGAGTCCCATCCGGACACGGGACGGAGTCTTGAGTCTTGTATCTTCACGCTCCAATAGTCCGGACGAAGTATATAGTCCGGCTGTCCGGATACCCCATAATCCAGGACTCCCTCAGTAGCCCCTGAACCAGGCTTCAATGACGATGAGTCCAGCATGCAGTCTTGTCTTCGGCATTGCAAGGCGGGTTCCATCTCCGAATACTCCAAAGTAGTTATCGAACACGTAGACTGTGTTCGGATCTGCAAGATGATCTTCACATACCACCATAGGGAGCATAGCTTAAACCTGATCCGCGGGCAATCTTTGTACATCGTGCCCTGCATCGCGGCCCGGTCCGACACGAACCGGTGTTTCTTGGCCCACCTCAACTCGCGTTGCAAGGCGGTTTTATTGGCACGCCCTGCCGAAGCAGAGATCGTGTTCCCCTTATTACGGGATCTTCCATCAATACGGGCGTGCGCAACCCCACAATGACCGTTGGTATGACTCCGTGTGTTTTTAGATAACTTTCAAGCAGTCACGCTGAGGACTCTTGATATTCACCCCCCTTATAAAGGGGCCGAGGCCTATACCTCTTTTCCACCACCCTTGCGCCCTTCCGCATCTCGAATTCTAGCACCCGAGACCCAAACTCGAACGCCCCCGATCCTCCAATATGTCCGGATCCAACTCTCAAGGCCGGTGGGTGGCCTCCTCGATCAAAGAGGAGGACATTGCGAGGCTTAGGGAGGTCGGATATCTGACTGCCGAGATCCTGCATAGGCTTCCTGCTCCAGGGCAGGTCATCCCAACTCCCGAGCCTAATGAGAGCGTTGTATTTGTTCCTCACTTCCTCCGCGGCCTGGGCCTCACCCTTGATCCCTTTGTGAGGAGGCTCATGTTCTATTACGGATTAGATTTTCATGATCTAGCCCCGGACGCCATCCTCCATATCTCGTTGTTCATCATTGTGTGCGAGGCTTTTCTCCACGTCACTCCACACTTCGGCTTATGGCTTGCTACGTCTTGAGCTTGTGTTGGTTTTCCTCGAAGAGGAGAGGGTGATGCAGCAAGTGTAGCGTAAGTATTTCCCTCAGTTTTGAGAACCAAGGTATCAATCCAGCAGGAGGCTCCTCAAAAGTCCCACGCACCTACACAAACAAACTGAGAACTCGCAACCAACGCAATAAAGGGGTTGTCAATCCCTTCACGGCCACTTGCGAAAGTGAGATCTAATAAAGATAATATGATAAGATAAATATATTTTTGGTATTTTATAATATAGATGCAAAAAGTAAAGATGCAAATAAAAGTAGATTGAAAGCAAATATGATAAGAGATAGACCCGGGGGCCATAGGTTTCACTAGTGGCTTCTCTCAAGATAGCATAAGTATTACGGTGGGTGAACAAATTACTGTCGAGCAATTGATAGAAAAGCGCGTAGTTATGAGATTATCTAGGCATGATCATGTATATAGGCATCACGTCCATAACAAGTAGACCGACTCCTGCCTGCATCTACTACTATTACTCCACACATCGACCGACTCCTGCCTGCATCTAGAGTATTAAGTTCATAAGAACAGAGTAACACATTAAGCAAGATGACATGATGTAGAGGGATAAACTCATGTAATATGATATAAACCCCATCTTGTTATCCTTGATGGCAACAATACAATACGTGCCTTGCAACCCTTTCTGTCACTGGGTAAGGACACCGCAAGATTGAACCCAAAGCTAAGCATTTCTCCCATGGCAAGAAAGACCAATCTAGTAGGCCAAACCAAACTGATAATTCGAAGAGACTTGCAAAGATAACTCAATCATACATTAAAGAATTCAGAGAAGATTCAAATATTATTCATAGATAAACTTGATTATAAACCCACAATTCATCGGATCTCGACAAACACACCGCAAAAAGAGTTTACATCGAATAGATCTCCACAAGAGAGGGGGACAACATTGTATTGAGATCCAAAAAGAGAGAAGAAGCCATCTAGCTAATAACTATGGACCCGTAGGGCTATGGTAAACTACTCACAACTCATCGGAGGGGCAAGGATGTTGATGTAGAAGCCCTCCATGGTTGATTCCCCCTCCGGCAGAGTGCCGGCGAAGGCTCCAAGATGGGATCTCGCGGATACAGAAGGTTACGGCGGTGGAAATTGTGTTTCGTGGTGCCCCTGGATGTTTTCGGGGTACGTAGGTATATATAGGAGGAAGAAGTACGTCGGTTGCCGCCCGAGGGGCCCAATAGACAGGGGGCGTGCCCTACAGGGGGGGCGCAGCCTCCTGTCTTGTGGCTTCCTCGGAAGCTTCTTGACTTGCACTCCAAGCTCTCTGGATCACGTTTGTTCCAAAAATCACGCTCCCGAAGGTTTCATTCCGTTTGGACTCCGTTTGATATTCCTTTTTCTTCGAAATACTAAAATAGGCAAAAAAACACAGCAATATGGGATGGGCCTTCGGTTAGTAGGTTAGTCCCAAAAATGATATAAATGTGTAAAATAAAGCCCATAAACATCCAAAAGGGGTAATATAATAGCATGGAACAATCAAAAATTATAGATACGTTGGAGACATATCATGGATCAAGACCTTCAGTGTGAAGCTGAAGATGATCGAGGGCGACATGCGGAGTGCGGAGGTGCCATAATAAGCAGGAACTCCGATGCCCCATGGCCAGAGGGTTCCTTCCCAGAGGTATCCGATGTATGGCAGCGGAGGTGGTTTTACGCCACGGCTCCCAGAGGCACAAAGTGGGTGGCCGCCCCCGATTTCCGCTCGGGCCCTCCGTGACAACTAGCATCATGGACCGACGTAGGGCGGAATTGGGGGCCCGCTAGTGACGTACCAATACTGCAGAGCCGTATCCAGGAGCTTCTTGATAGGGACATTAACCTTGTCAGCATAATTCAGGTGATGCTAATCCGACGGATGTTGTCGTGCAAACGCCGGCCTCTCCGGATGTGGGAGTTCAATCCAGGGGGTCTGCGGACTATTAAGCACTTCGTCGGCCTGAAGCTCGAAGGAATGTGTAAATTATTCTTCGGCCCACAAGTAAAGTGTCCAGACGCCACCGAGGATGCGGGCCTAAGCTGCAATCGCCTAGATACCCAAGTAAGTAGCCCTGAAACCGGACACTTTGTTTATATTTGTCATAGTCATTATTCTGAAAATCCTCCGTGGCCAGGAATGGCTCAGCAAAGCGGAGAGAATCAGGTGTCCGGCGCCACTTCCCGAAGGCTCGCCTAGTCCAACCATAGCCAAGATGCTCGGCCGGGTGCTTAGCAAAATGCCCTCGGGGAAAGACGAAGGGAAGAACAGGGAAGCCGAACTTCACACACTGTACATCCAAATGGGGGGAATTGCTACCTCCCCTAAGAAGGATAGTCAGGAAGGGGAATCCAAGGCCTCCTCCCCGCATGGGAAGAAAAGGGCCGCCTCTGAAGACTTGGAGGCGGAGATGCCCAAACAGGGGAAAAAGGTATCACCAGGGGGCTCTGCCCCGACGGGTGATACGTCTCCAACGTATCTATAATTTTTGATTGCTCCATGCTACTGTTTTGGGCAATATTGGGCTTTATTATCCACTTCTATATTATTTTTGCGACTAACCTATTAACCGGAGGCCCAGCCCAGATTTGCTGTTTTATGCCTATTTCAGTGTTTCGAGGAAAAGGAATATCAGACGGAGTAAAAACAGAACGAAATCAACTAGAGAAGTTATTTTTGGAAGGAAACCCACCTGATGGACTTGGAATCCACATAAGAAGATATGGGAGGTGCTCACGAGGGTGGGGGCGCGCCCACCCCCCTAGGGCGCGCCCCCCTGCCTCATGGGGCCCCCGAAGCTCCACCGACGTACCCCTTGCACCCATATATACCTACGTACCCTAAAGCTTCCAGAACAGAAGATAGATCGGGAGTTCCACCGCCGCAAGCCTCTGTAGCCACCAAAAACCTCTCGGGAGCCCGTTTCGGCACCCTGCCGAAAGGGGAACCCATCACCGGTGGCCATCTTCATCATCCCGGTGCTATCCATGACGAGGAGGGAGTAGTTCACCCTCGGGGTTGAGGGTATGTACCAGTAGCTATGTGTTTGATCTCTCTCTCTCTCTCGTGTTCTCTCTCGTGTTCTCTCTCGTGTTCCATCTATGGCACGATCTTGATGTATCCCGAGCTTTGCTATTGTAGTTGGATCTTATGATGTTTCTCCCCCTCTACTCTCTTGTGATGAATTGAGTTTCCCCTTTCAAGTTATCTTATCGGATTGAGTTTTTTATGAGAACACTTGATGTATGTCTTGCCTTGATTATCTGTGGTGACAATGGGATATCATGTGCCACTTGATGTATGTTTTGGTGATCAACTTGCGGGTTTCATGACATTGGAACCTATGCATAGGGGTTGGCACACGTTCTGGACTCTCCGGTAGAAACTTTGGGGCACTCTTTGAAGTACTTTTATGTTGGTTGAATGAATCTGAGATTGTGTGATGCATATCGTATAATCATGCCCACGGATACTTGAGGTGACAATGGAGTATCTAGGTGACATTAGGGTTTTGGTTGATTTGTGTCTTAAGGTGTTATTCTAGTATGGACTCTTTTATAGATTGATCTGAAAGAATAACTTTGAGGTGGTTTCGTACCCTACCATAATCTCTACGTTTGTTCTCTACTATTAGTAGCTTCGGAGTGACTCTTTGTTGCATGTTGAGGGATTGTTATATGATCTATCTATGTTATTATTGTTGAGAGAACTTGCACTAGTGAAAGTACGAACCCTAGGCCTTGTTTCCTATCATTGCAATACCGTTTACGCTCACTTTTATCATTAGTTACCTTGCTGTTTTTATTATTTCAGATTACAAATACCTTTATCTACCATCCATATTGCACTTGTATCACCATCTATTCGCCGAACTAGTGCACCTATACAATTTTCCATTGTATTGGGTGTGTTGGGGACACAAGAGACTCTTTGTTATTTGGTTGCAGGGTTGTTTGAGAGAGACCATCTTCATCCTACGCCTCCTACGGATTGATAAACCTTAGGTCATCCACTTGAGGGAAATTTGCTACTGTCCTACAAACCTGTGCACTTACAGGCCCAACAACGTCTACAAGAAGAAGGTTGTGTAGTAGACATCAAGCTCTTTTCTGGCGCCGTTGCCGGGGAGGTTAGCGCTTGAAGGTATATCTTCAGATCTTGCAATCGAATCTTTTTGTTTCTTGTTTTAGCACTAGTCTAGTTTATAAAAGAAAATTAAAAAAATGGAATTAAGTTTGTCTCATACGCTTCACCTTTTTAATATCTTTCGTGAGTATGATGGAAAGGATAATTGTGCTCAAGTGCTAGAAGAAGAAATCTCTAAATTGTTTGGTACTAAATATTTGAATGATGAGCATGATTGCAATGTTGTTAGTACGAATTCTTTGAATATCCATAGTACTAATGATTATTGCTCTAGTCATAATGAAAATATCTCTCATAAGCATGTCAACTTTTGTGGAGTGCATGTTTGCATTAACACACCAAATAAAGAAGATAGATATTGCAAGAGGCATAAGTACTTAGAAACCAAATTGTTGCAAGAAGAGCTAAATGAATGTGCTGAAAGATTCAATATTTTTCATGCCCCTTGTGAACTTTGCAATGAACATGGTCATTTAAAGCTCCAATGCTATTTGTTTCATGATCAAGTCGTGTCCAAATATTGTGATAATTTGATTACCCTTGAGCATCATAAAGAACTTAGCCTTCTTTTGGGTTATGAAGAAATGAAACGTATAACTGAGGGTATTCCAAAATTTAGTCTTGATAAAATTCTTGATTTTGATCTAGAAAAGATTTATATGTATTGTGCGGTGAATTGCATTGAAAATCCTTATATTGCCAATTACATAAAGAAAAGAAAACAAATAGAAGATGAAGAGAATACTAATGAAAGGGAAGAGACTTCCCAATATCCTCCGATTATTTCTTATGATGAATCAGGTAACGAGGAGGAGCTTTCTATTCAACCAATCTCATCAATAAGGAGCTCAAAGAGGAAGGTTGAACCTACACATAATGTGAATAAGAAAAAGAAAAGAAGGAGCAACAAAGGTAGAAAGGTATCCCTCCCAAATGATGTTGCTCCTACTACTCATTGTGATGATGATAATTGCTTTAGTATTGGTGTTATCCATACTATTAATAATGAGAGTGATTATGCTTATTATATGAAAAGGCCCAAGCTTGGGGAAGCTATGTTTGATGAGGATGACATATTTGAGAATATATTTGCTGCAATTAATGTGTGTCCCAAGCTTGGGGATGCTATGTTTAATAATGATGATATTTTTAGCCTCTCAAGTTTTGATATGCAAAGTTGTTATGATGATAGCATGCCTCCTACCTATGATGATTATATTTATGAAAGTGGGTTTGGAAGAGTGTCAACTTTAGGAATTAGTGATCCCATAATATTGGAGGATGTTGAATCTTATAATATTTATGAAAGTGGATTTGGAGAGGTCATGACTTTATTTAGTGATGTATCCACTATCTTGGAAGAGGTTTCAATCGATTATGATGAGAACAAAGTTGCTACTTATGATGATTATTGCGATAAAACTTATGTTATAAAGAGTAGTGATGATTATATTTATAAAACTTGTCATGATTATGAGTACCCTTTCTCTGAACATTACTCTTTTAATGTGGAAGCAATTTATAGTATTCAAGTCTCTTATGATACTCCCACTATTCCGAATGAGAAGAATTTTGCTTATGTGGAGAATAATAAATTTTCTATGCTGGTAGATCATGAAAAGAATGCTTTAGGTGATGGTTACATTGTTGAAATCATTCATGATGCTACTGAAAATTTTTATGAGGGAGGAACATATGCTTGTAGGAATTGCAATAATATCAAGTTTCCTCTCTATGTGCTTCAAGTTTTGAAGCTATGCTTGTTTTACCTTCCTATGCTAGTTGACCATCGTTCCCATAAGTTGTTTGCTCACAAAATCCCTATGCATAGGAAGTGAGTTAGACTTAAAAGTGCTAGTCATATGCTTCATGATGCTCCCGTTATGTTTCAATTCTTATCTTTTATGTGAGCATCATCATGCCTAGCTAGAAAGGCATTAAAGAAAAGCGCTTGTTGGGAGACAACCCAATACTTATCCTTACTGTTTTTGTGTGTTCACGTGATTATGCTACTGTATTGATCATGTTTTATAGCTTTTGTTTCAATAAAGTGCCAAGTAAGACCTTTAGGATGGCTTACGGTGATAGTTGTGTTGATCCTGCTGAAAATCAGAAACTTTTGCACCCAGTAAAATAGTTCTGTTAATTCACAGAAACGTGCTTCTGATCTGATTGTTTCCTCTATGGATTGGTACACGAATTTCTTAAGCTTTCCTAATTTGGTAGGATTTGTGGAGTTCCATAAGTATACGTTTGATACATATTACTACAGACTGTTCTGTTTTTGACAGATTCTGTTTTCTATGTGTTGTTTGCTTATTTTGATGAATCTATGAGTAGTATCGCAGGTATGAACCATAGATAAGTTGAATTACAGTAGATATTATATGAATTTTAATTTAGAATGAGTTCATTACAGTACCTAAGTGGTGGTTTTATTTTCTTATACTAACGGAGCTTACGAGTTTTCTGTTGAGTTTTGTGTTGTGGAGTTTTCAAGTTTTGGGTAAGGATTCGATGGACTATGGAATAAGGAGTGGCAAGAGCCTAAGCTTGGGGATGCCCATGGCACCCCAAGGTAATATTCAAGTACAACCAAGAGCCTAAGCTTGGGGATGCCCCGGAAGGCATCCCCTCTTTCGTCTTTGTTCATTGGTAACTTTACTTGGAGCTATATTTTATTCACCACATGATATGTGTTTTGCTTGGAGCATCATTTTATTTTGTTAGTATTAGCTTGGTTTTATTTATATTAATGTTTTGCATCTTTAGTTTCAATAAAGAATTCAAGGATAGCCTTTCCCATGCTTATTTTGCTAGTATACATGTTGCTGTTTGAAAAACAGAAAGTTTACCGCTGTTGCAAAAAATTCGCTAGAAAAGTCCGAGTGTGGTATAATGTTGAATCTTTTTGCATACTGAGCTCTGATAAATTTATTACAGTGGGAATTTTAGTTCATAATATTTGGAGTCAGGGAAGTATTGATACTCTTGCATTCTTTACAGACTGTACTGTTTTGGCAGATTGCTGTTATGGTTGCAATTGTTTGCATATGTTTGCTTGATTAATGATTCTATTTGAGGATAGGAGTATTAAATATGCAGAGGCATTTAGTATGCAATGTTGAATAATTATTTAAGTGATTTGTTATAGTAGAAAATGATAAGGTTTTGCATTGGTTTATACTAACCTATCTCACGAGTTCTTGTTGAGTTTGTTGTGAATGAAGCTTTTGATAAAAGGAGAAACCATGATATGAGAGGAATTAAGGAGTCACAAAAGCTCAAGCTTGGGGATGCCCAAGGCACCCCAAGATAATATTTCAAGAAGTCTCAAGCATCTAAGCTTGGGGATGCCCCGGTAGGCATCCCACCTTTCTTCTTCAACAACTATCGGTTAGTATCGGTTGAGCCTAAGTTTTTGCTTCTAAACATGAGTTGTGCTATCCTTGCAATGTAGTTTTCTTTAGATTTGCTTGCTGTTTGAATAAAGTATCAAGATCTGAAATTATTAAATGAGAGAGAGTCTTCGCATAGTTGCATAACTATTTAGCTACGCATTGACCTTCACTTATATCTTTCGGAGTAGTTTGTCATTTGCTCTAATGCATCACTTATACCTTTTAGAGCATGGTGGTAGTTTTATTTTGAAGAAATAGATGAACTCTCATACTTCACTTAGATTATTTTGAGAGTCGTTAATAGCATGATAATTTTCTTAATATTAATATACTTGGTATTCAAGATATGTGAAACTTTCTTATGAGTGTGTTGAATACTAAGAAAAGTTTGATACTTGATGATTGTTTTGAGATATGGAGGTAGTGATATTAAAGTCATGCTAGTTGGGTGATTATGAATTTAAAGAATGCTTGTGTTGAAGTTAGCAAGTCCCGTAGCATGCACGTATGGTTAAAGTTGTGTAACAAATTTGAAACATGAAGTGTACCTGGCTTGTGCATCCTTATGAGTGGCGGTCGGGGATGAGCGATGGTCTTTTCCTACTAATCTATCCCCCTAGGAGCATGCACGTGGTACTTGGTTTTTGATGACTTCTAAATTTTTGCAATAAGTATATGAGTTCTTTTGACTAATGTTGAGTCCACGGATTATACGCACTTTTACCTTTCCGCCATTGCTAGCCTCTTCGGTACCGTGCATTGCCCTTTCTCACCTTGAGAGTTGGTGCAAACTTCGCCGGTGCATCCAAACCCCGTGATATGATACGCTCTATCACACATAAACCTCCTTATATCTTCCTCAAAATAGACACCATACCTACCTATTATGGCATTTCCATAGCCATTTCGAGATATATTGCCATGCAACTTTCCACCGTTCTGATCATCATCATGACATACTTTACTTTTGTCATATTGCCATTGCATGATCATGTAGTTGACATTGTATTTGTGGCAAAGCCACCATGCATTATTTTTCATACATGTCACTCTTGATTCATCGCACCATCCCGGTACACCGCTGGAGGCATTAATATAGAGTCATATCTTGTTCTAAGTTTCGAGTTGTAATCCTTATGTTGTAATCAATAGAAGTGTGATGATCATCATTATTAGAGCATTGTCCCAAAAAAAGAAAAAAGAAGAAAAAAAAGAAAGGCCAAAAGAAAAAAAAGAGGCCCAAAAAATAAATAAAAAGAAAAAAAAGAAATGAATAAAAAGGGCAATGCTACTATCTCTTTCTCCACACTTGTGCTTCAAAGTAGCACCTTGTTCTTCATGTAGTGAGTCTCATATATTGTGCTTCAAAGTAGCACCTTGTTCTTCATGTAGTGAGTCTCATAAGTTGTCTTTTTATACTAGTGGGAATTTTTCATTATAGAACTTGGCTTGTATATTCCTACGATGGGCTTCCTCAAATGCCCTAGGTCTTCATGAGCAAGCGAGTTGGATGCACACCCACTAGTTTTCTTTTGTTGAGCATTCATAGCTCTAGTGCATCCGTTGCATGGCAATCCCTACTCCTCATGTTGACATCAATTAATGGGCATCTCCATAGCCCGTTGATTATCCTCGTCAATGTGAGACTTTCTCCTTTTTTGTCTTCTCCACACAATCCCCATCATCATATTCTATTCCACCCATAGTGCTATATCCATGGCTCACGCTCATGTATTGCGTGAAGGTTGAAAAAGTTTGAGATTATTTAAGTATGAAACAATTGCTTGGCTTGTCATCGGGGGTATACAAGTTGGGAACATCTTTGTGTGACAAAAATGAAGCATAGCCTAACTATGTGATTTCGTAGGGATGAACTTTCTTTTGCCATGTTATTTTGAGAAGACATGATTACTTTGATTAGTATGCTTGAAGTGTTACTATTTCTTTTATCAATATAAACTTTTGTCTTGAATCTTTTGGATCTGAATATTCATATCACAAGTAAGAAGAATTACATCGAAATTATGCCAACTAGCACTCCACATCAAAAATTATCTTTTTTATCATTTACCTACTCGAGGACGAGCAGGAATTAAGCTTGGGGATGCTTGATATGTCTCCAATGTATCTATAATTTTTGATTGCTCCATGCTATATTATCTACTGTTTTGGGCAATATTGGGCTTTATTATCCACTTTTATATTATTTTTGGGACTAACCTATTAACCGGAGGCCCAGCCCAGATTTGCTATTTTATGCCTATTTCAGTGTTTCGAGGAAAAGGAATATCAGACGGAGTCAAAACGGAACGAAATCAACTAGAGAAGTTATTTTTGGAAGGAAACCCACCTGATGGACTTGGACTCCACATAAGAAGATACGGGAGGTGCTCACGAGGGTGGGGGGGCGCCCACCCCCCTAGGGCGCGCCCCCTGCCTCGTGGGGCCCCCGAAGCTCCACCGACATACCCCTTGCACCCATATATACCTACGTACCCTAAAACTTCTAGAACAGAAGATAGATCGGGAGTTACACCGCCGCAAGCCTCTGTAGCCACCAAAAACCTCTCGGGAGCCCGTTCCGGCACCCTGCCGGAAGGGGAACCCATCACCGGTGGCTATCTTCATCATCCCGGCGCTATCCATGACGAGGAGGGAGTAGTTCACCCTCGGGGTTGAGGGTATGTACCAGTAGCTATGTGTTTGATCTCTCTCTCTCTCTCGTGTTCCATCTATGGCACGATCTTGATGTATCCCGAGCTTTGCTATTGTAGTTGGATCTTATGATGTTTCTCCCCCTCTACTCTCTTGTGATGAATTGAGTTTCCCCTTTGAAGTTATCTTATCGGATTGAGTCTTTTATGAGAACACTTGATGTATGTCTTGCCGTGATTATCTGTGGTGACAATGGGATATCATGTGCCACTTGATGTATGTTTTGGTGATCAACTTGCGGGTTTCGTGACATTGGGAACCTATGCATAGGGGTTGGCACACGTTCTTGACTCTCCGGTAGAAACTTTGGGGCACTCTTTGAAGTACTTTTATGTTGGTTGAATGAATCTGAGATTGTGTGATGCATATCGTATAATCATGCCCACGGATACTTGAGGTGACAATGGAGTATCTAGGTGACATTAGGGTTTTGGTTGATTTGTGTCTTAAGGTGTTATTCTAGTACGAACTCTTTTATAGATTGATCCAAAAGAATAACTTTGAGGTGCTTTCGTACCCTACCATAATCTCTACGTTTGTTCTCCGCTATTAGTGGCTTCGGAGTGACTCTTTGTTGCATGTTGAGGGATTGTTATATGAACTATCTATGTTATTATTGTTGATAGAACTTGCACTAGTGAAAGTACGAACCCCATGCCTTGTTTCCTACCATTGCAATACCGTTTATGCTCACTTTTATCATTAGTTACCTTGCTGTTTTTATAATTTCAGATTACAAATACCTTTATCTACCATCCATATTGCACTTGTATCACCATCTCTTCGTCGAACTAGTGCACCTATACAATTTACCATTGTATTGGGTGTGTTGGGGACACAAGAGACTCTTTGTTATTTGGTTGCAGGGTTGTTTGAGAGAGACCATCTTCATCCTACGCCTCCTACGGATTGATAAACCTTAGGTCATCCACTTGAGGGAAATTTGCTACTGTCCTACAAACCTGTGCACTTGCAGGCCCAACAACGTCTACAAGAAGAAGGTTGTGTAGTAGACATCAACGGGCACCGCGTCATGCCCGCCAACGGGCCAGCCCTCCACCGAGCTGTAAGTTAACCGTAAATTCGAAGGTACTACCTTTCTCTGAGTACACTAACCAGGATTCATCCTTTGCAGTCCGGCTAGTAGCTCTTCTCGACAGAGTTCGTCTTCGGGGGATCTCCCTCCGGAGATGATGGAGAGTGAGACCCCACCAGCTTCTCCGCCTCATGAGGCCGGCGACACTGAGGTGTCGTCACGGAGGAGTCCGGATCTTCCGAAGCCAGAAGCTAATCCCTCGGCCGCCCTGAGCCCGGAGCGTTCGGATCCCACGGGGGGCGATGAGAAGGGTCCGGCACAGCTTGGTGTCCAGCCGGACATACTGACGGGCCTTTTGGAGCAAGCTGCGCTCTCGGAGGAGCACCATTCATTAATGAGCACGGTGCTCAAGAAGATTTCATCCGCCACGAGCGGTTTGAATGAAGCATTTACGAGCCTGCTCAGAGGCTTTGAGGTAGTAGTGAAAAATACACAATTTTGACTGTGAGGCACGCGCTAGGTGTGCTCCATATGGATAGTAGCCCCTGAGACTCTGGTTGCCCGCCCTAGGCGGCAAACGGAGGATCATATTGTGTAAGTAATGATTGTGCTGTACATATGCGCAGGTATCTAAGGATCCGGCAGCCGACCAGTCCGTAGAAGTTGCCGAACTATGGAGGCAGATTGGATCTATTGATGCTGATATCACGTTGGTGAACTAACGGCTGAACGAGTCACAGAGTATGCGCTCTACTTTCCTTATTATGTTGTATAGGAAAATATGAGAGGGGCATAATATTAATGCGACATACTTGGACTGCAGACAGTGCTGCTGCCGTGGAAGCCCTGAGGGCGGAACTTGCCCAGGCCAAGGAACAAGCTTGGGCTAGCAATGCGGCTGCCCTAAAGGCGGCCGGGGAGTTGAGAGCCGAACAGGCTGCTCATCGCCGAAGCGAAGAAAAGTTAGCCGAAATGGCTGTGGAGTTAAAAAATGCCCCCGACCAGTATGAGCTCCTTGAAAAGGAGAATCAGGTTAATTCGGCTGACCTAAACAAGGCACTTAATACGGCCAAGGAGATGCGGACCGAAGACAGGCCGGAAAAATCGCGGCTGGGAGCCCCTACTTGTTGCGGATGAAGTTTTTGGATCCGAAGTATGCTCTCCTGGATCGACGCTGGAGTCCTGCAGACACTTATGCAGACTTGGCAAAGAGTACAGCTGATGCCGTCAAGTTTTTCGAGGATCAAGGTGATAAATAAGTGGAGAAGCTGTTCTGGTCCCAATTCAATGCTCCTGAGCGTCCATTGCCGTTGAGTGAGAAGATGGCTGCTTTGGCGGAGCTTCATAGGTTGTCCAGGCTTGCCATGCGGTCTGTGATAGACCATCTTTGGCCGAAAGGGCCTAAGCCGGACAGTTATTTTGGTTTGGTGCAACAATTCCTCGGTGCCGTATTTCAGATCGATGCCATGAGAAGGTCGGCGTGTATGGAGGGTGCACGAATGGCTCTCGCCCGTGTTAAAGCATATTGGATGGATATGGAGGCCACCATCGTTGCAACCCAGAATCCTGCAGGAGGCCAGGCTCCGGCCGAGCACTACTTGGAGCAGGTAACAGAGGGTGCTCGTTTGATTGAGGCTCTGTGCTCGAAGAATGTAATATTCGAGTGACAAATCGTGTCATTGTGAAAACAATGTTATTTTGGTTATGAGGCTATATTTATACTTTGTGCCCGAAAGTATTATTTGTGCCTCCTGTTCGGCCGTTTTTATGTATATGTGTAATTCTGAAAGTTAGCAGTCGTTGGCTTCAGCCCCCACGCATACAATGCGGGGGTGTTTGCGAAACATATGCATAATCACTCTTTATCCAATGCCTTGGTCCAATAAGGAGGTGATCGCACGTCGAACTAGGCAACCGGACTATATAGCTGTAACACTTTCACTTAGCCATAGGAGTTTGACGGTGGGGCTACTATGTAGCCCCTAGTACTTTTGCGTGCATCCGAATACGGGCGCGTGTGTACATGACCGGGAAACGGTCCTTCGTTAATGCGGAGGAATCCTTAAAGATTCCGGAAAGTCTTCGAGTGGTTGAACAGTCTCTCGCTATATCATGGCAGTCAGTTTTCGGCTTTCTCTACTGAGGTGCTCGTCCGGAATAACCAGTGCACAATCATAGTAGTTCTCCTTTGGCCGCCTTAGCCGATAAGAACGGAACATAAGGCGGCAAACCCAGGAGCCGGGCAAACCCAACATTTGACCAAAGACATGATTCAGAGCTGATGCATATAAGGCCAAACTCGTGACGCCAAACACTCCCGAAGGTATTCGGACTTTATAACAAAAAATGGGCTGAAGAATGCCTTTTCATTATAAACCCTGTATTTCCAGGTACGTGCATTAGTCTGTCGTGGCAAGATGCCAATAACGACAGTACCCTCTGTGGGTATAGTACCCATGGGATGTGTAATCAACAAGAGGCAATAGAAAAGGTTTACACGGGGGCTTAATCTAAAGAGAAACCTTTGAGCGGGGCCCTGCTACACGTCTGCGCCTCTGTCTCCGTTGTGCCGTTTCCTGGAAGGGTATCGCACGCACTGTGTCTGTAAAAAGGAAAAACTCGTGTAGAAGAGTACAACGTAAGCGTGCGATAGATAGTAAAAGTGTAAGGCATTGGCCTGTAAATAAGGTCAGGCCAATGGTGGGGCTTTATTAAATATTTATGGCCCCTGGTGTCCTCTATGGGATTGCATATACGGCGCCCTGGCTCATTTTTATCCGGGCTGCCGGACTCGTCTAACCGTGTCCGTGGTCTTAACGACCGTTCATGCTTTCTGGTTTTTGAGGCTGCTTAGAGTCTGGCCGCTAGGGCCATCACGTATTCCTCCGCGCGTGAAGAGCGCTCTGTTTTTTCGTCGATGGTGATGACGCCACGTGGGCCGGGCATCTTGAGTGTAAGGTAGGCATAATGTGGTACTGCGTTGAAGCGGGCGAAGGCCGTTCTTCCAAGCAATGCGTGATAGCCATTTTGGAAGGGGGCGATGGTGAAGAGTAGTTTCTCGCTTCTGGAGTTGCCTGGGGAGCCGAATGTTACCTCCAGTACAACGGAGCCCCTGCCGCAGGCTTCGGCGCCTGGTATCACCCCTTCAAAGGTGGTGTTGCTTTGGCTAATTCTGGATGGGTCTATCCCCATCCTGCGGATAGTGTCCTGGTATATTAAATTGAGAATACTGCCACCGTCCATGAGGACGTGGGTAAGATGATATCCGTCGATTATTGGGTCAAGCACCATGGCCTCTGATACTCCGCGTCGAATACTAGTCCGGCAGTCCATGTGCTCGAAGGTGATCGGACAAGCCGACCAGTAGTTAGATGCGGGTACGATGGGCTCTATAGCGTATGCGTCACTGAGCGCGCATTCGTGCCTTCTCGTGGATATGTGAGTCGCGTGGATCATGTTTACTGATTTTACCTCTGGTGGGAATTTTTTCTGTTCCCCAGTGTTCGGCTGGCGAGGCTCATCCCCGTCTTCACTTGGTGTTTCCCTTCCCTTGTGTTTGGCATTTAACTTGTCGGCCTGCTTGAAGACCCAACATTCTCTGTGAGTGTGGTTCGCAGGTTTGTCGGGGGTGCCATGAATTTGGCACAGTCTGTCCAGGACTCTGTTCAGACCGGACGGTCCCTCTTTGTTACCTTTAAGTGGCTTCTTTTGTTGACCGGGTCGAGAGCCCCTGAATCCGGCGTTGACCGTTGTGTTGTCCGGGCTCTCTTCCTTGTTTTGATGTTTGTGTTTATTACACCATGGCTTCCCGTTGCCATCCCTTATTTTGGATGTGCTTGCGTCGCTGGTGCCTTTACGGGCCAACCAGCTATGTTCACCCGCGCAAAAGCGGGTCATAAGGCTTGTTAAGGCTGCCATTGTCCTTGGCTTTTCTTGGCTGAGGTGTCTGGCGAGCCACTCGTCTCGGATGCTGTGTTTGAAGGCCGCTAAGGCTTCGGCATCCAGACAATCGACAATTTGATTCTTCTTAGTGAGGAATCTGTTCCAAAGCTTGCGGGCAGACTCTCCGGGCTGTTGGATTATGCGACTTAAATCGTCCGCATCCGGAGGCCGGACATAAGTCCCTTGAAAATTGGCCCTGAAAGCATCCTTGAGTTCCTCCCAACTTCCGATTGAATTTTCGGGGAGGCTTTTCAACCAGTGTCGAGCTGGTCCCTTCAGCTTGAGGGGAAGGTATTTGATGGCATGGAGGTCATCCCCACGAGCCATGTGTATATGTAGGATAAAATCCTCGATCCAGACCCCTGGATCTGTCGTTCCATCGTATGCCTCTATGTTCACAGGTTTGAAACCCTGTGGAAATACATGGTCCAGTACTTCTTCGGTGAAGCATAGGGGGTGAGCAGCCCCTCTGTGTCTGGACGTGCTGTGGCGTGCCGTCGGCTGTTGTTGTGTCCGGTGTTGATTCCGAACAGGTATTCGATCGGTATGATCATTTTGGTGACCATAGTCCCGCGCCGAGGTGTGTCCTTTTGATCCGTAGATGGACCTAGCCGCGCCGGCTTTCTTGTCCAGGTGCTCACGTAAATCGTGCGCGGCGTCGGTGGCTGCTCTGTTGCGGTTATGAAGTGGTTTGTCTGGCCTCCTGGCCGTGTTGTTCTTTGGTGGAACGGCCTCGTCGTCGAATTTTGGCAGCAGCTTGCGTTTTGGATAGCTCTTTGTATGGCGATCGTCGCGGTTTCTTTCTTCAGTGTCTAGCACTTTATTCCATTTGCGATTGAGCGTTTCCTGTGCGGCCTTTAGCCGTTGCTTCTGCTTCTTTAGACTTCTCGCGGTGGCCATAAGCCTTCTATGGAGGTTATCTCGTTCCACGCGTGTTTCTGGGATGATGAATGCATCGTCATCCGGACTGTGTTCTTGTCCTGGGGTGGTTTGATGAACTCGTCCCTCAGGATCATTGTGATCGGGAGTCTGCTCCGAACTGTGTTCGGCGTGATCTAGCTCGTCCTGCTCCATCGCTAGGTCCATATGGTCGTTGTTGCCTTCGGAATCGACTGGGGTGTCGATCTTTCTGGCGCTCTTGTCACTATTTTTACTGTTGCTGGACTTGGAACGGCGTCTGCGCCATCATTTTGGCTTTTGGCCGGGGATTTTATCTCCCGGATTGTTACCATCGTCCTCCTTAGGCATGTCCACCATGTATATGTCGTATGACGGGGTGGCTCTCCACCGCCCCGTGGGCGGTGGTTCCTGTTCTTCTCCTGCATCATCGTCCATACCATCGATGTCTTCGGAGTCGAAGTCAAGCACGTCGGTTAAATCATCGACCGTGGCAACGAAGTGGGTGGTGGGTGGGCAACGAATTCCTTCGTCGCCTGTTTCCCACTCAAGCCGAACATAGTTCGGCTGAGAGTCTCCTGCCAAAGAGAGAGACCTCAACGAGTTTAGCACGTCGCCAAAGGGCGACTGTTGGAAGATATCTGATGTGGTGAACTCCATTACAGGAGCCCAACCAGATTCGGCGGGCTCAGGAGAGCGCGGACTGGAACCTACAGCTGGATACAAGTCCGGGGGTCCGGTGTCACAGGCTTCTTTGAGGGCGAGGCCTGTGTTCGGCTCTACCGCCGATGAGGGTGCGGCCTGCGGGGTGGGGTCCATCCCTCCGTCCTTAGGCAACGCGGTCTGCTCCGGATTTAGGTCCGGGTCTACCGCAGGGATGACATCCCGAGCATTGTCCGACAGTAGGTCTAAGCCGTGCTCATCGTGACCGTCCGGCGCTCCTGGCACAGGCCCGAATCCGTTGAAGATCAAGTCTCCGTGGATATCAGCCATGTAGTTCAGGTTTCCAAACCTGATCTGGTGGCCAGGGGCGTAGCTGTCGATCTGCTCCAGATGGCCATGCGAATTGGCCCGCAGTGCGAAGCCACCGAACACGAAGATCTGTCCGGGGAGAAAAGTCTCATCTTGGACCGTGTTGTTGACGATGATTGAAGGAGCCATCGAGCCTGGCAGCGACGTCACAGAGGAACTCTCAATGAAAGCACCAATGTCGGTGTCAAAACCGGCGGATCTCGGGTAGGGGGTCCCGATCTGTGCGTCTTAGGCTAATGGTAACAGGAAGCAAGGGACACAATGTTTACCCAGGTTTGGGCCCTCTCGATGGAGGTAAAACCCTACTTCCTGCTTGATTAATATTGATGATATGAGTAGTACAAGAGTAGATCTACCACGAGATCGTAGAGGCTAAACCCTAGAAGCTAGCCCATGATGATTATGATTGTGATCGTGATTGGCCTTCTAAGGACCAACATCTCCGGTTTATATAGACACCGGAGAGGGCTAGGGTTTACACGGAGTCGGTTACAAGGAAGGAAATATATTATTCGGATCGCCAAGCTTGTCTTCCACGCAAAGGAGAGTCCTATCCGAACACGGGACAGAGTCTTGAGTCTTGTATCTTCACGCTCCAATAAATCCGAACGAAGTATATAGTCCGGTTGTCCGGATACCCCATAATCCAGGACTCCTTCAGCAAGGCCGCGCAGTTCCTCTCGATCCGGACGCGCATCGGCAAGCCAAGGCATCTGGAAGAAGAACTACCGGAGCTAGAGCAACGGCTCGCCGGAAAATACAAAAAAGGGGGGGCTCCTCACCGCGGCCAAATCCCTTGACGGCGGCGCGCCCACCGATAGGAAGGACGCACGACCGGCGAGGAGGATGGCTATGATGCAGAGTTTTCACGCTCCTCTTTCTCTCTCTCTCACAGATGCGGTGGTTGAGGAGGGAGAAAAGGAAGGGGAAAGAAGCGGGAGGAGGGTGCCTTGCGCGGCATCGACGATGGCCGGTGCAGCCCCAACCGCACCGTGACTCAGGCGTCATCGCGCGCAACAGAGAAGTGAAAGGGAGCCAAGGAGGGGAAGGAGCAGCGAGCTCTCTCTCTGACACAAAAAAGGAGGGGAAGGAGCAGCGAGCTCGCGGGCTCGAGGAGCCTGTCTTCGGCGGTCGGCGTGGATCGGCACGGTGTCGCCCTCGAACATACAGAGACGAAGGGCGAGAGAGGGGCGCGAGGGTGGAATGGGCTAGGGTTCAATTGGGGATCGATCGAGGTGTTTTTGTTCTAGCGAGAGGTGCGGTCGTCCGTTGGATCGCGATGGACGGCGGGGATCGAAACCCTAACGCCCAGCGGGCCTTTTGGGCCACAGTGCAGTAGCAAGCAGACTGGGCCGAGGCCGCCAGCCGTGGGCGCCGTCGCACGAGCTGGGCCAAGGCCAGCTGTGCTGCAGATTTTCCCTTTTTTCATTTTATACAGTTTTATTCAAAAAATGTACAAAAAATAGAAAAGTAAAAGAAAAATATTCTGAAAATTAAACAGACGAGTTAAACTAAAAAGTTTCTGATATTTTTGATTGTTCAGAAAATACAAGTTTCTGAAAAGAAATTTTCATGAATTTTATATAGAAAATAATAACGTTCATGAATTTTTATTTGGTCAAAGAAAATTATCTGTAAATAGTAAAAATTTCATGAATTTATATTCATGTTTTTTCCGCTGCGTAAATAATTAATAGTGCTCTTTTACAAAGAAAATAAAAGTTTACATAGAATTAAGTTTTTAAGAGCATGTTGAAAGTAATTATTGAAATGATATGATTATGTTATTTTTTAGGACCAACGTTATTAATAATATGATCATGTTTTATTGAAATTAAAGGTGCATTTATTTCTAATATTTTTCCCAATGGTAATATAGATTTAATTGCATAGACAATTGTATGTTTAATTTGACCAACGTTAGATTAATGCATATGATTGTTATACTGATCTCACTTAAATTGTGATTTTACGAAGCTTCACTTGATGAGTTGCCTAAAAGAATGTTCCGACACTCAAAGGTGATAATTACACTGAGTGGAGGAAGAAAGTAGACCTGCCATTTGTCTGTGCTGACCTGGATTGGGCTGTGAATGAACCACGGTCGGTCCTGTAGAGCTAGTCAGACAGGCCACTAACAAAGATCATGCGTGGGAGAAGAAGAAAAAATATTATGCTCCTTTGGAGATGTCATACTCCATAGCAAACCAAAAGTGGGTCAATGCAAACAAAAAGTGCATGGCATTTATAAAGAATACAATTGAGAGCACCATTATGGGCTCCATTGCAGAGTGCACTTTCGCAGGGGAGTTGCTTACAAAGATAAAGAGCCAGTTCACTGGCTCTTCAAAGATATATGCCACACAGGTGTTAAAGAAACTGGTGACAGAACACTACACAAGTGGTAGTCATGGAATAAGAGAGCACATCCCCAGGATGAGCAATACGGCAGCAAAGCTCAAGCCCATGGATGAGGATCTAGAGATCAAACCAAAGCTCCTGGTCCACCTGGTCATGGCTTCACTGCCAAAGGAGTTTGAAACCTTTGTTGTAAACTACAGTATATCACGTGCATCATGGGACATTGAAAAGACAATAGTAATGTGTGTCCAAGAAGAGGACAGACTCAAAGCCGCACATGGTGGTTCACTCAACTATGTGAAGGAGAATAAGAAAAAGAATTACAACAAAAACGACAAAGGTTCTCCTTCAAAGCCACATGGAAAAGCTCCCTATCAGCATCAGCGTCAGCAACAACCTTTCTTAGTGGACAAAGACACATGTCTCCACTGCAAGCAGAAAGGGCATTACAAGAAAGACTGCGCTGCTTGGCTGAAGTCAGTCATGGCAAAAAGAGGTAACAATATAGTTTCATTTGCAAATGAATCCTTGTATACACAGTTTTCAAAATCCACTTGGTGGATTGACTCAGGAGCAACTGTTCATGTTGCAGATTCTTTACAGGGATTCCATTCGACGCGGACTACGCAAAGAAGCGAAAGATGCATTGAAGTGGCAAATGGAGTTGAAGCAGAAGTTGAAGCTGTCGGTGACATCTTCTTGGAGTTGGCTGATGGATTCAATCTTCTACTTAGAGATGTTTTATTTGTTCCATCATGTCATAGAAACTTAATTAGTGTTTCTTGTTTGGACAGAGATAATTATGAATGTTAGTTTGGACATGGCAAATGTGCCATATGGTTAAATAATGCTTATGTGGGTGATGCTTCATTGCACGATAAGCTTTATTTGTTATCACTTTTCGTGAAATTTTTTATTCTGTATGCAATGTGAAAGAACGTGTTTCCACGTCGAATAAAGAACAAAAGAAAAGAAAGAGAATATTCGACTCGTCGAAATTATGGCACTGTCGCTTGGGCCATATTTCCAAGGGGAGAATAGAAAGATTATTCAAAAGTGAAATTCTTCCTCCGTTAGAATTCTCAGACTTAGAACAATGCATAGATTGCATTAAAGGAAAGTAAATAAAACAAATCAAAAAAGGTGCAATCCATAGCACAGGCACACTGGAAATCATTCACACTGACATTTGTGGACCATTTTCGATGAAAACTGTGGATGGATATGACTCGTTCATAACATTCACAGATGATTACTCTCGCTATGGATATATTTATCCAATCAAAGAAAGATCTGAAGCGTTGGATAAATTTAAAATATTCAAAGCTGAAGTTGAAAAACAGCATGATAAAAGAATAAAGATAGTCAGGTCTGACCATGGGGGAGAGTACTATGGTCGTCACACTCCATATGGCCAAGTACCTGGACCTTTTGCAAAGTTCTTGCAGGAGACTGGCATAGTAGCCCAGTATTCAATACCGGGCGAGCCTTAGCAAAATGGACTAGCTGAAAGGCGCAACCGTACACTTATGGATATGGTGCGCAGCATGTGCCATTGGGATTATGGATGGAGGCACTTAAAACCGCCATTCACATTCTCAACAGAGTACCAAGCAAGTCGGTGCCCAAAACACCGTACGAGCTATGGACAGGAAGAGTGCCCTCCCTACAACACTTCAGGGTGTGGGGGTGCCCTGCTGAGGCCAAAATGTTTAATCCAAACATTGCAAAGTTAGATCCCAAAACAGTGAGTTGCCACTTCATTGGCTATCCAGACAGATCAAAGGGTTTTTTCATTTCTACTACCCAGACAGGTATACAAAGTTTGTAGAAACAAGACATGCAGTATTCTTAGAGGACTAAATGATGAGGGGGGAGCTTGGTAGCTCAGAAAATTGATCTTGAGGAGAAGAGGGTGCATGCACCTAATCCGATGATTCAGGAGCCATTTTTCTCACTACCAGTTGCAACTCCACCCATGACAACTATGGGGGTAGTCCCGGAACCTGTCCGTCAGGAGCCGACTGAACCCGTTATTGAGCATGAAAGGGAGGTGCATCAGCAAATTTTAGAAGAAGTGCCAGAAGTTGAGGCACAGAATGTGCCAGAAACTGGGGCCCTTAGAAGGTCTACAAGACACAAAAAGTCAGCTATTTCTACTGATTATAAAGTTTATAACATGGAAATAGTTCATACAGAAAAAGATCCCACCTCATATGAAGAAGCCATGATAAGCTCTAATTCATCAAAGTGGATGAAGGCAATGGAAGATGAGATGAAATCGATGAGTCCAAAGATGTTTGGGACTTAGAGGAAATTCCTAGAGGAGCCAAAATAGTAGGCTGCAAATGGGTTTACAAAATTAAGTATGACTCTAAGGGAATGTAGAAAAGTATAAAGCACGACTCGTGGCAAAAGGATTTACACAAAGAGAAGGGATAAATTACAATGAGACATTTTCTCCAGTCTCATGTAAGGATTCCTTCAGAATCATAATGGCATTAGTTGTTCATTTTGATTTAGAGTTACATCAACTGGATGTAAAGATGACATTTCTCAACGGAGATTTAAAGGAAAATGTCTACATGAAACAACCCAAGGGTTTTATCATGGAAGGCAAGGAAAATATGGGATGCCACCTGAAGAAATCCATTTATGGATTAAAGCAAGCCTCTAGACAGTGGTATTTAAAGTTTAATCAAATGATTAAAAGTTTTGGATTTAAAGAAAATATTGAGGATAACTGCATTTATGCAAAATTTAAAAAGGGGAAATATATTTTCCTAATCTTGTATGTGGATGATATCCTGCTTGCTAGCAATGATGTTAGTCTACTACAAGAAACAAAGAAGTCCTTATCCTCAAATTTTGACATAATAGATCTTGGTGAAGCATCATATGTTTTGGGCATAGAAATTCACCGAGATAGGAACAATGGAGTCTTAGGACTATCGCAGAAAGCATATTTAGAAAAGGTTCTTAAAAAGTATAATATGCATGCGAGTAAAGCCACACCTGCTCCTATAGTAAAGGGCGATAGTTTTGGGAAATTTCAATGTCCCAAGAACCAGTATGAGATCGATCAAATGAAAGCAGTACCATATGCTTCGGCTGTTGGCAGCTTACAGTATGCACAAGTGTGCACTCGCCCTGACTTAGCTTTTATCACGGGGGTACTCGGTAGATATCAAGAGAATTCAGGCATAGAGCACTAGAAGATGGTAAAGAAAGCATTGCGTTATGTGCAAGGCACGAAGGACTACATGCTAATATACAGGAGAAGTGATTCCCTAGAGATAAAAGAGTATTCAGACACAGTTTTTGTGGGGGAAAGAGATGATAGAAAATCCACGTCAGGATACGTATTCACCCTCGCTGGGGGAGCTATTTCATGGAAAAGCTCTAAGCAGTAGATAGTTGCATCATCCACGATGTATGCAGAGTTTATAGCATGCTTCGAGGCCACGGGGCAGGCGATATGGCTAAAGAAATTTGTATCCGACTTGAAAGTGGTAGATTGTATTCACAAACCACTAAAGATGTACTGTGACATCCAACCCGCAGTATTTTACGCTCACAACAACAAGTCGAGTAATGCTGCCAAAACAATAGAGATAAGGTATTATGTTGTGAAAGATAAAATCCAAGATTAAATATAAGTCTCGAGCATATAAGGACAAAAGATATGCTTGCGGATCCGTTAACGAAAGGCTTACCGCCCAATGTGCTCATGGAACACTTAGCCGGCATGGGTTTAAGGGAAAGCCTATGATTCCTGGATCATGAGAGGCCCAAAAGGAACAGAATTTGTTTCTAAACAAAACGTATGTTGTAGCTGTATGATTCTATCGGCAATTAAGCTGTGATGATGAAACATGCTCTATGTACCAATATGTGATGAAACAAATAAACTAGAAAGTATAAGGTTAAAAGTAAAAGTTTAGATCAAGGGGGAGAATGTTAGGTTGATCTCTCCCATGTGGGCCCAACGGCCCACTGGACCCCTGATCCGCACCCTGATCGGGGGCGCCCCACCGCAATATGGTTGACGGGCCCCTGTCACGCAGCGCTACATGAAGAGGTGGGGGCCGCCGGCACGTTGTACGAGGTTCACCGCATTGCCAGGCTCCCCACCGAAACACCCGACCCGATCTAGGTCTTGCGCTGACAGTGACGGGAAGCTCCGCCGCCGCCACTGCCCACACATCGCCGCCGCCACCACCTCGCCCACTCTTCGCCATCACAATGCGCCACAACACCAGGATGGCCTCCGGCTCGAGCTCGTCAGCACCAGGAGAAGGTAGGTCTACCGTGGATATCCAACACATGCGATCCCGATGGATCTAACAGGTTCAAGTCCGAGAGTTCATGTGGCGCACTAACAAGCTCATCCCAATTGAGGTCTAAGTATCTTGCGGTCCCCCATCCCATCAACTCGGAGAAATGGTTGTGGATTATCTCCTCTTTAAGCTCATGTTTGGTGACTCAATCGTGGTTGTGCTTGATTATATTGCTTTTTTTCCCTCTGGGCATTGATCTTCCAGTGAAAATATTTGGTGTTGCCGTCTCCCTCCTTGAGGTTTTTCATCCTAGCACATTGTTTTTCTTGAGCCTTCTCGATCACCGAAAGACTAATAACGCCCTCTTGACCTTGGGACGAAGATCTTGCTCCCCAGTGGAGAGAGGCCGCTCTTCTTGCGCGGTGTAAGATTATCAAAAGTGCAGCATGAAGATGCACCTTTGATTTAGAAAAGAGCCTCATGCTCCACTCGATTTGTCTTGTACCAGTCTTTCTGGATTTATGGTGTAGCACATGATATGGATCCACATGAGGGGTTGGCTCAGCCCATGCTTTTTGATCCACGTCGGTGAAGCCCGGAATGAAGGTCCAAAAGTTTTTGAATTTGAAAGTCTGCGGCCTTCTAGGCCCACGATCATCATAAGTAATAATGCGCAATGATCGGAGAGGGAAGTCGAGAGAGCACGCAGAATGTGCGTATTGAATTGGACGTCCCAATCCATGTTGCAAAAGGAGTCAAACTGTTGGAAGTGCCTTTCTCAGCTCGAGCTCAAATGCTCCTGGCGTGAACAGTAAAATCAAAGAAAATAGAAAAAAAATAAAAAAATTCTGAATATTTGTGTGGCAAACTTTAAGGAATGTTTGAAGTGCATGCAAAGATTCATCATGAAATCACATTGGTGGAAGTGGTGAAAGAAAAACAAAATCAGAGCTCGAAAATGTGTTTGAAAGTACCATTTTCAGAGCATAGATTTTGTTTTTTGTCACGCGTTCAACCAATGTGATTTGGTGATGATTTTTGCATGAACCGCAAACATTCCTTTTTTTTTTGAATTTACTGAAATGTTTTGGAAAGTTGCTCTTTTTAGATAAGGTAGATGAGCAAGTAACAGTATTTTACCCCGCAAAAAAGAAGAAGCAGCAAGTAACAGTATTTTGTGATCTTGGCACACAAACTGGGTCTTGAAAATTGGTCCGTAGAGTGAGGAGACTAATTTAAATTTCAGTTGGCGTTGTCTTTCTACCTGATTCAGTAACTAAGCAGATGATCCAAAGCAACAAAACAGACCACCAAATCGTTCACCACATGACCATTTCATTCCTTGTATGTTTGTACGTACGTATCTGTACCACACAATCAAAAGAACTGGGAGCAATATACAGTTACATGCTTGTTTGCTGAACTCCTGAAAGCTTCACAGTTGAGAGCCTTGAGACTATATTTAAGCATCAATCGGCATGTACTCCAAGACGCCAACAATTAGTTTCAATCAAACCAGTTGTACATCATATCATCGGCAGAAAACTCAAATAATTGGAGCATCTACAGCTTAGGGGCCCCTGACATTTCCTCGGTTCTGCAGCTAGCAGCAAATATCCTTCGCCGGATGTGCCTTCAGTTCAAGCCAAACCTGAAATATAAATGATCGTTGTCTTTAAAATGAGTTTGGTACTGCAATGATGAAATTAGATTTGATTCGATTTCAATCCGCTAGTTTTCAATGATTTGCCGGGTTTTACACGATTTCGCGACACTATCCTCTCAGAAATAAGCCTTTCATCTTTTGTTTGCCACCCGATGAAATGGCGAGTAACTTTTTTTTATTTGAGACGAAAAAATGGTCAGTGGTTGAGATGAAGTAGGTGTCTGTCTCTGATAACGCAAGTAGTAATCCAAAGGTTGGTGCTATGAGTGTGTGTTTTGGACACATGGTCCTTACCAGTACAGTTGTAGCTGTACCAATACGGATGCCACCAATCATGTTGCTCTCATCTATAGGATCCAATGTCTCCAAAGAGTTTCCCCATTCGTCCTCCATACCATACGTTGTACATTTTGCAAAATAAATAAATATACTTATTACGAAGTAGTAGTATCTTGGTATTCATGGGAGCTACCTGATGGTCCAGGTGGGGTGTCAACTTGCAGGAGTTGGTTGCAGCACCAGCACCGTGCGGCCAGCAGCTAACATTCAAGTGTGGATTCACTTGAAATGCTAACTGTCGTACCATGAGCGGAAGTAAAGAACAATTTTTCTGTTCGTGTGTACGGTGATGCGTGCGATGTAATTAAGCCTACGCACAAGCTAAGCTGGGGAGGGACAGAGCGAATCCTGGGTTAGCTTTTGCTTCTCATAGTCGTCGGTCATCAAGCAAGGCAGATGCCCCGTCTCCGTTGTGCATCCACTCCACGGATCTATCTGGATGCTCTACACTGATTGCATACAGTAGCCTGCCTGTGCCTGGGGCATCTTGTAGGCCACAAAATATGTGTCTTGCTTCGCATCGCTTTTACGTAGGAGTACTAAATCTGTAGGCGCCCCTAGACGACAATGACATGTCGTGGTCGTACGAATATATGCGCTAATCTTTGGCCTGTGTCCGAATTCCCCATTGACTTGTGGAATCTTTCCTTGTGCTTGGGATCGATGACAGATGGTCGATGCTTTCTGGATGGGTGGATGGATCAGTTTTGCTCCAATCAACATGTCAAATTGATTTGCATGTTAGGTTCATTTCGAAATTAAGCAGAATTTTTTATAATGGCTTTTGCAGGAAATGAACACAGTCGAATTTCTAAGTCGCAAATACGCTTCACTTGAAGTATGAGTTCTGAGAGTGATACCATGCGTATCACCGAGGTTTCTCTTTACGGATTTGCACCTTTAAGCCTCATCGCACATGAATTGTCAAACAAGTCATGCCATCACTAAGTGTTCTACTCAAATTTGAACTGAAACCACAAAACGTATTTCTGATCGGAGGGAGTAGTAACTATTTTACCAGTTCATGTTTCTCTTCTGGCATGCGTATCAAAGTCATATTCATTCATGCAAATTTTGAGAATAGTTTGTGCAAGCGCAAGCCAGCAACGTAACAGAGATATGAAATAGAAGAACGATCAGCTTACCATGTCATTCTGAGGAGGTACACCTGGCACCTGCTCATTGGGCTCCCGGCGGAGACGCCGCGCGGCGCCATGACGCCGTCGTCGCAGGACAACCTCACGGGCACCATGCCGGTGCGCACGGCCCCGACCCGGACGCCCATGTGGGTGTCCACGACCACCTTGAACGCGAGCCGCCGCCGCCGGTACCCGTCGCGCACGCGCGCCGCCACCGCCTCGTCGACCACCACCCCCTTCGCGGTCGCCACAAACCCGACGACCGCCACCTTCCGGGCGCCGTGCTCGAAGCCTTCCACGGGCGCCCACCCCAGCGTGATGTCCCCGTCACTGTCGGCTAGGTACACGCGGCCCTCGCCGTCGCCGTACTCGAAGGCGATCTTGTCGTTGGGGTTCCAGGACACCACCTTCACCGCCGCCGTCACGTCCATGGCCGACACCGCGGAGGAGTTGCCGACGCGGAACCGCGTCGTCGAGACCGGCTGGAGGTGGAACGACGGCGGCCGCGGGTGGTAGCAGAGGTACGCCAGGCAGGCCGCGGCGACCGCGAGGCAGAGCGCGAGCAGGAGGAACCCGGTTGCGAGGCAGCACACGCGGCGGCCAGAGCACCCGCTGCCGCTGCGATGCCGCTTCCGCGGCGCCCCGCCGCCGCGCTGCTGTCTGTAATGGTGCGCCGGCGGCGGTTTTAGCGGGATCATCTGCGGCGGGGGCGCGAGGGGTGGCTTCTTCAGTGCCGGCGTCGTCCTTGCCGGCGCTGGCGCGGCAGCCGCCGCCACGGCGGCCTTGGTTTTGGGCTTCGGCGCCAAGGAAGGCTTGTCGTCCATCGATGGTTCTTGGTCCTGACTGTGAGCTGGCCGTGGTGTGTGTCCGAGAGAAGTTTGGTCTGTGAAATTGGCAAGTAGGAGTGGAGCGTCCCCAATTTATCCTAACCATCTACCGTGCAACCTACGGTGGACTTTTGTTGTTGCATTTCCAACCTTGAGTTTGAACATTTTAGCAAATTGCAAACCTCAGGGCATCTTCAACGCCGACCCGCAAATCCCTCCGGTATATGCCCGTTTTTGTATCCGGACGTTGTCCGCGAACATGATACAGGTGATGGGGTTACCTATCACTGGTAGGGTCAAGTACCTGACAATCTAAGGCCCATCTAGGGTCCCACACCATCATTGGTAGGTCCCTGAACCGTAAGCACATTCGGATGCGCGTAAGCAAATGTCCACTCGGATAAATCGACGGCACTCGGACGTCTTCCCGCCAGTCAACCCGGCCACCACCACTCCGACAAGGAATACAGAGCGGCGACGTGGGAGCAGCAACAGCGAGTAATTTTAAGTCGAGCTTTAAGCAGAGTCATATCTACCGTTACCTGTAAATGCCGTAGTTGTGACCATTTACACCTGTAACTGTTGTAGTTATGGACATTAATCACCCTTGCGGCGTGGAAGTAAAGGGGGATGATTGCTTGTATATGCATTGGTATTTCCCCAAAGAGGAGAGGATGGTGCAGCACAACAACGGTAAATATTTCCCTCAGTTGTGAAACCAAGGTTATCAATCTAGTAGGGGAACCAAGCAACACTATGTAAACAACATCTGCACACAAATAACAAATACTTGCAACCCAACGCGTGAGAGGGGTTGTCATCCCTCCTCGGTATTGAGATAGATTAAATTGTATGAGATTGGGTAAATAGATCTAGCAAAACATGAAATAAAATAAATAAAGAAAAAGTGCAACAAGGTATTTTTGAGTTTTTAAAATAATAGATCTGAAAACAATATGATAGGAAATAGACCGGTGCCCGTAGATTTCACTAGTGGCTTCTCTCAAGAAAATAGCATGCGGTGGGTAAACAAATTACTGTTAGGCAATTGATAGAAGAGCAAATAATTATGACGATATCCAAGGCAATGATCATGTATATAGGCATCATGTCTAAGATTAGTAGACCGACACATGCCTGCATCTACTACTATTACTTCACACATCGACCGCTATCCAGCATGCATCTAATGTATAAAGTTCATGGAAAAACATAGTAATGCAATAAGAACGATGACATGATGTAGACAAGATCTATTAATGTAGGAATAGACCCCATCTTTTTATCCTTAATGGCAACGATACATGCGTGTCATGTGCTCCTTGTCACTGACAATAAGCACCGCAAGATCGAACCCATCACAAAGCACCTCTTCCCATTGCAAGAAAAATCAATATAGTTGGCCAAACCAAACCAAAGTTTCAGAGAATAAATGCGAGGCTATAAAGATCATGCATATAAGAGCTCATAGAAGACTCAAAAAATATTCATAGATAGATCTAATCATAAACTCACAATTCATCGAATCCCAACAAACACACCGCAAAAAGTCATTACATCAAATGGATCTCCAAGAACATCCAGGAGAACATTGTATTGAAGATCAAAAAGAGAGAAGAGGCCATCTAGCTACTGCCTACGGACCCGTAGGTCTGTGGTAAACTACTCACGCATCATTGGAGGAGCACCAATGAGGATGATGAACCCCTTCGTGATCGTTTCACCCTCCGGCAAGGTGTCGAAATAGGGCTCTAAATTGGATCTCGTGGTTCTGAAACTTGCGGCGGCTGGAATTGTGTTTCGTCGACTCCCCTAGGGTTTTTGAAATATTTGGATATTTATAGAGCTGAAAGGTGGTGGAAAAGATCACTATGGGCCCCACAAGGCGTCAGGGCACGCCAGGGGCCTCTGGTGCGCCCTGGTGTCTTGTGGGCCCCACGGGCCTCCTCTAGTACACCTCCTGGGTCTCTTCTGAGCAGAAAGAAATCTCCAAAAAGTTTTGCTGCATTTGGGCCTCGATTCTGCGAAGTAAAAAACAAGCAAAAACAACAACTGGCACTGGGCACTATATCGATAGGTTAGTCCCAAAAAATGATATAAAATTGCTAGTAAATGAATATAAAACATCCAAGAATGATAATATAACAAAATGGAACAATCAAAAATTATAGACACGTTGGAGACGTATCAGCATCCCCAAGCTTAATTCTGCTCGTCCTCGAGTAGGTAAATGATAAAAACAGAATTTTTGATGTGGAATGTTGCCTAACATGTTCATCACATATTCTTTTCCTTTGTAGCATGGACATTTGGACTTTTAGATGATTCAACACAATGGTCTATAATTGACATGAAGAGATCAATACTCAAGCATATCAACAAGCAACCATCTCTTTCAAAATATCAACACTAAAGAAAGCTATCCCTAGCCCATTATGCTCAATCATTTATTCATTCATGAAACACACTCAAATATTAGCTACATCCAATGCCCAAGTATGATCATAGTGCTGCCTAGCTGGTGCTTCATAAAAGAAGATGGTGACTCAAATAAAAATAAAAATTGCATAAAGTTAATAGATAGACCCTTCGCAGAGGGAAGCGGAGATTTGTAGAGGTGTCAGAGCTCAAAGCTTAAATTGAGAGATGAAAATATTTTGAGAGGCATGCTTTTTCGTCAGTGAAAACGACCAAGAAAACCCAATACTTTCCATTCTAGATACATCATAGGCGGTTCCTAAACATAAAATAAAGTTTAATCCTTTTTCCACCATTCTTTCACAATCCATGGCTAGCTGTATCCACGGGTGTCTTCCATACCTACACTTTCCAAGGAATTTTTTATTTGACAACATAAATAAAAAATCATTTCGAGACTCGGCATCCCTATTACCTTGCCACACTCTCGTCCAATGACAAGTGAATAAACACTCATCTTGAGAATAACATATCTAGCATGGAAAATATCGGCCAGCCCTTGCCGCTTCATGAGCGGTACAGACACACAAAAAGGAAATTCATTTTGAAAATTATAGTTGGCACATACAAATTTACTTGGAATGGCATTGAAATACCACATGTAGGTAGGTATGGTGGAATCATTTGGCACAACTTTGTTTTAGGATTTTGGATGCACAAGCAGTATTCCCACTTAGTACAAGGAAAGACTAGCAAATAGATTGAGAAGAAACCAACCAAGCAACGAAAACAATCATAAACGAGCATTAAACATAACTAACACCGAATAATGCACCACAAGTAGGATTTAATTTCATTGCATAACTATTGACTTTCGTTCTTGCATAGCGAATCACAAGCCATAACACCAATATTCTTACTAAAGCATAATTACTCACCAACATGACTCACATATTACTGTCTCCATATCTCAAAACTACTGCAATGAATCAAGTTTATAATATCTAGTGATCTTCATGAAAGTTTCTATTATAACCCACTTGGATATCTATCACTTTGGAACTAATTTCATACATTACCATTGCTTATAACAAGCTCTCACATAAATTTAAGTGAAGAACATGAGCATAAATAATTTTTTCATCTCTCAAAATAATATAAGTGAAGCATGAGAGAATTTCTTCAAAAATTTATTAACTCTCAAATTGATCTAAGTGAAGCATGAGAGTATTTCTTCAAAAATTAAAGCACCACCGTGCTCAAAAAGATATAAGTGAAGCACTATAGCAATTCCATAGCTCAATTTTTTTAAGTGAAGCACGTAGAGCAATTCTAACAAATCATAGCATCATTATGGCTCTCTCAAATAGGTGTGTTCAGCAAGGATGATTGTGACAAACTAAAAAGTAAAACAAGCAAAGACTCATATAATACAAGACGCTCCAAGCAAAACTCATGATATGTGACGAATAAAAATATAGCTCCAAGTAAAATTACTGATGGTGGTTAGAAGAAAGAGGGGGTGCAATCCGGGGCATCCCCAAGCTTAGCTGCTTGGTTCTCCTTGAATATTACCTTGGGGTGCCATGGGCATCCCCAAGCTTAGGCTCTTTTCACTCCTTATTCCTTCATCCATCCCGATCTCACCCAAAACTTGAAAACTTCAATCACACAAAACTCAACAAAACGTTCATAAGATCTGTTAGTATAGTAAAGCAAATCACCACTTTAAGTACTGCTGCAAATCCATTCATATTTTATTATTGCATTATACATACTGTATTCTAACTTTGTAACTCCAAAAATTCTGAAAAAAATTAGGAAAACGTAGGCAATTTGTATATAAATCTTGTGTAAAACATTCAGGATTTTATCACGCTTCTGTGATTTTTAACAATTCTGCTACTGGGCACAAAAGTTTATGTTTTCCAACGAGATCAAATCAACTATCACCCAACATGATCCTAAAGGCTTTACTTGGCGCAAAGACTAATTAAAACATAAAAACACAATCATAACAATAGCATAATTGTGTGAACACACAAAATAGAAATAAAAAAGAGAAAATATATATTTTATTCATTGGGTTGCCTCCCAACAAGCGCTATCATTTTATGCCCCTAGCTAGGCATAATGCATAGAATTCAAGTATTGCCATCTTTCTTTTTTATCGTCTATAGATGTGTTTTTTGGGGAGATTTCTCAAATATAACTTGAAACACATTGTCCATAGAGATTTTAGCATTATCAAGTTGCCCATCTTTGTATCCTCTATGATTCCTGGCTACAATCCAAGAATATTGTTGATTAACATCATTAAAAACTTGTTGGATCATATCCAAGACATGAATTTCCTTTTTTAAGGTTCCCATCAAAAATCTGATTATTACCAAGTAAATATCTTAAAACATAGTCACTATTGTAAACAATCTCATCTATCACCGGTTTTTCATGGTTCATACCATAAAAAACAAATATCTCCCTAACTTCCCGCACTATATGATCAAGTTCATTCGTAAGAACAAGTGTGGCTATCTTTTTAGCTCTAGAATCCTTTATAACGGGTAGCTCATGAAACAATCTTTGCAAGGTAGGATGAGTACAAATAAATCTATTTTTAAGTTTCAGAACTAGTGCCGAGATAGCTTCCGCATAAGTTTTAGTTCTTTAAAGTATAGGGGCATCATCACAAGTAAAAGATCCAACACAATTAAAGAATTCTTGATGGTGCTTTTTCCTATAACATTCCCTTGTCCCAAAACAAAAGTTTTGGCATCCAGATTACCAGCACGTCCAATCTTAGGAGTTCTGCCATCATCCGTTTCTGCCATACCAAAATCACTCATGATGATAGGTTCAAAGCAAGCAAAAGATCGAACGGGGAAAAGGCAAATAAAAAGAAGGAAAATAAAATGCAAATATTTTTGTGTTTTTGTAAATACATTTTAGAAGTGCGGGAGATGAAAACGAGAGGCAAATGGCAAATAAAGTAATTGCAAGAAGATGAGAGTTTGTGCGTACGAACCTGATAGATGTTGATGATGTCTCCCCGGCAACCGCGCCAGAAATTCTTCCTTTTTGCTTGTATCTGCGTTGGTATTTCCCCGAAGAGGAGAGAATGATGCAGCACAGCAATGGTAAGTATTTCGCTCAGATATGAAACCAAGGTTATCAATCTAGTAGGAGAACCAAGCAACACGATGTAAACAACACCTGCACACAAATAACAAATACTCGCAACCCAATGCGTAAGAGGGGTTGTCAATCCCTCCTCGGTATTGAGATAGATTAAATTGTATGAGATTGGGTAAATAGATCTAGCAAAACACGAAATAAAATAAATAAAGAAAAAGTGCAACAAGGTATTTTTGGGTTTCTGGAATAATACATCTGAAAACAATATGACAGGAAATAGACCCGGGGGTGATACGTCTCCAGCGTATCTATTATTTTTTATTGTTCCATGCTATTATATTATCTGTTTTGGATGTTTAATGGGCTTTATTATGCACTTTTATATTATTTTTGGGACTAACCTATTAACCGGAGGCCCAGTCCAAATTGTTGTTGTTTGCCTATTTCAGTGTTTCGCAGAAAAGGAATATCAAACGGAATCCAAACGGAATGAAACCTTCGGGAGAGTGATTTTTGGAACAAACGTGATCCAGAGGACTTGGAGTGGACGTCAAGAAAGAAGCGAGGAGGCCATGAGGTAGGGAGACGTGCCTGCCCCCCTGGGCGCGCCCCCCACCCTCGTGGGCCCCTCGCAGCTCCACCGACCTACTTCTTCCTCCTATATATACCCATATACGCCAAAAACATCCAGGAGCACAATAGATCGGGAGTTCCACCGCCGCAAGCCTCCGTAGCCACCAAAAACTAATCGGGGCCCTGTTCTGGCACCTGCCGGAGGGGGGATCCATCACCGGTGGCCATCTTCATCATCCAGACGCTCTCCATGACGAGGAGGGAGTAGTTCACCCTCGGGGCTAAGGGTATGTACCAGTAGCTATGTGTTTGATCTCTCTCTCTCTCTCATGTCCTTGATTTGGCACGATCTTGATGTATCGCGAGCTTTGCTATTATAGTTGGATCTTATGATGTTTCTCCCCCTCTACTCTCTTGTAATGGATTGAGTTTTCCCTTTGAAGTTATCTTATCGGATTGAGTCTTTAAGGATTTGAGAACACTTGATGTATGTCTTGCATGTGCTTATCTGTGGTGACAATGGGATATTCATGTGATCTACTTGATGTACGTTTTGGTGATCAACTTACGGGTTCAGTGACCTTGTGAACTTATGTATAGGGGTTGGCACACATTTTCGTCTTGACTCTTCGGTAGAAACTTTGGGGCACTCTTTGAAGTACTTTGTGTTGATTGAATAGATGAATCTGAGATTGTGTGATGCATATCGTATAATTATGCCCACAGATACTTGAGGTGACCTTGGAGTATCTAGGTGACATTAGGGTTTTGGTTGATTTGTGTCTTAAGGTGTTATTCTAGTACGAACTCTATGATAGATCGAACGAAAAGAATAGCTTCGTGTTATTTTACTACGGACTCTTGAATAGATCGATCAGAAAGCATAACTTTGAGGTGGTTTCGTACCCTACAATAATCTCTTCGTTTGTTCTCCGCTATTTGTGACTTTGGAGTGAATCTTTGTTGCATGTTGAGGGATTGTTATATGATCTAATTATGTTATTATTTTTGAGAGAACTTCCACTAGTGAAAGTATGAACCTTAGGCCTTGTTTCCTAGCATTGCAATACCGTCTTTGCTCACTTTTATCATTAGCTACCTTGCTGTTTTTATAATTTCAGATTACAAAAACCTATATCTACCATACATATTGCACTTGTATCACCATCTCTTCGCCGAACTAGTGCACCTATACAATTTACCATTGTATTGGGTGTGTTGGGGACACAAGAGACTCTTTGTTATTTGGTTGCAGGGTTGTTTGAGATAGACCATCTTCATTCTACGCCTCTCACGGATTGATAAACCTTAGGTCATCCACTTGAGGGAAATTTTCTACTGTCCTACAAACCTCTGCACTTGGGGCCCAACAACGTCTACAAGAAGAAGGTTGCGTAGTAGACATCAAGCTAATTTCTGGCGCCGTTGCCGGGGAGGTTAGTGCCTGAAGGTATATCTTTAGATCTTGCAATCGAATCTTTTAGTTTCTTGTTTTATCACTAGTTTAGTCTATAAAATAAAATTACAAAAAAATGGAATTGAGGGTGCCTCATATGCTTCATCTTTTTGATGTCTTTCGTGAAAATAAGGATTCCGATAATTGTGCCAAGTACTAGAAGAAGAATTACATTGAATGCTTGGCATAAAATATGTGAATGATGAGCATGATTGCAATGTTGTTAGTATGAATTATTTGAATACCTATGATGCTAATGATATGCAAAGCCACAAGCTTGGGGATGCTATGTTTGATGAAGATGATATTTTTTGTCCCCCAGGTTTTGATGAGCAAATTTATTATGATGAAAGCATGCCTCCTATTTATGATGATTATTGTGATGATACGTACGCCATAAAGAATAAACAATAACCATGAAACTTGTCATCATGATTTTAATTTTCAATTGTATTGTTCTTAGCATGATAGTTATTTTGTTGAGTTTGCTCCCACTACTATTCATGAGAACAAATTTGCTTATGTGGAGAGTAGTAAAATTTCTATGCTTGTGCATCATGAAAATAATGCTTTATGTGATGGTTATATTGTTGAATTCATTCATGATGCTACTGAAAATTATTATGAGAGAGGAACATGTGTTCTTACATATTGCAATAATATCAAGTTTCCTCTCTATGTGTTGAAATTTTTGAAGTTGCACTTGTTTTGCCTTCCTATGCAAGTTGATTCTTGTTCCCATAAATTGTTTGCTCACAAAATTCCTATGCATAGAAAGTGGGTTAGACTTAAATGTGCTAGTCATATTCTTCATGATGCTCTCTTTATGTTTCAATTCTTATCTTTTATGTGAGCATCATTGAAATCGCCATGCCTAGCTAAAAAGGCATTAAAGAAAAGCGCTTGTTGGGAGACAACCCAATATTTACCCATATTGTTTTTGTGTGTTCACATGATTGAGATACTGTATTAATCATGTTTTATAGCTTTTGTTTCAATAAAATGCCAAGTAAGACCTTTAGGATAGCTTACGGTGATAGTTGTGTTGGTCCTGCTGAAAATCAGAAACTTTTGCGCTCAGCAAATTAGTTTTGATAATTCACAGAAACATAATTTTGATCTGATCCTTTTTTCTGCTGATTGATACACAAGTTTCTCAAGTTTTCCTAATTTTGTAGGATTTTTGTAGTTACATAAGTATTCTAGAGTTACAGATTACTACAGACTGTTCTGTTTTTGACAGATTTTGTTTTTCGTGTGTTGTTTGCTTATTTTGATGAATCTATGAGTAGTATCGGAGGGTATGAACCAAAGAGAATTTTGAATAAAGTATATATTACACCAATATGAATTTAGAATGAGTTCATAATAGTACCTAAGTGGTGATTTATTTTCTTATACTAACGGAGCTTATGAGTTTTCTGTTAAGTTTTGTGTTGTGAAGTTTTCAAGTTTTGGGTCAAGATTCGATGGACTATGGAATAAGGAGTGGCAAGAGCCTAAGCTTGGGGATGAACAAGGCACCTAAGGGAGTCCTGGACTAGGGGGTGTTCGGACAGCCGGACTATCAATGTCCGCCGGACTCCAAGACTACGAAGATACAAGATTGAAGACTCCGGCTCATGTCCGGAAGGTACTTTACTTGGCGTGGAAGGCAAGCTTGGCAATACGGATATGTAGATCTCCTACCATTGTAACCGACTCTGTGTAACCCTAGCCCTCTCCGGTATCTATATAAACCGGAGGGCTCTAGTCCGTAGGACGACATACATTACAACAATCATACCATAGGCTAGCTTCTAGGGTTTAGCCTCCTTGATCTCGTGGTAGATCTACTCTTGTACTACCCATATCATCAATATTAATCAAGCAGGAGTAGGGTTTTACCTCCATCGAGAGGGCCCGAACCTGGGTAAAAAACATCGTGTCCCTTGTCTCCTGTTACCATCCGCCTAGACGCACAGTTCGGGACCCCCTACCCGAGATCCGCCGGTTTTGACACCGACATTGGTGCTTTCATTGAGAGTTCCTGTGTGTCGTCACCAATAGGCTTGATGGCATCTTCAACCTGCAACGCTGTCCTGGGTGAGACTTTCCTCCCCGGACAGATCTTCGTATTCGGCGGCTTCGCACTGCGGGCCAATTCACTTGGCCATCTGGAGCAGATCGAAAGCTACGCCCCTGGCCGTCAGGTCAGATTTGGAAGCTTAAACTTCACGGCCGATGTCCGAGGAGATTTGATCCTCGATAGACTCGAGCCACAGCCAAGCGCGCCGCACTGTGACGATGGGCATGATCTAGCTCTGCCGCCGAACAGTGCTTTGGTGGCCGCACACGAATCCGCTCCAGCCATTAGCCCGGAGCCGATCGCCCAGATCGAGGGCTGGTGGATAGACGCCGCCCCGGGGGCTTCAACATCCACGGCGATGGAGCCGAACACCAATCTTGTCCCCTGCGAAACTCGTGATTCCGAGGAGCCGGACTCCTCGCCGGACTCCGAACCTCCCGCGCCCCTACCAATCGATCCAGATTGGGCGCCAGTTATGGAATTCACTGCCGCGGACATCTTTCAACGCTCGCCTTTCGGCGATATCTTAAATTCACTAAAGCATCTCTCGTTATCAGGAGAGTCCCGGCCAGATTATGGCCAGGATGGTTGGGATGCAGACGACGAAGAAATTCAGAGCCCACCCACCACCCACTTTGTAGCCACTGTCGACGATCTAACCGACATGCTGGACTACGACTCCGAAGACATCGACGCTATGGACGATGATGCCGGAGACGAACAGGAACCAGCGCCCACAGGGCACTGGAAGGCCACCTCGTCATACGACGTATACATGGTGGATACCCCAAAAGATGGGGACGGCGAAGGAATAGCGGAGGCAGCTTCCTTAAAGAAACAGCCCAAGCGCCGGCGTCAGCGGTGCCGCTCTAAATCTCGCCACAGCAAAAACGGAAATTCTGGCACAGGAGACAATAATACTCCAGAGAATGCCGAATACAATCCCCTCCAGCAAGATTCAGCGTAGGAGGATGCAGAAGCAAGCCCTCATGAGGGGGCGGCAGATGAAGAGGTTGAGGATCATAATTACATACCTCCCTCCGATGACGAAGCAAGCCTCAACGATGACGAATTCGTCGTACCCGAGGATCCCGTCGAACAAGAGCGCTTCAAGCGCAGGCTTATCGCCACAGCAAAAAGCCTGAAGAAGGAAAAACGGAGGCTCAAAACAGCGGAAAATACACTCAGAATGAGATGGAGCACAATGCTCAAAACCGCAGATAAGTACGGCAATGGCCACCAATCAAAGAGCTACCCGAAGCGCAAGCTGCTACCAGAATTCGACGAAGAGGCCATAGAGCCCCCACCGTCCAAAAATAAAGAGGCTGCCTGGCCGGATAGACGGCCAGATGATAGGCCAAATTCTGACAGCGGCGCCCCACATAAACCAACCAACGAACTTGGAAGGATAGATGGCCCAGCCAGATCCATCTACGGGCCTAAGGAGAAGGCCCTAGGAAGCAAGACAACACGTCAAGTGTCCGATGATAGCAGCACACACAAATACAGGGGCGCCGCACACCCACTATGTTTCACTGATGAGGTGCTGGACTATGAATTCCCAGCAGGATTTAAACCCATAAACATAGAAGCATACGATGGGACAACAGACCCTGGAGTCTGGATAGAAGATTATATACTACATATACATATGGCCAGAGGAGATGATCTCCACGCCATAAAATACCTACCCCTCAAGCTCAAAGGGCCAGCTCGTCATTGGCTTAAAAGCCTCCCAGAAAATACTGTTGGAAGTTGGGAAGACCTCGAGGATGCGTTTAGAGCAAACTTTCAAGGGACTTATGTCCGCCCTCCGGATGCAGATGACCTAATTCATATAACTCAACAGCCCGGAGAGTCAGCGCGGAAATTCTGGAACAGGTTCCTCACCAAAAAGAACCAAATAGTCGACTGTCCGGACGCCGAAGCCTTAGCAGCTTTCAAGCACAATGTCCGAGACGAATGGCTCGCCAGGCACCTCGGTCAAGAGAAACGGAGGACAATGTCCGCACTGACAAGCCTCATGACCCGCTTCTGTGCGGGCGAGGATAGCTGGTTAGCACGATGCAGCACCAGCGACCCAAGTACATCAGAGATAAGAGATGGAAACGGAAAATCATGGCGTAGAAAAGAACAGCGCCGGAATAAAGAGAAAAGCCCAAAGAGCGCGGCAGTCAACGCCGGATTCAAAAGCTCGCGGCCCAATAATAAAACACAGCCTCTTAAGGATGACCGTGACGAATTGTCCAACTTAAACAAAATTTTGGGTCGGATATGTCAAATCCACAGTACCCCCGGAAGGCCTGCAAATCACAGGGATTGTTGAGTTTTTAAACAGTCCGGCCGACTAAACGCCGAACACAAGGGGCTCGACGCGTCAAGCGAAGAAGATAAACCCCACCAGCAGAGCACCGGAAAACAAAAGACTTTCCCACAAGGGGTCAAAACAGTAAACTCACTTCATGTGATAATACGGAAAAATAGTGTGGCACTTTCTAAAAAGAGCTTCGCACGGTCCAACCCAGCAGACCGTAGAGATTGGACATCAAAACCAATCACTTTCGACCACCTGGACTATTCCAGAAGCATTCGAAATGCGGGACGGACTCCCCTGGTATTGAATCCCATAATAGACGGATTGCAATTTACTAACGTCCTAATGGACGGAGGCAGTGACTTAAACCTGCTATATTCAAACACAATCCGGAGGATGGGGATAGACCCTACCAAAATTCGACACAGCCGCACTTCCTTCAAAGGAGTGACGCCAGGCCATTACGCCAAGTGCACAGGCTCCATATTAATAGAAGTCGTATTCGGATCGCCGAACAATTCTCGACGCGAAAAATTAATTTTTCATATCGTCCCGTTCGAAAGTGAATATCAAGCACTCTTGGGATGACAGGCTTTTGTCCGCTTCAATGCCATACCGCATTATGCATCTCTTACACTCAAGATGCCCGGACCGCGTGGCGTAATTTTAGTGCGAGGGTCACTTAAAGACCCCAGACTTGGATAGACGAATCCGACATCAGTGGGCTAGGGGCTCCCTAGCCGCATACCCCTTTATAGGGGGCTGCGCGCACAAATCACCGCGGGTTTATACGAACCCCGCTTTAATTATTTATATTTCTAATATTTTTCGCATAATTTGTTTTTAAAACTAACGTTCCTCTCTTTTTACAGATGAACAATGTGCATACCCATCCAGGATAACGGCGCAACGGGGACACAAGCGCAGACGTGCAATAGGGACCCGTTGTGAGGATTCTTTTCAGATTAAGACCCTGCGTAGACCTTTTTCACTGTCTTTCGTTGTTATTCTCCCTTGGTTTCTTCCTATAGCCAAAGCGGAGCCTGACGCTTTGGCATCGGCCATGTCAGAAGACCATGCCCGTACCTGGACACTAGGGGCTTAGGGCATCGTTCTGCCCATTATTATAAAGACCGAACACCTTAGGGAGTGTTCGGCGTCTCGAGTTAGGCATTATATGCATCAGCTCCGAATCATGTCTTTGGTAAAATGTTGGGTTTGCCCGGCTCCTGTGTTTTGCTGCCTTACGTTCCGTATCATCGGCTAACGCGGCACCAGGAGAACTACTGCGATTGTGCCCCAGTTCGGCTGGGCGAGCACCTCAGTAGAGAAAGCCGAAAACTGACTGTCATGATGCAGCGAGAGACTGGTCAGCCCTCGATCGACTATCGGAATGTTTAGAATTCCCCGCTTTGACGAAGGGCCGTTTCCCGGTCAGGCACACGCACTCCGACTTCGGAGAAGGGCGATGCCACTAGGGGCTATATCGTAGCCCCACCCTCGAGCTCCACTGGCTAAGTGAAAGTGATAAAGCATTATAGTCCGGATTGCCTCGTTTGCTACGCTACCACCTCCTTATAATAGGACCGAGACGTCGGATTAAGTGTGAAAACGCGCTATTTTTGCGAACACCCCAGCACCTTGTGCGTGGGGGCTGAAGCCGAAGACTGCATCTTTCAGGTTATACACACGTATACGTAAACGGCCGAAAAGGAGAAGTTTTACTACTTGGACGCACAAGTATAAAAAGCAGTTATAACATAATCATCAATTTATAAGCTAATGCGTTCATTTGAACGTTACATTCTTCGAGCACTGCGACTCTATTACATGAGCTCCACGCATAACTTCCCCGAAATAGTGCTCGGCAGGGAGCCGGTTTTCATCCGAACCCTGGGCAGCAACAGCGGTGGCGTCCATCTCTGGACAATACGCCTTTACACGGGCAAGAGCCATCCGCGCGCCCTCTATACAGGCCAACTGCTTCATCTCCTTTATACGCGGCACCGCTCCAAGGAATTGCTGTAATAAACCAAAATAGCTCGTCGCCTTGGACCTCTCTGGCCAGATATGGGCCACGATGTCAGTCATGGCAAGTCCGGACAATCTATTTAGCTCGGCCCATTCGGCCAACCGGTCTGTCAATGGAAGTGGGTGATCCGGACTGTGGAATTGAGACCAATATAGCTCTTCCATCTTATGATCCTTCTGGCTCCGGAAGTGCTTAACGGCGTCAGCTGCACTTGCAGCTAAGTCCATATACGGATCCTCTGGACTCCACAGCCGCTCAAATTGAGCATACTTTCCATCCATAAATCGGTGACGCAGCAGAAAAGGCTTGCCAGCCACGATCTCTCCGGCCTGGCGCAGTTCCTCCTTCATAGCCCGCATTGCAGAGCGGGCATCCTTGACTTTGGCGGTGGCCTTCTTCAGGTCTTCCCACTCCGATAAGCGCTCCTTTTCAAGAGCATCATTGCGGTCGGCAGCATCCTTTAATTTCATGGCCAATTCGGCCACCTCGGCCCTGCTTAGGCAGTGCGCAGCCTTTTCGGCTTTCAACTCATCGGCCGCCCTTGAGGCAGCCGCTTCACTCCTTCGGGCTTGCTCCTTAGCTCGAGCAAGTTCGGCCCGAAGGTCCTCCACAGCAGCAGCACCGTCTGTATAAACAGCATATAATTTATCAGAGGAGGGCTTTGACCCCCCCTAATAAAGCGACTGCGGAGAACTCTTTTACCTTGCGACTCGTCAAGTCGCCTGTTGACAAGTGCGATATTCGCATCTGCCAAGTCCAGTTTCCGATTTAACTCGGCAAACTCACTAGTCCGGCTAGCCCCCGGACTATCCGCCACCTGCATAGGAACGACGGAATTCATTTCTTTAGATTTCGATCCTCGGTACGCTGTCGTTTTCGACAACCTACCGAGTCTCAGGGGCTACTATCTATACAGGGCGCATTTTTTATATGCAAAACTGCTAAAAGACAAAGGGGTGCGTTATTCTCGCATACCTCAAATCCCGCCAGCAAACTCATGGCGGCACTACGCAATCCGCTCTCGGCGGACGAAATCCTTCCAACCACCATACGCATTAATGCATGGTGATCTTCTGAAATAGACGCCCTCTTGAGAAAATTCTTCAGTTCTCCCGGCCGGACACTAGTAGGCGCCGAACTCTCTGGCCCCTCCGGACTCGGGGATACCCTCCGTGATGACACTTCGGGTTCGCCTGCCTCATCTGGCGGCGCTGCGGATGGAGGCGTATCGCTCTCCATCATCTCCGGAAGAAGGTCCCCCGAAGATGAACTCATGTGAGAAGGCTGCAGGTCCGAACTGCAATATAAATATTTTGGTTATCTACAGAAGCACAAATGAAGGTATTTCCTTACTAATCAACTCTCTCTTTCATACTCACGGCTCGCTGGAGGGCCGATCCTTTGATGATGGTTGTGCGTCCGGATTCTTTCCGGGCGCCGGACCCCCCGGGGAAGATCTCTTCCCACGCTTAGGGGCGTTGGCCTCTGGATCTTCGGAGGCGGTCCTCTTCTCCCCCTGAAGGGAGCGGCTCTTGCTTCCTCCTTCTTCAGTCGCCCCTTTGGGCGAAATATTAGCTCCTCTATTTCCCCCGTCGCTCCCTTCTGTGGGCGCAACCTCCAACATTCTGACCAGCACGGGCTCCTGTGCGGTCTCTGGGAGGGGGGCCGGACACCTTATTAGCCTTGATCGCGCCACCCATTCCTGTAAAGAACAAAGGGTCAGAAGGCGAACTCTGGAAAGGCACATAAACAGAATGTCCGAACTCTGAGCTACTTACCTGAGTATCCGGGCGATCGTGGCTTAGACCTGCATCCTCGGCTAAATTCGGACACGCTACCCACGGTCCGAAGAACAACTTGTACATCTCCACGGGTGTCGCACCCATGAAGTGTTGGAGAATCCGAGGTCCCTCCGGGTTGAATTCCCATAGACGGAGAGAACGGCGCTTGCAGGGCAGAAGATGCCTGATTAGCATGACCTGCATCACCTTGATCAGGTCGATCTCCCTCGCTTGGAGATCTCGAATCTGGCCCTGCAGTGAAGGCACGTCTTCGGACGGCCCCCAATTGAGCCCTTGGTTGACCCACGACATCAGTTGGCGTGGAGGTCCCGGGCGGAATAAGGGCGGTGGCTTTTGCTTGCTGCCCCTTGGAGCGGTGATATAGAACCACTCCTGCTGCCACAATCCGAGTTCCTCTTGGAAGGAACCCTCGAGCCACGGGGCATCGACCTTTTTGCTTATGGTCGCCCCGCCGCACTCCGCTTGACGCCCCCGATCATCTTCGGCTCCACCTTGAAGGTCTTCAGCCATAAGCCGAAGTGGGGAATGACGCGGAGGAAGGCTTCGCAGACGATAATGAATGCGGAGATATGGAGGATGGACTCCGGAGCCAAGTCGTGAAAGTCGAGCCCATAGTAGAACAGGAGCCCTCTCACGAAGGGATCCGTCGGGAAGCCTAAACCCCGACGGAGGTGGGATACAAAAACGACGTATTCACTGGGCTCGGGAGCCGGCACAACCTGCCCTTGAGCAGGCAACCTGTGCGAAATCTCGAAGGCCAGGTACTTGGCCTCACGCAGCTTCAATATGTCTTCCTCCGTGACGGAGGAGGGCATCCACCGGCCCTGGAGGTCGGAGCCGGACATGGTTAAGGATCCGAAGCGCTCGAATCCGAGGCTCTGGGTGTTGGAACCGGGAGCGGGAAAGAGATTCGATGCGAGATTGAAGAACAATGGCGAGCCTTGGTCCTCTTATAAAGGGGAAAAAATACCAAGGGCCGTCTCCGTGACCGTTTGGGATTCCCCTTCGATAGAGGAGGCGTGGCGACGGGAGCGGTTGGGTTACCCACACACGTATTGATGAGAATCCCGGAATAAGGGGAACACGATCTCTGCTTCGATAAGACGTGCCGAGGAAACCGCTTTGCTAATGCTGAGGTGGTATAATGATTCAAACAAAGGCCTGGTGGCGGTGTGATGTCACGCCGCATAATACGTCAGCAGATTGAACTAAGTGTACATTTTATTCTCTCTACGGTGGAATGTGGAATTTATTTTGCAGAGCCGGACACTATCTTGGTGTTCATTATCTTCTCTGATTATTCAAGGGAGGAACCCGCCTTGCAATGCCGAACATTATGCACGCCGGACTTATCGTCATTGAAGACTGGTTCAGGGGCTACTGAGGGAGTCCTGGACTAGGGGGTGTTCGGACAGCCGGACTATCAATGTCCGCCGGACTCCAAGACTACGAAGATACAAGATTGAAGACTCCGGCTCGTGTCCGGAAGGTACTTTACTTGGCGTGGAAGGCAAGCTTGGCAATACGGATATGTAGATCTCCTACCATTGTAACCGACTCTGTGTAACCCTAGCCCTCTCCGGTATCTATATAAACCGGAGGGCTCTAGTCCGTAGGATGACATACATTACAACAATCATACCATAGGCTAGCTTCTAGGGTTTAGCCTCCTTAATCTCGTGGTAGATCTACTCTTGTACTACCCATATCATCAATAGGGTTTTACCTCCATCGAGAGGGCCCGAACCTGGGTAAAAAACATCGTGTCCCTTGTCTCCTGTTACCATCCGCCTAGACGCACAGTTCGGGACCCCCTACCCGAGATCCGCCGGTTTTGACACCGACAGCACCCCAAGGTAATATTCAAGGACAACCAAGAGCCTAAGCTTGGGATGCCCCGGATGGCATCCCCTCTTTCGTCTTCGTTCACGGGTAACTTTACTTGGAGCTATATTTTTATTCACCACATGATATGTGTTTTGCTTGGAGCGTCTTGTATGATTTGACTCTTTGCTTTTTAGTTTATCACAATCATCCTTGCTGTACACACCTTTTGGAGAGATACACATGAATCAGAATTTATTAGAATACTCTATGTGCTGCACTTATATCTTTTGAGCTAGTCAATTTTGCTCTAGTGCTTCACTTATATCTTTTAGAGCACGACGGTGGTTTTATTTTGAAGAAATAGATGAACTCTCATGCTTCACTTATATTATGTTGAGAGTATTTAGAACAGCAGGGTAATTTGCTTTGGTTATGAATTCAGTCCTAATATGATAGGCATCCAAGAGGGATATAATAAAAACTTTCATATAGAGTGCAATAAACACTATGATAAATTTGATACTAGATAATAGTTTTGAGATATAAAGGTGGTAATGTTAGAGTCATGCTAGTTGGGTATTTATGAAATTGAGAAATACTTGTGTTAAAGTTGGCAAGTCCCGTAGCATGCACATATGGTGAACGTTGTGTGAGAAATTTGAAGCATGGGGTGTTATTTGATTGCCTTCCTTATGAGTGGAGGTCGGGATCGCGCGATGGTTAACTCCTACTAACCCTTCCCCTAGGAGCATGCGTAGTAGTACTTTGCTTCGAGGGCTAATAAACTTTTGCAATAAGTATATGAGTTCTTTATGACTAATGTGAGTCCATGGATTATACGCACTCTTACCCTTCCACAATTTGCTAGCCTCTACGGTACCGTGCATTGCCCTTTCTCACCTTGAGAGTTGGTGCAAACTTCGCTGGTGCATCCAAACCCCGTGATACGATACGCTCTATCACACATAAACCTCCTTATATCTTCCTCAAAACAGCCACCATACCTACCTATTATGGCATTTCCATAGCCATTTTGAGATATATTGCCATGCAACATTCCACCGTTCCGTTTATTATGACACGCTCCATCATTGTCATATTGCTTTGCATGATCATGTAATTGACATCGTATTTGTGGCAAAGCCACCGTTATAATTCTTTCATACATGTCGCTCTTGATCCATTGCATATCCCGGTACACCGCCGGAGGCATTCACATAGAGTCATATTTTGTCCTAAGTATTGAGTTGTAATTCTTGAGTTGTAAATAAATAGAGGTGTGATGATCTTCATTATTAGAGCATTGTCCCATGTGAGGAAAGGATGATGGAGACTATGATTCCCCCACAAGTTGGGATGAGACTCCGGACTTTATGAAAAATAAAAGTTGGCCAAAAAAGCCCAAATAAAAAAACAGGCCAAAGAAGCCCAAATAAAAAAAGAAAAAATGAGAGAAAAAGAGAGAAGGACAATGTTACTATCCTTTTTCCACACTTGTGCTTCAAAGTAGCACCATGATCTTCATGATAGAGAGTTTCTTATTTTGTCACTTTCATATACTAGTGGGAATTTTTCATTATAGAACTTGGCTTGTATATTCCAATGATGGGCTTCCTCAAATTGCCCTAGGTCTTTGTGAGCAAGCAAGTTGGATGCACACCAACTTAGTTTCTTTTGATGAGCTTTCATACATTTATAGCTCTAGTGCATCTGTTGCATGGCAATCCCTACTCCTCGTATTGACATCAATTGATGGGCATCTCCATAGCTCGTTGATTAGCCACGTCAATGTGAGACTTTCTCCTTTTTTGTTTTCTCACATAATCCCTATCATCATACTCTATTCCACCCATAGTGATATGTCCATGGCTTACGCTCATGTATTGCGTGAGGGTTGAAAAGGCTAAAGCACGTCAAAAAGTATGAACCAATTGCTTGGCTGAAACCGGGGTTGTGCATGATGGGAGCATTTTGTGTGACAAAAATGAAGCATGGCCAAACTATATGATTTTGTAGGGATAAGCTTTCTTTGGCTATGTTATTTTGATAAGACATAAACTGTTTGGTTAGCATGCTTGAAGTATTATTACTCTTATGTCAATATTAAACTTTTGTCTTGAATATTTTGGATCTAAACATTCATGCCACAATAAAGAGATTACATTGATAAATATGTTAGGTAGCATTCCACATCAAAAATTCTGTTTTTATCATTTACCTACTCGAGGACGAGCAGGAATTAAGCTTGGGGATGCTTGATACGTCTCCAACGTATCTATAATTTTTTATTGTTCCATGCTATTATATTATCTGTTTTGGATGTTTAATGGGTTTTATTATGCACTTCTATATTATTTTTAGGACTAACCTATTAACCGGAGGCCCAGTCCAAATTGCTGTTTTTTTTTGCCTATTTCTGTGTTTTGCAGAAAAGGAATATCAAACGGAATCCAAACGGAATGAAACCTTCGGGAGAGTGATTTTTGGAACAAACGTGATCCAGAGGACTTGGAGTGGACGTCAAGAAAGAAGCGAGGAGGCCACGAGGCAGGGAGGCGCGCCTGCCCCCTGGGCGCGCCCCCCACCCTCATGGGCCCCTCGCAGATCCACCGACCTACTTCCTCCTCCTATATATACCCATATACACCCAAAACATCGAGGAGCACATTAGATCGGGAATTCTGCCTCCACAAGCCTCTGTAGCCACCAAAAACCAATTGAGACCCTATTCCGGCACCCTGCCGGAGGGGGGATCCATCACCGGTGGCCATCTTCATCATCCCAGCACTCTCCATGACGAGGAGGGAGTAGTTCGCCCTCGGGGCTGAGGGTATGTACCAGTAGCTATGTGTTTGATCTCTCCCTCTCTCTCTCTCTCTCGTGTTCTTGATTTGGCACGATCTTGATGTATCGTGAGCTTTGCTATTATAGTTGGATCTTATGATGTTTCTCCCCCTCTACTCTCTTGTAATGGATTGAGTTTTCCCTTTGAAGTTATCTTATCGGATTGAGTCTTTAAGGATTTGAAAACACTTGATGTATGTCTTGCATGTGCTTATCTGTGGTGACAATGGGATATTCACGTGATCTACTTGATGTACGTTTTGGTGGTCAACTTGCGGGTTCAGTGACCTTGTGAACTTATGCATAGGGGTTGGCACACGTTTTCATCTTGACTCTTCGGTAGAAACTTTGGGGCACTCTTTGAAGTACTTTGTGTTGGTTGAATAGATGAATCTGAGATTGTGTGATGCATATCATATAATCATGCCCATGGATACTTGAGGTGACATTGGAGTATCTAGGTGACATTAGGGTTTTGGTTGATTTGTGTCTTAAGGTGTTATTCTAGTATGAACTCTATGATAGATCGAACGGAAAGAATAGGTTCATGTTATTTTACTACGGACTCTTGAATAGATCGATCAGAAAGCATAACTTTGTGGTGGTTTCGTACCCTACAATAATCTCTTCGTTTGTTCTCTGCTATTAGTGACTTTGGAGTGACTCTTTATTGCATGTTGAGGGATTGTTATATGATCTAATTATGTTATTATTGTTGAGAGAACTTGCACTAGTGAAAGTATGAACCTTAGGCTTTGTTTCCTAGCATTGCAATACCGTTTGTGCTCATTTTTATCATTAGTTACCTTACTGTTTTTATAATTTCAGATTACCAAAACCTATATCTACCATCCATATTGCACTTGTATCACCATCTCTTCACCGAACTAGTGCACCTATACAATTTACCATTGTATTGGGTGTGTTGGGGACACAAGAGACTCTTTGTTATTTGGTTGCAGGGTTGTTTGAGAGAGACCATCTTCATCCTAAGCCTCCCACGGATTGATAAACCTTAGGTCATCCACTTGAGGAAAATTTGCTACTGTCCTACAAGCCTCTGCACTTGGAGGCCCAACAACATCTACAAGAAGAAGGTTGCGTAGTAGACATCAGGGGGGCGTAGATTTCACTAGTGGCTTCTCTCGAGAAAATAGCATACAGTGGGTAAACAAATTACTGTTGGGCAATTGATAGAAGAGCAAATAATTATGACATCCAAGGCAATGATCATGTATATAGGCATCATGTCCAGATTAGTAGACCGACTCCTGCCTGCATCTACTACTATTACTCCACACATCGACCGCTATCCAGCATGCATCTAGTGTATTAAGTTCATGGAAAAACGGAGTAATGCAATAAGAATGACGACATGATGTAGACAAGATCTATTCATGTAGGAATGGACCCCATCTTTTTATCCTTAATGGCAACGCTACATGCGTGTCATGTCTCCTTGTCACTGATAATTAGCACCGCGAGATCGAACCCATCACAAAGCACCTCTTCCCATTGCAAGAAAAATCAATCTAATTGGCCAAACCAAACCAAAGTTTCAGAGAAGAAATATGAGGCTATAAAGAATAAAGATCACACATATAAGAGTTCAAAGAAGACACAAACAATATTCATAGATATATCTGATCATAAACTCACAATTCATCAGATCCCAACATACACACTGCAAAAAGTCATTACATCAAATAGATCTCCAAGAACATTGAGGAGAACATTGTATTGAGAATCAAAAAAGAGAAGAAGCCATCTAGCTACTGCCTACGGACCCGTAGGTCTACGGTAAACTACTCACGGATCATCGGAGGAGCACCAATGAGGATGATGAACCCCTCTGTGATCATTTCCCCCTCCGGAAGGTGTCGGAAAAGGGCTCTAGATTGGATCTCATGGTTCTGGAACTTGCGGCGTCTGGAATTGTGTTTCGTCGACTCCCCTAGGGTGTCTAGAATATTTGGGTATTTATAGAGCTGAGAGGCGGTGGAAAAGATCACTATGGGCCCCACAAGGCATCAGGGCATGCCAGGGGCCTCTGGCGCGCCCAGGTGTCTTGTGGGCCTGCGGGCCTCCTCTGGTACAACTCCTGGGCTCCCTGGGTCTCTTGTGGGCAGAAAAATCTCCAAAAAGTTTCGCTGCATTTGGACCTCATTTGATTTGGATATTCTGCGAAGTAAAAAACAAGCAAGAATCAGCAACTGGCACTGGGCACTATGTCAGTAGGTTAGTCCCAAAAAATGACATAAAATTGCTAGTAAATGAATATAAAACATCCAAAAATGATAATATAACAGAATGGAAATCAAAAATTGTAGATACGCTGGAGACGTATCAGGAGATGCGACGCACTCTATATAAGCCGCCCTCCTCCTCCTAAGTCAGGGTTAAGCACTCTTTGTAATCATACCCCAAGAGAAAACAAGCCTCGGGGCACAAGACGTAAGGTTGTTACCTCCTCCGAGAGGGGCCTGAACTCATAAACACCGAGTGTTACATCTACGGTGTAGCTATTCTCTGCCCCATCTTTCGTACCCCTAGTACTCATTGTCAGGATTGTAACCTCGACAACAGGAGTGAGCCATCCAACGCTAATTACAAAGTATCCGGATGGGAGGAGAAAAGTATGTGGGGACCATGCATGTGGTGGCTATTTATGGTGCGGTGTCCGGTTGGGAGGAGAGAGAGGAGGGGCGACCTTGCATGTGAAGAGAGAGAAAAGAGAGGAGGACCATGAAGAGGCTTTTGGTTGGTCAAGTGGATGTCCAGACTCTGGTATATCTCCCCCACTTTATCTCCACTTTGGCAGAAAACGGACATCTAGACCACTGCGCGGACCGATACAAGTCCCCATTGGATTGCAAAAGTGAACATGTCCGGTCGGACATATACTGGAGCTTATCGGGTCTCCTTTGGAGATGCCCTTACAAACACTCTCTCCTTTCTTACTATTTGCCACATGTCTGCGGAGTGACTTAAATCACATAACCTACCCCTTATTTCTCTGTCTCTCTCCTCTCACTTGCTCCTCCCTTAGTCAAGCCTCCACAACCATGGCTCTCGGCAGATACATTCTCGGTATATCTTGGTCACTCAGCCGCATGCCCCCCCATCTATCCAGCGGCTGGATGAAAAGGCGGTGGGGAGGGAGCTCAAGATAACTCTTGTTGTAAGAAAAACCCGTGTTCAGACAAGGTTAAGATCATAAACTGCTTCACGTCGATATTTTTAGCCCTACTAAACAACATAACATGATGCACCGGTAGCTATGCTTAGTCGTAGTACCATATACTGGTATCTCTATGCATCAGGATATGCTTAGCTATATCAGATGCTCTTATCACGGTATTCATGTAGTGTCATATATAACGATAACACTATATAGATATCACACAAATGAATGTAAAAATGTTGAAACTCTCAAGAGACATGTATTTCCTGAGGTAAGAGGGAGAAATGATTTATGTTGTCATGTGATGCCTTCTAAATGTGTGTTTTGGGTTTCTCTTATGAAGTCTCGCAGATGAATGAACTGGTTGGCTTCTTGTGCCACTTAACTCAGTACAACATGTATGACCACATGTCTCTTTATGCAGAATACTTCACCAACTAGTTTTCTTGTCCCTAGCCTCTTGAAATAGTAGGAGACTATATATGGAGTAAGTTGGATTCTACTTCAAGTTGTAGGAAGGCACTTCACCATTTTGTTCTCAGTTAGTGATGACAAGGGGAAAACTCTGTCTTGATAGCACTACTAGCGCACGACGTAAGTGTATGTATGGATAATTGTGCCCTCAGTAATGGACATTACTTTTATAAAGTCACACTTAAATCAAGACTATCTTGTAAACCATAATTTAAAGAAAACCTCTTGTAGAAAATCATAAAGAGAATATGTGCTATCCATAGTGCCGAAATTTGTGTAATCCTAAAAAACGAGTGATATCCATGTCGCACTAATTTTATGAAATCACCAGTGGTCGTTGGGACTGCTCACTAGTCGAGTGTGAGTTATGACCTTGACACGCGTAGCTATTGTTTCCTTGTTGATAAAACCCTTGGTTAGTGATTTTTGTGGCTAGCTAAACCAATTTAAAAACTTATACTCCGTTTGAACGTGATTGATTTGCTGTTAGTACATTTATAATAATTTTTTACTTTCCATAAAAACTTAACTTCCAACACAACCTCAACATAGTGTAGTATAGTCAGCCAACCTCCACTACTATAGGAATAGATTCCAGGTTAGTGTGGATATGCTTACAAGTAAAGTATTGGTCGGGCTTCTCACATGAGCCAGATCGAGGATTCGATACGGATGACTTCCTAGGAACAACGATGATGGTAGTAGAGAAAGGAGTCGACCCAGATGGTTGCCTGTGCTTTGGCATATCAAGTGTGTCTACACCTTCATCGTTGTGTTCTATTATTGATGTTTTATTCGGGAATGAGGAATCTCAAATGTAAGTATCGGATCTTAAGGCTGAGCATGATGCACTATCCGCTGATCATAGGAACGGTGCAAGAGATCCACAAAGGTAACCTGATTTAGTAAATCTGGTCTCGACATGGTGTTTGATGGAGAGCAGACTTGAGCTAGATGGCCACAGTTGTTGTTGGCATCCCCCGCCTAGGTGAATGCATCTTGGCCTCTCCGTCGACGGTGCGGTGACACTATACTAGCGTCATCGTAATGTTATGATGACTTGCCTGCCATTGAGTTTGCAGCTTGAGGTGTGGACCAGGAATGCACCCGTGATTGAGGGTTTCTTCTAAGGCCACCATGACTACAACATGTGGTGCATGAATGGCATCGTGTGGTGGCATCATAATCGTCTACCGTCGTCACGTGTGGTATCTCCTCATGTGGTACTCATGGACGGTGGAGTTTAGTGAGGGAAAATGCAAGTATTCCAAGAAGAGAGGTCACATGCATGGTGCAGCTAGAGGAGATACCATGGGAGGTGATGTGATTGCGAGTGTGGGACATGCAGACATGAGTTGGAGTTGGTTTGAAATGACAAAAACATTGGCTTCGAGTGGAAAGAGCACGATGATGCGGTGGAGAGGAATATGATGATGTGAATAGTCAAGATGAAAGCAGGGGTGGTCTGTGTTAGAGTTGGGATACTTGCCTCGACCCAGTGGGTTGGTCAAAATAAGCTCTCAGATAATCTTTGAGCTACACCATCTCGCAAAGGGCTGGAGGGGATAAAAGTACTTACAAATAATAATAAAATAATGCTAAAGTTTTTTTTTGACAAAAACAGTTAGCCTCTTGAGCACACCAACCCTCAAATTAACCCAATGTGAGTTGTTGTGACTTGGGTGGTCATCTCATCTAGTTGTGCGTAGGGTATGAACACTTTCAACATATAATTTTTTGATAAAAATAATATATTGATCTAAAAACATATCAATAGTACAACAATACATACCAATAATATGCATCACTCACCGCGCAATTGCCTCGAGCAACAATACATATCAACAATTTGTGTGAGAACTCTAGTTTACGTGAGAAGGATTGACCTACATTTCACACCACTTGCCTATTTTTGCGATTAGGAATTTGTATTATTCAATAAGTTCTGTTACGATCTATATGACGCTATATTCCAAATCGCTGGACCCAAATGAAGCCAAACATTTGTGCGGCGTTCATTTTGAGCAAACTTGGCCATGTAATCACTACATGTGTTTTGGCTTCTATAAACATGAGTAATACTAAATTCTCTCTTGGATTTGAGATGCAAAATATCGTCGATTAAGGATCCTAAGGATGATCAATTTCTTTCATTGTTGCTTATCATAATCACCAATTCAAGGCAACCCGATTCAACAAGTAGAGGGGGGTTAAACCATTGTAAGGAGAGCGCCATGCCTTACATTTAAGTTGTTGCTTCTTCTTCAGTGGACGCTGAACAGACCCGAATATACCCTTCAGAGCTGAACAATATTTCTCCATCTTGATTGCAAAGTACCATGCCGACACCCGCATTTCTAGAATTTACATAAAAGGAACCGTCAAAGCAACCAATATTAGAGAATAGAATAAGAAAGTCCATGTTGGTTAGCTTAGAAACATGCATAACGTTATATCCAAGAGATTGAGAAAGAATGACATTATTAATATGTTTATCCCGTGAGATAGTGATTTAACCTAACAAAATTATATTTCCTTTGTTGTTGACACCAAATGTAATGCTTCATTGAGTTGAAGCATTTAGCATGGAATCAACAAACATGCTTCTGTCTCCGGTCATATGATTGGTACATCCATTGCCCATCACCCATTCGATTCCTGTAGAGACATAACCCTATAGAAAAATTAGTTCTTCTTAAGCACCCACATCTTTATGGGTTCTTTAGAAGCACCTGAAGACTTAAGATGAAGCATCAGAAGTAAGCTTCAAGGCATGTTACAGTAATTGCAAAAATATGCAACATCATTCTTTGAAGATTTATGAACATAAAGATTCGAGGAATGATGAACATATATGTATGCATTAGATTAATTATTCTCATAATAACTCTCAGAGGACTTTGAGGGATTGCCATTAGTAGCATGCGGCCATATGAAGAATTTTGCCCATATGTCTGTGAAGAATTCCTCCTGAGGTAATGCTTGTCATCTCATGGAGTCAAAACAACACTTACAATAGTGTTATCTATGAACTCTTTGTTACCCACATTTCTTCATTGGAAGTCCATTCCTATAGATAGTCCAAACATATTTGGCAAATACTTCACCATGTTGATATTTGAACAGTTTATAGTTAGAGTCAAATTAGTCTTGCATGACAGAATAATCTTTGCAATCACAGCCGGATAGAAGAGTTGGATCAACAAATTTCTCTCTTCCAAGCACCCATGTTGTCTTCAAATATTGTTCAGGTTTGCAATAGGAACCATCAACATTGATATTGCTCATAAAGCCAACCCCTTATTTCCCTAGGATTTTTACTCAGTATTTGCTTATGGAGAACATCATATAAGGTCTACTGGATCTTGAGACTTTTGAACATCCTAGTCTCAAGCATGGTCTTCAACATGGCATTCTCATTCATAATGTCAGTGGTTTGCTCACATGAGGGTTAGTTACCACAAATTCATTTGAAGAAATTGAGATGATATTACTAGAAGCATTTGATGATTCAGGTGATGAAATAGTAGTAACATGTTCAATGCACTTAAGGCAAGGGGAAATAAATTCCTCTTGAGACGCGCTAGTTTTTTGAGCGAGTAAGGAATAATTTTTTATCCTTAGGTCATCATGAGCCACTTTCAAAGACTCGATATCTTGCTTCCTGAACAATTCAAAAGTAAGATTCTGGAGATAAGATGAAAGAGCCCCATGACAAGCATTGAGTTCCTCAAACTTTGACTAAAGAAGTTTATATTCATTAGTCAAATATTGATTCTTCTCCATTTCCTCAATCAGTAAATCCAAGTGTCTTCTGTTGCTTCATAGCAAGGGAGGTAAGATCATAATATGTAGGCCTTTTCAGATCCTCTAATTCATCAGTGAGTAGAGCATCATCACTAAAGTCAAAAGAGGGACTCCTCGAGGATACCTTACAAGCCTAAGGATTGAAGCACATCTGGGCGTCATAATCATCCTTGTCTCGAGTCTTAAAGATGGAGTGATGTTTTGGCGAGGAAGCACACGCAATGATAGCCATGCCAGAATCTAATTCCTTGGCAGACAATGGCTTCGAAGGCTTCATTAAATCGAGATTCCTCAACGTTCAAGTCCATTTCCTTACCCAAATTGGTTCAAGCTCTCTATGAGTTCTTCTTGTAAGATGAGGAATCGGACTTGGTGCTTTGTCATCTCTTCTCTCGCTCTTCCCCTCGCTCTCCTTATTGCACTCTTTTGTCCAATAGAGAATAATTGGCGATGTAATTAACAGGTTGTTTGCTCTGGAAGCATGTGTGCTTATTGTAGTCACTTGAAGAATTTAAGCATGTGGATTTATTGGAATCATCCTTTGGTTACTTCTCACAGGGGCCTCCTTTCTTGAATCCGTTGAACTTCTTCACAAGTAGTGGGAGGCTTTGCCAAACGAGTTGGGGCCAACCGATCCATCCGAGGACGCTTCTTCTTCTTCACATGAAGAATCATCAGTATCTTTTGAAGTACGACTTCTGTGAGAGCTAGAGCCATATAGATCTATCTTTTCCTCATTCCGCAACTTACGAGTGTGGAGTCTCTCCTGAACATCAGAATGAGTGAGGGTCCTCTGTGCCAACGTTCTCAGAGTCTCAAGGGAATCATCTAGAGACCCTAACATTTTTTTACAACTTCAGGCTTAGTGACATCAACATCACCGAGACCTTGGAGCTCATTAGTGATAGTCATCAATCTTGAATAAGTGGCTTGAATTCATTTACCTTTATTTCTCTTGAAGCGATTGAGTCATCTTCAAGGAATACCAAGCAGAGTCTCTTTTTGTGTAGAAACTCCTTCATTGACTTTCTCCAGTATATCTCATATTTGTTTTGCAATCTTCAAAACACTGATGCGACCAAATTGGTCTTTCATGAGGGAGTCACATATAAGTTCTTGAGCTTGTGCATCGAGATGAATATTTCTTTGGGTTAGATCTTGTGGTGATCTCTCGACTGGTACATATTGTTTTCTGGCGGTTTCATACTTTGAAAACTCTTCTTAACCGTCTAGAGGAGCACAATCTCAAGGATAATAAGTCCAAATCAGGCTTTGATCAAATTCTTTTATGATGCTCTATCACTTAACACTTGAAACTCTACATTTTTCTTCACTTAGGATTTGCCTCAGAACTGTAATTGAACGGACACCATGCTCCATGGAAGGCTTCTAACACACGAGGTTCGGCCTCCCAACGCCACAAGTACCTTACATGAAACTGCCACGTTCTGCTCTTTTTTCAACAGAAAAACAATTTTCTTCGCATGTTGTGATTGGAGCTGATTGATGTCGGTGATCAATGAAAAAAGAAGCTAAAAGAAAAAGATAGAGAGATGGAGCATCGCATCATGTCCCTGATGAGAGGAGGGAGAAATGGACCAATGGATGGTACATCATGGTCTGGAGAGCGGCGTCTCGCGCGTATGGATAGCAGCACCTGCTAATCGATTTTGTAATGCGAGCTAGCTAAGCACTTTATCCATGGTCCCCGTGGTTAAGCCATAGCTTTCAAATCCCCCAATCATATACTTATGGAGAGTGCTACGACTAGTACTACACGATATATATAATCGGATCGGATCATTACAAACACTAACTCGGACTGTGATACATGCATGGCACGAAGACAAAGCAATCATGCACAGCGTCGTGATTACACGTCGGCGCGCACTTGGCAACGGTCATGTAGAGCGTTATACACCTTCTTAGCGCATCCACAGCCGTACTTTGCAAATCTGGCCGTTCAAACGGCCACGGACGCGACTGAAATCGTCCGCGTATAATGACCTATCACATCTTAAATTAACCACTTTATTTTTAAATATTCATATTTTTATTTCTATATCCATACAAAGCACGCAAAAGAAATCCTACATGCTATCCTAATCAATCTTCGTCGTGGGAGATGTCCATGACGACGGTGCCGGGCGCTGGTTGGACGGGCGGGTAGGAGGACTCCGACTCATCTTCTTCCTGCTCGACCTCATCCATGTAGGCAAGCATCTCCACCTCCTCCGCGACCTTCATCTCCTGCAGGCGACGGCGTGTGGCATCCGCGGCCGACTTCGAGCGGAGGGAACCGAGGATGGCCTGCTGCTCCACCTGCGGATCCGCGTCGCCAGCGTCCCCCACATCCTCCTCCGGGTCATCCTCCTCCTCCTCGTCGTCCTCCTCCTCCAACTCGTCCTCCGGATCCACTACATCCGAAGGTAGCCCTGCGGTGAACCGGGCTTCACGCCTTGCTCGGATCTGCTCAAGGAGCTCGAGCCGGCGCTCCGGCGTTAGAAATGGGTGGCTCCTCACCCGGCGACGTGGGGGCATGGCTACTAGGCGGACGGGGGAGTGAAAAATGGCGGCGACGGCGAACAGGCGGAGGAAAATGTGAACGACAAGGTTTCGGTGGCGCCGATCAACTTAAATAGCCGGGCTAGGCACTACGCGGCCCACCGGTGCGGCGCCACATGGTGATATCGGTCTGATGGAGGAGGCGAGCTTCGGACCGCCGGGTTTCCCGATTTTTCCGTGTGAGACCCCGCCGTCAATCCGACGTGGCGGACGCGCCCGGCCGCGTCCGGGTGTCATATTTACGCCAGATATAAGGGGTGCCGGTCAGGCCGAGCGTTTGAGGTTCGTTTGAGGAGCGCCCGTCTGAGTCAGACTTTCGTGATCGGCCAGTGACCGGATGGGCCGTCCAGTCGTTTGAGGCCGGTTTGGAGCGCCCGGCTGTAGATGCTCTTAGGGGAGCCGTGGCGCTATAATAACAGGATTGGCTCAGTGGATCAAGCAAGGCACTACTACTGCAATTGGTAATCCGTGTTTGCATATGGAAGAATATGTGCCCCAATCATTTGCAGCGTGCATGCCATAGATGGCTCATCCTTCGTGCAAAGTTCTGAGCGGCAATAGGTAGCCAGCCGCCTACGTACCCGTGTGCAGTGTTGCCGCCATGCCATCAAACGTCTCTGGTCCATGCTGGCTGGCCATGATTTGAGAAGGAAAGCCAAGCAGGGCCCAGAAAAGAAGAAGCTTCAAATATTATTATTTTCTGTCTAGCTCTTGCCAAAAGCGACACGCACGATTCCGGACTCCATGTTCTCCGTCTCATGCGTGTCCCGGCAATCTATCCACCTCTTTTTGTATCTTTGCGCTCATCATTTGATCGCCCAGGTGTTTTCTTTTGTGTGTAGCCAGCTAGACATACGATTTTATTCGGGCCGGGGAGGAGTATATCTTCAGGAGGAGATGCACATGTTGCAAGCTAGTCCATCATACTACATACGTACATACATTCACACCACGCCTGCTGCATGCAACAACCGGATCTCTCAAGTCTTAACCAAAATGACATGCCAACTAGCATATGCCAATCACGATTTACCCAGCATCTAGAGGAATGGCGACGGTCTGTTGCTAGCAAGTTGCGCACCGACAGACAAGGGAAGAATGATCGGATCCGGTGGGACTGAGACCGGCGCGGCACCCGCCCACCCAACGCAGCAAGAAACCTTTACGAAAAAGAGTCGGCTGTTTGTGCACGGAGAGGATGGCATCTCGCTGTTACGGCGTGGTTGGGGCGTCGGCCGTCGCGGCGCTGTGTCCGCCTGGTGCCTGCAGGAGCCGCGCCCGGCGGACGGCGACCGCGTAGCAGCCGGCTACCGCGCCGGGCGTTTCGATTCGCGCCGTGCCTTGTTTGCTCGTCCGTTGCAGGGTCCTTGTCTCGTGGCGTTCGCTCGCGTCCGTTGTCACCTGGACTGGCCTCGACCACGTCGGTGTACCCCCATGCAGACAGGCAGACATCGGCAGTGCGAGCCGGGGTGAACATGATCCTGCAAACAGGACCGGATTGGTCGACTTTCGAGTATCTAGTCTCGTCCGATCCACACGCCAAGAAATAAGGGCATCTCCCACACGAACCATCAAACCGGCCGTGGTCCGGACAAAATATTGTGTCATCCAATGCGCATTTGTACCGGCCTGCCGAGCGGTCCGAATCATGTTTTTTTTTCTTCTTTCATAAACCGGAACCATATTTGGGGTTTTGCGGGAGTTCGAACACATGACATGCTTACAGCCATGGCCCACCCAAAGGAAGGCGGAGCCCGTACTTTTGTAGCTGCTCGCCCTGTTTCCGCAGCAAAATTCGCACTCTCTTCCTCCATCCCTCAGCTCTCCACCCAATTTCCGCCCTTTCCTCCCACTCTCTTCCTTCCTCCCATCGTCGACATATGGAACAACACGATAGCATGCCCGAGTTGGAGGTGGTGGAGGTGCAGGAAGATCCCGGCATCACCCTCGCCCGGAAGATCAACTCATTGACGCCGCAAATCGCCGCGTCAAAGCGAAGGCCGCAAAGAAGGAGAAGCTCAAGCGGAAGGCCGGCGGAGAGTGTGCTTGTCACGGACGTGGTGGAGGTTGCGGCCAGGGCGGAGAAGGAGGAGAAGGAAGCGGCGGAGGCCGAGGCTTCATATGTAGCGGTGGCGACACCTTGAGCATGAGCGTGGAGGCTCAGATTACCGGTCCGGCAGGGTAGAATTTTTTGCACGGACTGCCGTACTGATATTTTTGTGATCGAACATGTAAAAACTTAAGCATATTTGCCTTTTTTTATTGTGATCCGGCATGTAATCCGGCGCTGATGTGATCCAGCATGCAAGATAAATCTATACCTACTATTAAAGGAAGGAAGCTATAATTTGCGGGTCCACATCATTATCGACTTCAAATCCAAATCAGATCAGATGCAATGAACCAAACATATAACTATTTAAAGGAGACCGTGGCAACGGTCCGGACCGTTGCCAGGCCCGCTCCTGACTGCCCTGGCCCATCCAAAACCCTCCTCCCTCGTCCGCGTGCATTCCCATCCGGCATCAACTACCCGCATTCATGTCATTGTAGAGTAGCCGCTCCGCAATGACACCGGCCCAGAGCAGACAGGACATCTCACTGGTGCTGGCATTGAAGCGTAGCGCCGGCCAAGAGAGCCGCCCACGCCGTGTCCTAGGTGTGCCGACCTGTTCAATGCCAGAGCGTCGTTTGGTATACGGGACGGGACGAATATCTACCACACCCTTTCAATGCCCATATGTCCGTATGCCGCCATTAAGCAGGCCCGCCGGCCGAGGAACCAACTCCGGCGTCGCGTGTTGACGCACCTAAACACTTGGCATCACCGGAATCCGCTATTTAAAGACGGCCACACCCGGCTACTCCACACCACAACACATCTTCCTCCTTTGCTCCACATCCGCCATGACTGCAAGAGGGAACGCTATGTGGGATAGTCTGTCGCCGAAGATGAAGCACGAGGTGGCCGCCCTTGCAGCCGACTGCCCGTCGTGCCAGCCGAATCGAGCAGGGCATGCCGGCCAGCTCACCCGAGGTCTTCGACGGCGACCCCATGAGTTCCGACGACGACACTGTGCCGGATCCTGCGCCGACGCATGCCGGCCTGACCATGGAGCAAGCGAACGCGCACTACGATGCCATCGTGACAGAGGAGGAGGAGCCTACGCCGGCTCCTATATCGGTGTTCCGGCAGGCGGGGGAGGAGCAAAGGTACAACATGTTCTGCCTCGAGCGGTACGGGCTGGCGGAGCGCCAAATCTACAACGAGCATGCAAGCGAGGCGGCCATGGCCGCCATGGCCGCAGCGAATCCGAACTTCGTTGCGGAGTAGTGCATGCTCTACGAGGCCACGCGCGTCGCTTGCAACAAAGTTCTGGCATAATCGGACGAGGTCGCCAGCTGCGCGTCCTACGCACCGCTGTCCGATGTTCAGGGGCGCACGTGACAGGTGGACAGTGACGGACCATCCACGTCCATCATCGACCTCATGTCCACTGGCCTTGGCGACGGATGGGTCGTAGATTGTGTCCCAAGTAGGTCGGTCCATCTCCCATGTTCTACTCTCCACTTGACGGGTCTTGAACCCCGCCGCCATTCATGGAGACGGCTAATGGAGAACGTGGTCGCCGATGCCGAATACAAAGGAAGTGGACGAAGACCGCAACCGTAGGATAGGTTTAGGGTGGGCCGCTTTTTTTGTTCCAAATGTTCAAAATGTAATGAAAATCCATGTTTGCATGAATCTCGTCCAGTTTATATGAAAATCCGTCGTGTTTATATGAATTTTATCCGGTTAGTTGAAAAGTGTTTGAAATGTATGCGGGCATGATGTCTACTACACAACTTATTTTTGTAAACTCGTGTTGAGCCTCCAAGCACAGAGTTTTGTAGGACAATAGCAATTTTCTCTTAAGTAGATGACTTAACATTTATCAATCCGTGGGAGGCGTAGGATGAAGATGGTCTCTCTCAAACAACCCTGCAACCAAATACAAGGAATCTCTTATGTCCCCAACATACCAATACAATGGCAAATTTGTTGGGAAACGTAGCATGTAATTTCAAAAAAAAATCCTATGCTCACGCAAGATCTATCTAGGAGATGCATAGAAACGAGAGGGAGAGAGTGTGTCCATGTACCCTCGTAGACCGAAAGTAGAAGCATTTGACAACACGGTTGATGTAGTCGAACTTCTTCTCGTTCTGACCGATCAAGCACCGAACGTACGGCACCTCCGGGTTCTGCACACGTTCAGCTTGATGACATCCCTCAAACTCTAGATCTAGCAAAGTGTCGAGGGAGAGTTTCGTCAACATGACGGCGTGGTCACGGTGATTGTGAAGTGATCCGTGCAGGGCTTCGCCTAAGCACTACGTGAATATGACCATAGGCTTAAACTGTGGAGGGAGGCGCCGCACACGGCTAACAATTGTTGGTGTGTGTTTTAGCGGTCCCCCCCCCCCCCACATATATATAGGTTGGAGGGGAGGAGAGGTAGCCAAGGGGGCGCCCCAAGTAGGAGGAATCCTACTTGGGCGCCTCCCCAATTCGGCCTCCCCCTTCCATAAGTTCCGGAGGGGGAAGGAGGAGGGAGAGGGAAGGAAGGGGGAGGCCGAATCCCTCCCCTTCCTTCTCTCTTCCCCTCTTTCCTTCTCCTCCTATTTCGGCCTATATGGGGGCGCACCATCCCCTTAGGGGCTGCTCTATCCCCCTCTTGGCCCATTAGGCCCATATAGTTGCCGGGGGGGTGCCAGGAACCCCTTCGGTGACCCGATATGTACCCGGTACCCCCAAAACACTTTCGGTGTCCGAATATCATCGTCCTATATATGAATCTTTAGCTCTTGACCATTTCGAGACTCCTCATCATGTCTGTGATCTCATCCGGTAATCGGAACAACATTCGGTCACCAAATCACATAACTCATATAAAAATCATCATGGAACGTTAAGCATGCGGACCCTACGGGTTCGAGAACTATGTAGACATGATCGAGACACCTCTCTGGTCAATAACCAACAGCGGAACCTGGATGCTCATATTTGTTCCTACATATTCTACGAAGATCTTTATCGGTCGTATCGTAATGACAACATGCGTTATTCCCTTTGTCATCGGTATGTTACTTGCCCGAGATTCGATCGTCGGTATCTTCATACCTAGTTCAATCTAGTTATCGGCAAGTCTCTTTACTCGTTCCGTAATACATCATCCCACAACTAACTCATTAGTCACATTGCTTGCAAGGCTTATTATGATGTGCATTACCGAGAGGGCCCAGAGATACCTCTCTGATATTCGGAGTGACAAATCCTAATCTCGATCTATGCCAACCCAACAAACACCTTCAGAGATACCTGTAGAGCATCTTTATAATCACCCAGTTACGTTGTGACATTTGATAGTACACAAGGCATTCCTCCGGTATCCGGGAGTTGCATAATCTCATAGTCAAAGGAATATGTATATGACATGAAGAAAGCAATAGCAATAAAATTGAACGATCAATATGCTAAGCTAACGGATGGGTCTTGTCCATCACATCATTCTCCTAATGATGTGATCCCGTTTATCAAATTACAACACATGTCTATGGTTAGGAAACTTAACCATCTTTGATTAACGAGCTAGTCTAGTAGAGGCTTACTAGGGACACTGTGTTTTGTCTATGTATTCACACATGTATCAGGTTTTCGGTTAATACAATTCTAGCAACATTTATCATGATATAAGGAAATATAAAATAACAACTTTATTATTGCCTCTAGGGCATATTTTCTTCAGTCTACCACTTGCACTAGAGTCAATAATCTAGATTACATTGTAATGATTCTAACACCCATGGAGTCTTGGTGTTGATGATGTTTTGCTCGTGGAAGAGGCTTAGTCAATGGGTCTGCCACATTCAGATCCGTATGTATTTTGCAAATCTCTATGTCTCCCTCCTTGACTTGATCACGGATGAACTTGAAGCGTCTCTTGATGTGTTTGGTTCTTTTGTGAAATCTGGATTCCTTCGGCAAGGCAATTACTCCAGTATTGTCACAAAAGATTTTCATTGGACCCAATGCACTAGGTATTACACCTAGATCGGATATGAACTCCTTCATCCAGACTCCTTCATTTGCTGCTCTGGAAGCAGCTATGTACTCCGCTTCACACGTAGATCCCGCCACGACGCTTTGTTTCGAACTGCACCAACTGACAGCTCCACCATTCAATATAAATATGTATCCGGTTTGTGACTTAGAGTCATCCGGATCAGTGTCAACGCTAGCATCGACATAACCATTTACGACAAGCTCTTTGTCACCTCCATAAACAAGAAACATATCCTTAGTACTTTTCAGGTACTTCAGGATGTTCTTGACCGTTGTCCAGTGATCCACTCCTGGATTACTTTTGTACCACCCTGCTAGACTTATAGCAAGGTACACATCAGGTTTGGTACACAGCATAGCATACATGATAGAACCTATGGCTGAGGCATAGGAAATGACTTTCATTTTCTCTCTATCTTCTGTAGTGGCCGGGCATTGAGTCTAACTCAACTTCACACCTTGTAACATAGGCAAGAACCCTTTCTTTGACTGACCCATTTTGAATTTCTTCAAAACTTTATCAAGGTATGTGCTTTGTGAAAGTCCAATTAAGCGTCTTGATCTATCTCTATAGATCTTGATGCCCAATATATAAGCAGCTTCACCGAGGTCTTTCATTGAAAAACTCTTATTCAAGTATCCTTTTATGCTATCCAGAAATTCTATATCATTTCCAATCAACAATATGTCATCCACATATAATCTTAGAAACGCTACACAGAGCTCCCACTCACTTTCTTGTAAATACATGTTTCTCCAAAAGTCTGTATAAAACCATATGCTTTGATCACCTCAACAAAGCATATATTCCAACTCCGAGATGCTTGCACCAGTCCATAAATGGATCGATGGAGCTTGCACACTCTGTTAGCACCTTTAAGATTGACAAAACCTTCTAGTTGCATCATATACAACTCTTCTTTAAGAAATCCAGTAAGGAATGCAGTTTTGACGTCCATTTGCCAGATTTCATAATCATAAATTGCAGTAATTGCTAACATGATTTGGATAGACTTGAACATCGCTACGGGGTGAGAAATTCTCATCGTAGTCAACTCCTTGAACTTGTCAAAAACCTTTCGCGACAAGTCGAGCGTTGTAGACAGTAACATTATCATCAGCCTCAGTCTTCTTCTTGAAGATCCATTCATTCTTTATGGCTTGCCGATCATCGGGCAAGTCAACCAAAGTCGATGATTTGTTCTCATACATGAATCCTATCTTAGATTTCATGGCCTCAAGCCATTTTGTGGAATCTGGGCTCATCATAGCTTCTTCATAGTTCGTAGGTTCGTCATGGTCTAGTAACACGACTTCCAGAACAGGATTACCATACCACTCTGGTGCGGAAAGTGCTCTGGTTGACCTACGAGGTTCGGTAGTAACTTGATCTGAAGTTTCATGATCATTATCATTAGCTTCCTCTCTAGTTGGTGTAGGTATCACGGGAACAGTTTTCTATGATGAGCTACTTTCCAATTCGAGAGAAGGTACAATTACCTCACCAAGTTCTACTTTCCTCCCACTCACTTCTTTCGAGAGAAACTCCTTCTCTATAAAGGATCCATTCTGAGCAACAAAGATTTTGCCTTTGGATCTGTGATAGAAGGTGTACCCAACAGTTTATTTTGGGTATCCTATGAAGACGCACTTCTCCAATTTGGGTTCGAGCTTATCAGGTTGAAGCTTTTTCACATAAGCATCGCAACTGAGGGAGTCCTGGATTATGGGGTCCTTGGATGTCTGGGCTACGTGATGTGGGACAGACAGATGGGCCGTGAAGATACAAGATAGGAGGCCTTCCCTCGTGTCCGGATGGGACTCTCCTTGGCGTGGAAGGCAAGCTTAGTGTGCGGATATGAATATTCCTTTATCTGTAAACCGACTCTATACAACCCTATCCCCCTCCGTGTCTATATAAACCAGAGGGTTTAGTCCATAGAGACATAATCATAATCATACAGGCTAGAGAATTAGGGTTTAGCCATTACGATCTCGGGGTAGATCAACTCTTGTAACCCTTATACTCATCAAAGTCAATCAGGCAGGACGTAGGGTATTACCTCCATCAAGTGGGTCCGAACCTGGGTAAACATCGTGTCCCTTGTATCCTGTTACCATCGATCCTTAGATGCACAGTTTGGGACCCCCTATCGGAGATCTGTCAGTTTTGACACCGACATTGGTGCTTTCATTGAGAGTTCCACTGTGCCGTCGTCGAAAGGCCTGATGGCTCCATCAATCATCTACAACAATGCAGCCCTAAGGGACGTCTTTCTCCCTGGCCAGATCTTTGTGTTCGGCAGCTTCGCACTACGGGCCAACTCACTTGGCCATCTAGAGCAGATCGACAGCTACGCCCCCGGGTGACCAGATTAGTTTTGGAAATCTGGATTATGTAATTGATATCCGAGGAGACTTGATCTTCCAAGGGTTCGCGACCCCAACCTCCACTCTTACCTTAAATCTGGAGCGCGTCACTGGGTCCGAAGATGGGATTCCCGAGCCCGCCAGACTCTCTGCGGCTATTAAGCCTAGTACCAGAGAGCCGAAGGAAACAACATCACCGGCAATCATCTTGAAGCCGGACTCTTCTCCGAACACTGGCTCTGAACCCTCGGAGTCAGCATCGTGTGAGCTCGGACAAGGAGTTTCTTTCCCGCCGTACTCCATGAATTCTCTTCTCCCTGGCCGAACCTCGTCTTTAAGCGAGGCTCTAGACTTAATGCGATCCCAGACTAGGGGCTGAGAGCGGGGAATTTTACGTCCCACGCACCACCCACTTCATAGACACTGTCGAGGACCTAACCGACATGCTTGATCATGCCTCCAAAGACATCGACGGTATGGACGATGATGCCGGAGAGGAACAGGCCCAAAACCCGCTGGTCACCGGACGTTGGACGGCCACCTTCTCGTATGATGTATACATGGTGGATACACCTAAAAACGGCGATGGTGATGATGAGAAAAACCCAGTCGAGGACGAACCTCCTGAGATACCGCCGAAACGTCGACGTCAGCGGCGCCGCTCTAAATCGCGTCGTGGCAAGAACAGCAATACCGGCACCGAAGACAATGATACTCCAGAGAACGCTGAAGACCAAGAAGACCCCATCGAACGAACATCCAAACATGATGATCGGGAGGATGAGCAAGTTGGCCCCAACGAACAAACAGGGAACAACGGCTCAGAGGACAGCCACTATCCGCCACTCTCCGAAGACGATGTAAGCCTCAGCGACGAAGATTTTATCATGCCAGAGGAACCCCTCGAACAAGAGCGCTTCAAGCACCGGCTAATAGCCACGGCTAGAAGCCTAAAAAAGAAACAGTAGAAGCTTCAAGCTGACCAAGACCTGCTCAACGACAGATGGACTAATGTCCTGGCAGCCGAAGAATACGACCTCGAGCGACCAAAAAAGAGTTACCCGAAGCGTAAGCTGCTACCCCAATTCGACGATGAGGCGTTGGAGCCCATACCACCCATGCGTAATGTGGCTGACGGACCCGATAGACCACCACGTGGCCGGGACAGAATGGCAACTCAAGCCAAACACCAGCCCGCACCACCTCACCGAAAAAGCAGAGAAACAACAGCTCGGGGATACACATACGACCTACGGCAGGACCTGGAAAATAAAGTAGGTCAGACAAGTCAATCTACGGATCGCGGGGGCGTGCTCCGGCGCGAGAGGCGGGCTATCAAGCCTGGTGCGATAAACACAACCAACCCCGGGCTTAAAACCGCATACGGACTCCATCTGAACTATGTCGTGCCATGGCCCGATACAGGGGCGCCGCACCCCCCCTATGCTTCACCGATGAGGTAATGGAGCACAAGTTCCCTGAAGGGTTTAAACCCGTGAACATCGAATCATACGACGGCACAACAGATCCCGTAGTATGGATTGAAGATTTTCTTCTCCACATTCACATGGCTCGCGATGATGATCTACACGCCATCAAATACCTTCCCCTAAAACTTAAGGGGCCAGCTAGGCACTGGTTAAATAGCCTCCTAGAAAACTCTATTGGAAGCCGGGAAGACTTGGAAGATGCCTTTAAAGAAAACTTCCAAGGCACTTATATCCGGCCCCCGGATGCCGATGACCTCAGTCATATAGTCCAACAGCCCGGAGAGTCGGCCAGGAAATTCTAGACCAGGTTCCTAATTAAAAAGAACCAGATTGTCGACTGTTCGGATGCCGAAGCCCTAGCGGCCTTCAAACAGAGCATCCGCGATGAATGGCTCGCCTGACACCTCAGCTAAGAAAAGCCGAAGTCCATGGAAGCCCTTACAGCACTAATGACCCGCTTCTGCATGGGCGAGGATAGCTGGCTAGCCTGTAGCGGTAACAGCACCAGCGACCCCAGCACTTCCGAAGCCCGAAATGGGAACAGAAGGCCCCGACGCAACGAACATAAGCGTTAGAGCAACAATGATGATACAGAGAATACGGCAGTCAACGCCGGATTCAGTGGATCCAAATCCAATCAACGGAAGAAGCCATTCAAACAAAACAAAGACAGTTCATCAAGCCTGGACCGATTACTTGATCGACTCTGCCAGATCCACGACACTCCTGATAATCCTGCCAACCATACCAACAGAAGTTGTTGGGTCTTCAAACAGGCTGGCAAGTTAAAAGCCGAGCACAAGGAGAAAGGGTCACCCAGTGAGGATGACGACGAGGAACCTCGCACACCGAAAACAAGGGGTCAGAAGAAATTTCCCCACGAAGTCAAAACGGTGAACATGATATACGTCACCCATATCCCCAAGAGGGAGCACAAGCACGCGCTAAGGGACGTCTATGCGATAGAGCCAATCGCCCGAAATTCAATCCATGGTCGGCCTATCCGATCACCTTCAACCGCAGGGACCATCCGACCAGTATCCGTCACGGAGGTTCGGCCGCATTAGTCCTCGATCCAATGGATTCCACCTTATGCGAGTCCTCATGGATGGCGGCAGCAGCCTTAACCTGCTCTATTAGGACACAGTCCGCAAGATGGGTATTGATCCATCAAGAATCAAGCCCACTAAAACTACCTTTAAAGGAGTGATACCCGGTGTAGAGGCCCGCTGCACGGGCTCAATCACATTGGAAGTGGTCTTCGGCTCGCCGGACAACTTCCGCAGTGAAGACTTGATCTTTGATATCGTCCCCTTCCGCATTGGCTACCACGCACTGCTCGGACGACCACGTTCGCTCGTTTCAATGCAGTCCCGCACTATGCCTATCTCAAACTCAAGATGCCCGGACCACGCGGAGTCATAACAGTGAATGGAAACATGGAACGCTCCCTCCGCACTGAGGAGCACACCACGGCCCTGGCAGCGGAAGTACAGGGTGGCCTCATTAAGCCAACTATTACGTCGGCGGCCAAGTCCTCGGACACTGTCAAACGAGTCCGGACTACCCCATTGTATGACAGTCCAGCTCGTCAAGAGCTCGATTAGCAATTCGGCCTCCATCTCATCCCCTACCGAATTGTGGCATATGTGCCACGCGTACATAATTACGCACTAAAAATACCATGGGAAAGGATGGAGGCACAATAAGGACAATGCCTGCAATACGGTCAGACCCTACCAGGAAACTCACATTCGTCTTCTTCCTTTCTTTTATTTCAGGTTCCCTCAAACCACATCACCCTTTAGACGGTACCAAGGCCTCTTTCCGTGGCCCATTATGAAAACATCGGTCGATGATCCTCTCGAAGGACAGACAATACACCAAGGAGAAAAGCAGCATCGACGCGTGCCAGAGTACCTAAAGGATCCTTAAATATCACTGTCGGTGTCAAAACCGGCGGATCTCGGGTAGGGGGTCCCGAACTGTGCGTCTAGGCGGGTGGTAACAGGAGACAAGGGACACGATGTTTTTACCCAGGTTCGGGCCCTCTCGATGGAGGTAAAACCCTAATCCTGCTTGATTGATATTGATGATATGGGTAGTACAAGAGTAGATCTACCACGAGATCAAGGAGGCTAAAACCCTAGAAGCTAGCCTATGGTATGATTGTTATATGTCCTATGGACTAAAACCCTCTGGTTTATATAGACACCGGAGAGGGCTAGGGTTACACAGAGTCGGTTACAATGGTAGGAGATCTACATATCCGTATCGCCAAGCTTGCCTTCCACGCCAAGGAAAGTCCCATCCGGACACAGGACAAAGTCTTCAATCTTGTATCTTCATAGTCTTGGAGTCCGGCCAATGATGATAGTTCGGCTATCCGGACACCCCCTAGTCCAGGACTCCCTCAGTAGCCCCCGAACCAGGCTTCAATGACGACGAGTCAGGCGCGCATATTGTCTTCGGCATTGCAAGGCGGGTTCTCCTCCAAATTCCACGTGCTTACCGAATAGTGTACGGCTTCCTTATAAATGTTGCGCTCCTTGGCTTCCACGTCCAATAATGGCCCTCTTCCACGTGTCGTATGAATGCGAAAAGCCAGGGTATTCTTTACATTTTACCCCCTAGCTGCGTGAATAAACTGCCTATAAGAGAGGCGAGGATCCAGATCTGAAGCACACCATCCTCCTTCTGCGAGTATTCATCGAAGCGCCTCTGACAAAAATCCACTCCATCATGGACAGTCGACGCGGCTCCTCCTCTCGTGCTCCCAGCCCTCAGCCAGGAGATTGGCGGAGATGTTCAGTGCCGCATAGCGAGCTGGTGACACTCCAAGCAGAGGGATATCTTCCCCCAGCCTTCATGGTTCCGGTTCGAGCCGGACTGGCCACCTACAAGGGCGGAAGCAGGCAGAGAGCGTCCCTAATCCCTCCAAAGGAGAGCGGGTATGCTTCGTCCCTTATCTAATAAGGGGACTCGGATTTCCCATACATCCGTTTCTCCAGGGGCTCCTGGAGTTCTATGGGCTCCAGCGTCACCACCTCACGCCTGCCTCCATTCTGCACATCGCGGGCTTCGTGGCCCTTTGCGAGCTGTTCTTGGGCATCGAGGCCCATTTCGCGCAATGGAAGAGATTATTTTGCCTCGTACCCCGTTCTCACGAGGGGTCGATATATCAAGTGGGCGGAGCCGAAACATGGCGCATCGAAACCCCGAAGAAGGCGTCCGCAGACTGGCCTTCGGAATGGTTTTACATGGAGGACGCCCCGCTGCCGGACCCAGTTCGGATCGGCCTCCCAGAGTTCAGCAACGCTCCCCTAAAGAAACGCCTGAGCTGGCGCCCGCGAAGCCCTCAACGGGAGAATGATGGGGACGTTCAATATCTGATGGGCCGAATAAGGTTATTGGCTCATTCCGGATTGACCATGATTGGAGTCATGGCCACATGCATCATGCGAGGGGTGCAACCGCTTCAATACAGGGGCCACCCCATGTGGGATTTCAACAGGGAGGATGACGCCACCCGTCATGGCCGCAAGGGGCCAGGATCGGTTGCTGATCTGGTGAAGATCCTGTCCGGCTTGTACAAGGGGGAGAAGGAGGACTTCCTCCGCGCGAGTCCATTGAATGGATTTTCGATGAAAAACCCTCGGAGCTGGGTAAGCGGACGTTTTTCTATCCGATCCTTGTTCCCAAAGTTAAGTGTCTCACTTTGTGATTTCGACGCAGGAACTGCGCCGGGCCGTAGAGGACATACACAGCCCGGCTCCACAACCAGAGGATCCGGAACGATCCCTTGATCCGGCCTCCGAAGAGGATCCGGATATAAAGGTGGAGCTGATCGACGGGGTGTTCCACCAGCTTAGTATGGATAATGCTTTGGTCGCCATTATGGCCGACTACCCCGGTTTATCTCCGGCTTCCCAGGTAACCGTGACCGGAGTCCTGATACCACGACTCATTCATGCTTATTTCTGACCACCGTATACTAATGGTACTCCACAGGAGGTGCCTTTGAGGCGGGAAGCCGAACCTGCGGCGGCTGACCAACAAGGGGCAGCTCGGCCCAGCAGGCGGAAAAGGAGTGCGGCGCGAATCGAGACGTCGCCGCAATGGTATGATGCGCCCCCATGTTTCCGGAAAAGATTCCTGGAAGGCCTACTAACGCTTGTGGTTTTCTCAGGAGAAAGAGCGCTCGCCGGACTGTGCCCGGAGAGGTTGCCAATCCCGCCTCCACCAGCCAGGCTCCAACACCAGGTCCGGAGGGGGAAGCGAACACAAGGCGCGCGTCGGGTGCTCCTCCAACGGAGGACGCCGATAGGTTGTCCGCCACCAGATCTGAGGTGGAGAGCGCCATGAATCACAGGCGCCGCCGGACAGTTCTTTGTGACACATGCTTCTCCCCCGAGGCGTTAAATGCCTTTAATTCAGGTGATGCGCACCTCCGTGCTGCTCAAGATGGTCTAGCCAGAGCCATGGAGCAGTATGTAAAAGACATACGGGTGAGTAATTTTGACAATTATATATGCCAGTAGCCCCCGAGACTTAAAATAGTTAGAATAACTGATTTAAGGATCATTTTTTGTGTAGGATCTTACGGAGAAGAATACCCACCTGTCCCAGGAGTTGCATGAGTGCAAGGCCCAACTTGAGGCCGCACTAGCCGCCGCAGGGGGAGCCACAGAGATCCCCTCTGGTAATACATACTTCGAAAGATAAGTATTTTGCAAAGTGCGGCGCGTGTATAAGTCTGACAATAATATTGCAGATGGTGCCGGACTAGATCCGGACAGGCAGCAGCTACTACGCCAACTAAATGCCGGCGAGAAGGTGCTGACAAGGGTGTGGTAGGAGAAGAATAACCTCCAAGATGCCAACACTCAGCTGGGCGAGGAACTAAAAGATGTTCGGGTCCAGCTGTCTTACTCCGTGAAGGAGAATCTGCGGCTTCATCGCGGCATTTACAGTAAGTGCTTGAACGAACTTTTGGAAACAAGAGTTCGGCGAGGAAGTTGATTAACCAGAATATGTCTGTAGGTATGCTCACAGGCCGTCCTAAAGAGGAAATGCCCGGTTCAACGGGTGACCAGCTTCCCGAGCTGTTGCAGCTGCATGAACGAGTTCGGCAGGTGATGAGCAGCGTCGCCCAGGCCTTATGGCCGAGGGTCTTGGAGGGCTTGTGGAGAAGCTTCAGGGAGCTAGGCGGCGCTTCCGTCTGTGGAAGATATTGGCCTGCCGTCAAGGTGCCAGGGAGGCCTGGGCCATGGTGAAGACAAGGTACACGAAGGCCGACCTGAACCACATGGCCGAGGTCGGGCCTGTGGGGCCCGATGGGAAGGAGATCCCTGTGAGCTTAATGTATGGCCAAGTAGAGTTGGCCGCAAAGTATTCCCAGCAGGACTGTAAGCTAGACAGCCTGCTAGATGGTATTGAAGAGGAATACAATCAGTCAAGTTGACTATGTAATTTAAAATGACATGTAAAATGCCTTCTAGCCGGATTGTAGATCGTTTGTCATTGCGAACCTTTTCGCTTCAACCTCGGGACCCGACAGTCCGTAGTGTGTCCAATTACCCTCGCGGTTATAAAAAAACCGGGGCATGCGTGGAGACCAAGGCGTAGGGGTCATTAGTGCTTTATCAGACAAGTGCCCAACTAGTTATGTTATATTACATGGTTAGTAAGAAAATTCTTCCAGGGAGAATAGTTCCGTTAGGGGTTCCTTTCCCTGGGGGGCATGCCCTAAAGTGCATGTCCGGACTGCGAAAAAAGCAGGAGAGCATCTGGGGGCAGATAAATAAATAAGTAAGAAATCGTCTTTTAAGTCACCGACCGAATATTCCCTTAAGAACGCTAGCTTTCGGCTTCACCCAGTCTGAGGTACACATCCGGCTGACCCGGCAGTAACAATCACAGAGGTGCTCCCTTTACCTCCTAGCCGAACAATCGGGAACGTAGGGGTAAGCACAGGAGCCAGCCAACCTAGCTTGGCCAAAACTTAAGTCATATCGATGCATATAATGGTGAATAAAAGGTACATGCAGAAGTGTGACGCATGTGTTGGGCATGAAGCCCGTATAAATAAGCTTCTGTTAAAGAAGCCCCCAGGTATAATGAGTGCGAGCAGCACGTCAAGTGTGTGTGAACAATGCGCAGATCGGCCTTTAAAGGCTTTAAAGAAAAAGGAAAGAGAAAGAGAGAAACAAAAGATAGCTAAAGTATAAAATGTGGACGGAGGAAGAAGACGAACTCTGAGTTCGGCGCTAGGCGTAGAATCTTCGGAGACGGGCTGCGTTCCATGGGTTCGGCTCGAGTCGGTTGTCCGATGCGTTTCACAGACGGTATGCTTCGCCGGTCAGGACTTGGTCGATGATGAAGGGACCTTCCCATTTGGGCTTGAGTTTGTCCTTTTTTTGTCCGGCAGGCGTAGAACGAGTTCGCCAACATTGTAAGTTTTGGCCCGTACTTCTCTGCTTTGATATCTTCGAGCCTGCTGTTGATAGAATGCGGAACGAGCTTTTGCCACGTCGCGCTCCTCCTCTAAGGCGTCCAAACTGTCCTGCCGATCCAGCTCGGCTTCTCTTTCTTCGTACATGCGCACGCGAGGTGAGTCGTGAATTATGTCGCAGGGCAAGACTGCCTCTGCGCCGTACACCATGAAAAATGGTGTGAATCCGGTAGTACGATTCTATGTGGTCCGCAGCCCCTAGAGTATGGAGTCGAGCTCCTCTACCCAGTGTGTGTTAGATTCCTTGAGGGACCACACTAGTCTGGGTTTAATGCCGCTCATGATTAGACCATTTGCTCGCTCGACTTGTCCGTTAGTTTGAGGGTGATAGACTGAAGCGTAGTCGAGCTTAATGCCCATGTTTTTGCACCAGAGTTTAACCTCGTCGGCCGTGAAGTTTGTGCCGTTATCAGTGATGATGCTGTGGGGGATACCATAACGGTGTACTACCCCTGATATGAAGTCTATCACAGGTCCGGATTCGGCCGTTTTAACTGGCTTGGCCTCTATCCATTTGGTGAATTTATCCACCATGACCAATAGGTATTTTTGCTTGTGGGTTCCCCCTTTAAGGTGTCCAACCATGTCAAGCCCCCAGACCGCGAATGGCCAGGTGATGGGAATAGTTTTCAGGGCGGTGGGTGGCATGTGGCTTTGGTTAGCAAAGAGCTGGCAACCGACGCATCGTTGGACTAAATCCTGAGCGTCTGTCCGGGCCGTTGGCCAATAAAATCCTGTACGGAAGGCCTTGCTTACAAGGGCCCGGGCTGCGGCGTGGTGCCCACCGAGTCCGGCATGAATTTCAGCCAGAAGATTTCGCCCTTCCTCTTCGGAGATGCACCTTTGAAGGACTTCGGTTGTGCTTTTCTTATAGAGCTCTCCCTCATGGACCTTATAGGCTTTAGAGCACCGTACTATGCAGCGGGCCTCATTTTGGTCCTCGGGAAGTTCCTGCTTAGTTAAGTAAGCTAGGAATGGCTCGGTCCACGGGGCAATAACTGCCATTATTTCGTGGGCTGAAGGTGTTGTTTCATTGGCAGAACCGCCGATTGTGTCAGAGCGTGTGGTGTCGGGTAGTGCGGTTGGGTCCGGATTGTTATGTCCGGACTCCCCTTCCCATAGTACGGATGGATTGAAAAGCCGTTCCAGGAAGATGTTGGGGGGGACGGCATCGCGTTTTGCGCCGATGCGTGCCAATACGTTCGCCGCTTGATTATTATCCTGCGTTATATGGTGAAATTCGAGCCCTTCGAACTGAGCTGACATTTTCAAAACGGCGTTACGGTAAGCTGCCATTTTTGGATCCTTGGCGTCGAAGTCTCCATTTATTTGGGATATCGCGAGGTTTGAATCCCCTCACACCTCTAGGCGTTTAATGCCCATGGATACCGCCATCCGGAGGCCATGCAGAAGGGCCTCGTATTCGGCTGCGTTGTTGGAGTCCGTGTACATTATCTGAAGTACGTATTGGATTGTGTCCCCGGTTGGGGATGTCAGGACGACGCCAGCCCCCAGGCCGGCCAACATTTTGGAGCCGTCGAAGTGCATGATCTAGTTAGAATATGCGCCGTACTCTTTAGGGAGTTCAACTTCGGTCCATTCGGCGATGAAGTCAGCCAAAACTTGCGACTTGATGGCTCGCCGTGGTTTATAGGTTATGTCGAATGGTAGGAGCTCGATGGCCCATTTTGCAATCCTACCGGTCGCGTCGCGGTTGTTTATAATGTCATTGAGAGGTACTTCGGAGGCTACTGTTATCGAAACCTCTTGAAAGTAGTGTCGGAGCTTCCGGGATGCCATGAACACCGCGTACGCTATCTTTTGATAATGCGGATACCGGGATTTGCATGGAGTTAAGACAGTGGGAACGTATAACACTGGTTTTTGAAGAGGGAACTTATGTCCATCCGTTTCTCGTTCGACAACGAGTACCGCGCTTACAACTTGATGAGTTGCCGCGATATATAATAGCATTGGTTCGCCCAAGTTGGGCACGGCCAGGACTGGATTTGTTGCCAATATGGCCTTTATTTCTTCGAGTCCGGCCGTGGCGGCATCCGTCCATTCGAAGTGTTCGGTGCGCCGGAGGAGGCGATAAAGGGGTAATGCCTTTTCTCCCAAGCGGGAAATGAAGCGGCTTAGAGCCGCCACGCATCCAGTCAATTTTTGTATTTGCTTGAGGTCTTTTGGAATATCCAATTGTGACAGAGCTCGGATCTTGGCTGGGTTTGCTTCAATTCCTCAACCTGATACAATGAAGCCCAAGAGTTTTCCGGCTGGTATGCCGAAAACGCATTTTTCCGGGTTGAGCTTAATGTCGTATGCTCGGAAGTTGTCAAATGTGAGCCTCAAATCGTCTACTAGAGTTTCGACGTGTTTAGACTTGACGACCACATCGTCTACGTATGCCTCCACTGTTTTGCCGATCTGGGTTGCCAGACATGTCTGAATCATGCACTGATATGTTGCGCCAGCGTTTTTGAGCCCGAAGGGCATTGTGTTGAAGCAGAATGGTCCGTATGGAGTGATGAATGCCGTTGCGGCTTGGTCTGGCTCTGCCATCTTGATTTGATGGTAGCCGGAGTATGCGTCAAGGAAGCACAATGAATCGTGTCCTGCGGTAGCATCTATAATTTGATCGATGCAGGGAAGGAGGAAAGGATCCTTTGGACAAGCCTTGTTAAGGTCCTTGAAATCGACACACAGGCGCCAAGATTTGTCCTTCTTTGGTACCATTACTAGGTTTGCTAGCCAGTACGGATGTTTTATGTCTCTGATGAATCCGGCTTCTAATAGTTTGGCTAGCTCCTCTCCCATTGCCTGTCTTTTGGGTTCGGAAAATCGCCGAAGAGCCTGTTTGACCGGCTTGAATCCTTTTAGGATATTTAGGCTGTGCTCTGCCAACCAGCGTGGGATTCCTGGCATGTCTGAAGGGTGCCGGGCAAAAATGTCCCAATTTTCCCGAAGGAATTCACGTAGTACGGCGTCTACATCAGTGTTTAATTGTGCCCCAATGGAGGCCGTCTTTGTGGGGTCCGTTGGATGGAGTTGGAATTTGACTATTTCGTCCACTGGCTTGAAAGAGGTGGACTTGGATCTTTTATCGAGTATCACGTCGTCCCTGTTCACCGTGGAGCGCAGCGCAGTGAGTTCCTCGGCCGCTAGGGCTTCGGATAGTGCCTCTAGGGCTAGTGCGGCTGTCTTATTTTCGGCGCGGAGTGCTATGTCCGGATCACTGACAAGAGTGATGATTCCATTGGGCCCGGGCATTTTGAGCTTCATGTACCCGTAATGGGGTATAGCTTGAAAAATTGTGAATGCCTCTCGCCCTAATAAAGCGTGATATCCGCTGCTGAACGGGGCCACTTGGAACGTGACCTCCTCGGACCTGTAATTGTCCGGCGAGCCGAACACCACATCCAGTGTAATTTTTCCTGTGCAGCGTGCTTCCCGACTAGGGATTATTCCTCTAAAGGTTGTGCTGCTTCGCTCAATGCGGCTCCAGTCTATTTCCATTTTTCAAAGGGTTTCCTCGTAGATGAGGTTTAATCCGCTGTCGCCATCCATGAGTACCTTAGTAAGGCGAAAGCCGTCCACTATTGGACTGAGTACCAATGCGGCTGGTGCTCGGGCTGTTCGGAATTTAGGTTCGTCACTGGCGTTGAAGGTAATAGCCGTGTCGCTCCATGGATTTATTGTTGCTACTTGGTAGACTTTGGCGAGGCTGCGGAGTGTTCGTTTCCGCATATTATTTGATGCGAAAGTCTCGAAGACTGTTAGTACCATACTGGTACTGCCGGGCTGGTTCTCTGGGGCTAGAAGCTCTTCGCCACTTTTGGCCACCTGCCGTAGTATCCAACATGCTCGAAGGCTATGCGTTGGAGTGCCGCCCTCTATGCTATGAATTTTGCAAGGTCCGTTGAGCCATCCCTCCAGTACGGTTCCGTTCCCTTTAGGGGTTTTTTGCTTTTTTGTTTTTAACCCAGGTGCATGAATGTGATGCACCCTTTTATTTTGGACTAGGGTTTTGTTTGGAGCCGGATTGTCCCAAAATTTGGTTTCGGTTTTCCAGGCGCTCTCCATCGCACAGTACTTTTGTACTATGGACGCCAGGTCAGCGAAGCGTGTAATTTCACGACGAATTATGGCGTTCATGATTCCTTTCTCCGTGCAATTATTGCAGAAAATTGAAATTGCGCTTTCCTCACGGCAGTCCTTTATCCTGTCCATAACCGGGAGGAATCTGGCCCAGTAATGATGTACTGTTTCAGCGGGCTCTTGCCGGATTCGGGATAGATCGCTTATGTTTGGGTGGGCGGGTGGAATTAAATTTGGAACCGCATCCAATCTGAGACTCAGGGGCCAGAAAGTTTCTGAACTTGGAAGTTCGGCTTGTTGGATGTTGTCCAATGAATCTGGCCCGCTGCCCGACTTTAGGTTCAGGGCTTGATCGGCGTTTGTCCCTCCATGGGAATCCGGCATGGAGGGGTCGGGAATTCGGACATAGCTTGTCCTTAATGTAGAAGAAGAGTCGTCGTGCTGTTCCTCCACCACATCAACGTGGTGGGTAGCCTGGGGAGAGTTGATCTCTCTCAGATCGGTTTGAGGCCCGATCTGATCATAGTCTGTAGCGACTCCCAGGACGGCGATGTGATCCAAGAGCTCGTTTACGGAAGAGAGCTCCATCAGATCTAGCTGCTCGGCGAGTTCCGAGTTGACATGAAGATCACTTTTGATGACCCGAGAGGTCATCGTCGGCGCAGCGGCCGAACAGGCGGTCATAAGAAAACCACCTAGCCGGATAGTTTGGCCGGTGGCCAAAGCTCCTTTGGCGACGGTACCGTCTTTAAAGACGGGATGAGGCATCCTTCCTGATGGCGACGACACAGAGGAACTCTCAATGAAAGCACCAATGTCGGTGTCAAAACCGGCGGATCTCGGGTAGGGGGTCCCGAATTGTGCGTCTAGGCGGATGGTAACAGGAGACAAGGGACACGATGTTTTTACCCAGGTTCGGGCCCTCTCGATGGAGGTAAAACCCTACTCCTGCTTGATTGATATTGATGATATGGGTAGTACAAGAGTAGATCTACCACGAGATCAAGGAGGCTAAAACCCTAGAAGCTAGCCTATGGTATGATTGTTATATGTCCTATGGACTAAAACCCTCCGGTTTATATAGACACCAAAGAGGGCTAGGTTTACACAGAGTCGGTTACAATGGTAGGAGATCTACATATCCGTATCGCCAAGCTTGCCTTCCACGCCAAGGAAAGTCCCATCCGGACACAGGACGAAGTCTTCAATCTTGTATCTTCATAGTCTTGGAGTCCGGCCAATGATGATAGTTCGGCTATCCGGACACCCCCTAGTCCAGGACTCCCTCAATCACCCCGTCCGCTTTCAGGACGCATGCATGGCCGCCCCTTGTGTTTGGCATGTAAAATAGCCTTGTTGCTTATTGCACTATTTGTATCAATACGTTTTGACGTATCAATCAGACTGCAATGGAAACCGTTTTTAGCCCAAACCTTCACGGCGTTGGCTTATCTCTTAAACATATGTTTCCCTGTTTTTGTCTGATTATCATGTACACCTCGGTAAGGCCTAAATTTCTAGGGGCTTTATTAAGTCGCGTACATCTTTTAAATATTAAAACAAAGTCTGAACACTTTCACAAGTGCAATTCGGCGTCCTGAATATAGCATTATATGCATTAGCTCTGAATCATATCTTTGGTCAATAGTTGTGTTGCCCGGCTCTTGTGCTTGCTACCTTACGTTCCGTCCAATCGGCTAGGGTAGTAAAGGGAGAACTGCCATGATTGTGTTTCTGGTTCACCTGGACAAACACCTCGGTAGAGAAAGCCGAAAACTAACTCTCATGATGTGGCGAGAGCTGGTCAGCTATTCGGTGATAAGTACGAATCTTTAGCGATTTTTTCCGCATTACGCGATAGGCCGGCCTCCACCAGGCCGAGCATTCACAGCACCTGAGTTCGGATAATCAAACAATTCTAGGGGCTACGCCTGCACTACCACTATAAAACTCATGTGGCTAAGTGAGGGCAATAAAGCGTATAGTCCGATTGCCTGGTTCACCGCACTAACACCTCCTTCATGGACCAGTACGATGCATCAAGTGTGTTTTAAGTGTCATCCCGAACACCCCCATACTACCTACATGGGGGCTGAAGCCGACGACTAGCCAACTCTCAGATATCATAAACAGCCGCACAGGAGGAGATATTTTTATAAGCAATATATCATACATAATCCTTGTCTCATGACACAGGATTGGACAACATAACTACATTCATTCAAACATGATATCCTTTGAACATTGGCCCTCTACAATGCGGGATCCTTTTAGGACATCATCAAAGTACCGCTCTGGCGTGCGGTGCTCTTTGCCAGCAGGCGGTCCCTCGGTTGCAAGCTTAACGAAGTCCATCTTCGCCCATTGCACCTTGACACGGGCAAAGGCCATCCGCACACCTTCAATGCAGACCTACCGCTTCACGGCATCAAGCCGAGGGCAGGTGCTCACCAGCCGCTTGACGAGACTGAAGTAGCTACTTGGCATGGATTCGGCGGGCCAAAGACGGACTATCAAATCCCTCATGGCCAATTCAGCCACCCTGTGCAGTTTGGTCCATTGCTTCAGCTGAACGCTGAGGTGCACAGGATGCTCTGGTGCAAGGTATTGCGACCAAAACAGCTTCTCCATTGAGCTTCCCTCTTCGGCCCGGAAGAACTCCGCGGCATCAGTGCAACGTCTTGAGCTTGTGTTGGTTTTCCTTGAAGAGGAAAGGGTGATGCAGCAAAGTAGCGTAAGTATTTCCCTCAGTTTTTGAGAACCAAGGTATCAATCCAGTAGGAGGTTCCTCAAAAGTCCCACGCACCTACACAAACAAACAAGAACCTCGCAACCAATGCAATAAAGGGGTTGTCAACCCCTTCACGGCCACTTGCGAAAGTGAGATATGATAAGATAAATATTTTTGGTATTTTTATGATATAGATTGGAAAGTAAAATATGCAAATAAAAGTAGATGGTAAACTTATATGATAAAAGATAGACCCGGGGCCATAGGTTTCACTAGTGGCTTCTCTCAAGATAGCATAAGTATTACGGTGGATGAACAAATTACTATCAAGCAATTGATAGAAAAGCGAATAGTTATGAGATTATCTAGGCATGATCATGCATATAGGCATCACGTCCGTGACAAGTAGACCAACTCCTGCATGCATCTACTACTATTACTCCACACATCGACCGACTCCTACCTGCATCTAGAGTATTAAGTTCATAAAGAACAGAGTAACGCATTAAGAAAGATGACATGATGTAGAGGGATAAACTCATGCAATATGATATAAAGCCCATCTTTTTATCATCGATGGCAACAATACAATATGTGTCTCGCTGCCCCTGCTGTCACTGGGAAAGGACACTGCAAGATTGAACCCAAAGGTAAGCACTTCTCCCTTTGCAAGAAAGATCAATCTAGTAGGCCTAACCAAACTGATAATTCGAAGAGACTTGCAAAGATAACTTAATCACACATAAAAGAATTCAGAGGAGATTCAAATATTTCTCATAGATAAACTTGATCATAAACCCACAATTCATCGGATCTCGACAAACACATCGCAAAAAGAGTTACATCGAATAGATCTCCAAGAAGATCGAGGGGAACTTTGTATTGAGATTCAAAGAGAGAGAAGAAGCCATCTAGCTAATAACTATGGACCCGAAGGTCTGTGGTAAACTACTCACAACTCATAGGAGAGGCCTTGGAGATGATGTAGAGGCCCTCCATGGTCGATTCCCCCTCCAGCGGAGCACAGGCGAAGGCTCCAAGATGGGATCTCGCAGATACAGAAGGTTGTGGCGGTGGAATTAGGTTTTCATGGTGCTCCTGGATGTTTTCGGGGTATGTGGGTATATATAGGAGGAAGAAGTAGGTCGGTGGAAGCTCAAGGGGCCCACGAGGGTGGAGGGCGCGCCCACCCCTTGGGGGCATGCCGGGCACCCTCGTGGCCACCTCCTCTGTTGCTTGACGTCCACTCCAAGTCTCGTGGATTGCGTTTGTTCCAAAAAGATCGCTCCCAAAGGTTTCATTCCGTTTGGACTCCATTTGATATTCCTTTTCTTCAAAACACTGAAATAGGCAAAAAAAAATAGCAATTCGGGCTGGGCCTCCGGTTAGTAGGTTAGTCCCAAAAATGATATAAAAGTGTAAAGTAAAGCCCATAAACATATAAAACAGGTAATATAATAGCATGGAACAATCAAAAATTATAGATACGTTGGAGACGTATCAATCAGCAACACTCCAGGGCAGGTCCGCAAACACTCCTGGAGAACTCCAAATCCGAGTTAGAAAGATATACCTTTTCTTCACAAATTTGCTTTGCATGTTAAAGGCCTTACCCGCCGTAGTTTGCTTTGCTCTTGGATCTCCCGGACAGCGCTTTGGGCTTCGGCCCGGGCTTCCTGTGTGATTTGGAGTGCCTTAGCAAGTTCGGAGTTCTGCTTTGAACTCTTGCGCTCTAAGGATTCACATTTGCCTATGGCATCCTTGAGGTCTTGTTGGACTTCCTCCACTCGCGATTCATGTTTAAGGCGAGAGGCTCGTTCCTCCTCCGCCTCCTTCTTGTCCTCAGCCAGCGCACTTTTGAGGGCCTCGACTTCAGACGTGTCAGCTGCAAACACAATTATAAAACTCAATGAGATACTACATCATAGCTGGCATTGTTTCAGACGTGCTTCGGTATTACATACCTTGTTTTTCTTCTAACTTCCGCCTTAGCTCGGATGCTTCGGCGGCATGGGCAGCTGATGCCTGTTTTGCAGCCTGTTGGTTCAAACAGATATGTATGTTAACCCCCTGCATGAGTTATTAGATCCTCTGTTCGGTTCTTCTTTCGAAACACCGAACGGAGTCTCAGGGGCTACTATCTATACATAGGCATTCTTTTTATACAGTTAAAAGACACCGTAAGGCACATACCTCAAAGCCTCTGATAACCCACAAGTATAGGGGATCGCAACAGTTTTCGAGGGTAGAGTATCCAACCCAAATTTATTGATTCGACACAAGGGGAGCCAAAGAATATTCTCAAGTATTAGCAGTTGAGTTGTCAATTCAACCACACCTGGAAAACTTAATATCTGCAGCAAAGTTTTAGTAGCAAAGTAATATGGAAGTAACGGTAACGATGGCAAAAGTAACTGTAGCAGTTTTGTAGTAGTTGTAACAGTGGCAACGACAAAGTAACTAAGCAAAGATCAATATGTGAAAAGCTCGTAGACAATGGATCAATGATGGATAATTATGTCGGATGCGATTCCTCATGCAACAGTTATAACATAGGGTGACACAGAACTAGCTCCAGTTCATCAATGTAATGTAGGCATGTATTCCGAATATAGTCATACGTGCTTATGGAAAAGAACTTGCATGACATCTTTTGTCCTACCCTCCCGTGGCAGCGGGGTCCTACTAGAAACTAAGGGATATTAAGGCCTCCTTTTAATAGAGTACCGGACCAAAGCATTAACACTTAGTGAATACATGAACTCCTCAAACTATGGTCATCACCGGGAGTGGTCCCGATTATTGTCACTTCGGGGTTACCGGATCATTACACATAGTAGGTGACTATTGACTTGCAAGATAGGATCAAGAACTCAAATATATTCATGAAAACATAATAGGTTCAGATCTGAAATCATGGCACCCTGGCCCTAGTGACAAGCATTAAGCATAGCAAAGTCATAGCAACATCAATCTCAGAACATAATGGATACTAGGGATCAAACCTAACAAAACTAACTCAATTACATGATAAATCTCATCCAACCCATCACCGTCCAGCAAGCCTACGATGGAATTACTCACGCATGGCAGTGAGCATCATGAAATTGGTGATGGAGGAAGGTTGATGATGACGGCGGCAATGGATACCCCTCTCCGAAGCCCCGAACAGACTCCAGATCAGCCCTCCCGAGAGAGATTAGGGCTTGGCGGCGGCTTCGTATCGTAAAACGTGGTGAATCCTTCTCTTTGATTTTTTTTCTCCCCGAACATAAATATATAGAGTTGGAGTTGAGGTCGGTGGAGCTCCAGGGGGCCCACGAGGCAGGGGGGCGCTCCCCGGGGGCGTGGGCACGCCCCCCACCCTCGTGGACAGGGTGTGGGCCCCTGGTCTTGATTCTTTCGCCAGTATTTTATATATATTCCAAAAATATTCTCCGTGAAGTTTCAGGTCATTCCGAGAACTTCTATTTCTGCACAAAAATAACACCATGGCAATTCTGCTGAAAACAGCGTCAGCCTGGGTTAGTTCCATTCAAATCATGCAAGTTAGAGTCCAAAACAAGGGCAAAAGTGTTTGGAAAAGTAGATACGATGGAGATGTATCAGCCTCTTAAAAGGCAAGCGTAGGCTTCGCTCAGTCTGCTTTTCGCGGACTGAACCTTTTCAATCACCATACCCATAAGGGTACGATGTTCTTCGACAATGGTGGCGCTTTGAAGCGCTCTCACCAGAGTGTCCGGCGCCTCTGCATTGGCAGGGAACGCCCGTATTGTAGGCACACCCCCTTCTCGCGAAGAGGGTTGCTCCTCTACCTCCGGAACCGTGTGGGTTTTCGGAATGACACTTGGTTGGGGGCCAAGCTGGACATGGCCCCCGTCTTCAGTTTCCATGGGGGTCAGTTCCCCCATGTTCTTGGCAGCCTCCGGCACCTCTCCCTGTTTTGGAAGGGTCCTTTGGGACGACACCTCGGTGTTATCCACGGCAGTGGGGGAGGAAGCTGGTGGAGGCGATTCGCTCTCCATCATTTTCGGACCCAACGAATTCCCGGAAGAGGGGGATCGATGGGGGAGGACCTTACCGGACTACAACATACAATTTAAATACATTACAACTATAAGCTAGAAAAGCCGGACATATATATACACCTTTGAGTACTCCGTAAGGGAAGTCCTCCCTTTCTTGGACACTTCCGCCTCTAGATCGGTGGAAGCTGCCCTCTTCTTCTTCTCCCCCTTGGGTGGGGGACCACTCTCTTCCTCCTCCTCTTCCTCTTCGTCGGGGGAGGAGAGAGTTTTGGTGTCTTCGGACACTACATCCGAGGCGCCTTTACGGCGGAGGCCACTCTTGGCTTCCTTTCCCTTCTCATTGGCCTTCTTTTCCAGCGCCTGGTACAGAGCCGGAACTAGCATCCTCGTCAACAGAGGAATAGCTTCGTCTTCGGGCAGCGGAGCCGGACAGTGAATCCGTTCCGCTTTCTTTGTCCAGCCCTGCAAAGGAAAATGGAGAGTTTAGTGTGCTCCTTGGCCTCGCACAGTAATGTTATTAAAGAACTTATGGAGGTCGCAGCGTGGGTGTTGTCGTACCCGAGGTCTTCGATTGTCTCCGGCCATGACTTCTGGTTCTTGAAGAGCAGCTTCACATGTATCCGTGCTTCGTGCCGAAGAACCGCTGCAGGGTCCGAGGACCGGCTGGGTTGAACTTCCACATGGGCTCTTGACGCGCCTGACAGGGGAGTATCCGGCGGAATAGCATCACTTGAACCACGCTGGCGAGGCTGGTATTTTTATCTACCATGCTCTTGATGTGCTTCTCCAGCATTGTTACCTCATCAGACGACGCCCACTCCAGGCCCTTGTTGAGCCAGGATGTCAGCCGCATTGGAGGCCCGAACTTGAACTCCGTGGGAGCGGCCCATGTGGAGTCACGGGGCTCTGTGACATAAAACCACCCCTGCTATCATCCCTTCACGGTCTCCACAAAGGTGCCCTTGGGCCAAGTGACATTGGGCAGTTTGCTCACCATAGCGCCATCGCAATCCGTGTGCTGGCCGTCCACCACTTTTGGCTTCACATTGAAGACCTTGAGCCATAGGCCAAAGTGGGGGGAAACATGGAGGAATGCCTCGCATACGACGATAAACGCCAAAATGTTGAGGAAAGAATTTGGGGCTAGATCATGGAAATCTAACCCGTAGTAGAACATGAGGCCGCACACAAAAGGATAAAGGGGAAACCCCAGTCCGCAAAGAAAATGAGGGATAAATACTACCTTCTCGCCGGGCTTTGGAGTGGGGATGACCTGTTTTTTGGCCGGGAGCCGGTGGGCGATTTCTTTGGCCAGATACCCCTCTTTCCGGAGTTCCTTGATGTTTTTCTCCGTGATGGAGGAGACCATCCACTTGCCCTACGCTCCGGATCCAAACATGACTGGAGTACTTTCTGGGAACGGAGTGGATCGAAGCTTGTGCGCTGGAGCTTGAGGGCGGATGGACTGAGGAAGGGGAAGGCGTGGGGTAAAATGAGAGGAATCTTATCTCCTTATAAAGGCAGTGAATACCATGTGTCCCTCACGAGCCTTAAAGCTCGCCTATTTCCAAGGGGTCGTGCAAAACGGCACGGTTGGGTTTTCCCATACCCGTATTGATGAGAATTCGGTAATAAGGGGGCACGATCTCTGCTTTGACAAGACATGTCGTCGGTGGTTGCGTCTTGAAACGTGAAACGGGAGGCCAAAAAATAGTTTGAAATAATAGAATGGCCGGACGTAATGTCTCACCAGTGAAATCTTTGGAGGACAGAACTTATCTGTATTCTAATTCAGAGGTATGACTGTTGTATGATAACCCACAAGTATAGGGGATCGCAACAGCTTTCGAGGGTAAAGTATTCAACCCAAAATTATTGATTCGACACAAGGGGAGCCAAAGAATATTCTTGAGTATTAGCAGTTGAGTTGTCAATTCAACCACACCTGGATAACTTAGTATCTGCAGCAAAGTATTTAGTAGCAAAAGTGGTATGATAATAAAGGCAACGGTAGCAAAAGTAAAGATAAATGTTTTGGGGTTTTTGTAGTAGTTGTAACAGTAGCAACGAAAAAGTAAATAAGCGGAAAACAATATATGAAAAGCTAGTAGGCAATGGATTAGTGATGGATAATTATGCCAGATGCGATTCCTCGTGCAATAGTTATAACATATGGTGATATAGAACTAGCTCCAATTCATCAATGTAATGTAGGCATGTATTCCGTAAATAGTCATATGTGCTTATGGAAAAGAACTTGCATGACATCTTTTGTCCTACCCTCCCGTGGCAGCGGGGTCCTTACGGAAACTAAGGGATATTAAGGCCTCCTTTTAATAGAGAACCGGAACAAAGCATTAGCACATAGTGAATACATGAACTCCTCAAACTACGGTCATCACCAAAAAGTATCCCGATTATTGTCACTTCGGGGTTGTCGGATCATAACACATAATAGGTGACTATAGACTTGCAAGATAGGATCAAGAACACACGTATATTCATGAAAACATAATAGGTTCAGATCTGAAATCATGGCACTCGGGCCCTAGTGACAAGCATTAAGCATAGCAAAGTCATAGCAACATCAATCTCAGAACATAGTGGGTACTAGGGATCAAACCCTAACAAAACTAACTTGATTACATGGTAAATCTCATCCAACACATCACTGTCCAGCAAGCCTACGATGGAATTACTCACGCACTGTGGTGAGCATCATGAAATTGGTGATGGAGGATGGTTGATGATGACGACGGCGATGAATCCCCCTCTCCGGAGCCCCGAATGGACTCTAGATCAGCCCTCCCGAGAGAGACTAGGGCTTGGCGGCGGCTCTGTGTCGTAAAACGCGATGAAACTTTCTCTCTGATTTTTTTCTCCCCGAACGTGAATATATGGAGTTGGAGTTGAGGTCGGTGGAGCTCCAGGGGGCCCACGAGATAGGAGGCCGCGCCCTAGGGAGGGCGCGCCCCCTGTCTCGTGGACAGGCTGTGGGCCCCCGGTATTGATTCTTTCGCCAAAAATTCTTATTAATTCCAAAAAGTGCCTCCGTGGATTTCCAGGACATTCCGAGAACTTTTCTTTTCTACACATAAAACAACATCATGGCAGTTCTGCTGAAAACAGCGTCAGTCTGGGTTAGTTTCATTCAAATCATACAAGTTAGAGTCCAAAACAAGGGCAAAAGTGTTTGGAAAAGTAGATACGTTGGAGACGTATCATTGTACATAGCTGTATATAGTACTGACGATCGACTGCTTTGAAGAATTCGTAGGAGGAACCTGCCTTGCAATGCCGAAGACAATCTGCGCGTCGGACACATCGCCATTGAAGACTAGTTTAGGGGCTACTGAGGGAGTCCTGGATTATGGGGTCCTCGGGTGTCTGGGCTACGTGAGTGGGCCGGATAGATGGGCCGTGAAGATACAAGATAGAAGGCCTTCCCTCGTGTCCGGATGGGACTCTCCTTAGCGTGGAAGGCAAGCTTAGCGTGCAGATATGAATATTCCTTTCTCTGTAAACTGATTTTGTACAACCGTAGCCCCCTCCGGTGTCTATATAAACCGGCGGGTTTAGTCCGTAGAGACATAATCATAATCATACAGGCTAGACAATTAGGGTTTAGCCATTACGATCTCAGGGTAGATCAACTCTTGTAACCCTTATACTCATCAAAGTCAATCAAGCAGGATGTAGGGTATTACCTCCATCAAGAGCGCCCGAACCTGGGTAAACATCGTGTCCCTTGTCTCCTGTTACCATCGATCCTTAGACGCACAGTTCAGGACCCCCTACCCGAGATCTGCCGGTTTTGACATCGACAGCAACCCCAAACTTTAAGAAACGACAGCTTAGGTTTCGTGCCAAACCACAGTTCATTAGGTGTCGTCTCAACAGATTTAGACGGTGCCCTATTTAACGTGAATGTAGCCGTCTCTAATGCATAACCCCAAAACAATAGTGGTAAATCGCTAAGAGACAGCATAGACCGCACCATATCTAATAAAGTACGGTTACAACGTTCGGACACACCATTACGCTGTGGTGTTCCAGGTGGCGTGAGTGTTGAAACTATTCCACATTGTTCTAAATGAAGGCCAAACTCGTAACTCAAATATTCGCCTCCACGATCAGATCGTAGAAACTTTATTTTCTTGTTAAGATGATTCTCCACTTCACTCTGAAATTCTTTGAACTTTTCAAATGCTTCAAACTTGTGTTTCATCAAGTATATATACCCATATCTTCTCAAATCATCTGTGAAGGTCGGAAAATAACGATACCCGCCGCGAGCCTCAACACTCATTGGACCGCATACATCAGTACGTATAATTTCCAATAAATCAGTGGCTCGCTCCATTGTTCCGGAGAACGGAGTCTCAGCCATCTTCCCCATGAGGCATGGTTCGCAAGCATCAAAAGATTCATAATCAAGTGATTCCAAAAGTCCATCCGCATGGAGTTTCTTCATGCGCTTTACACCAATATGACCTAAACGGCAGTGCCACAAATATGTTGCACTATCATAATCAACTTTGCATCTTTTGACATCAGTATTATGAATATGTGTATCACCATGATCGAGATTCAACAAAAATAGACCACTCTTCAAGGGTGCATGACCAAAAAAGATATTACTCATATAAATAGAACAACCATTATTCTCTGATTTAAATGAATAATCGTCTTGCATTAAACAAGATTGAGATATAATGTTCATACTCAACGCTGGCACCAAATAACAATTATTCAGGTCTAAAACTAATCCCGAAGGTAGATATAGAGGTAGCGTGCCGACGGTGATCACATCGACCTTGGAACCATTCCCGACGTGCATCGTCACCTCGTGCTTAGCCAATCTTCATTTAATTCGTAGCCCCTGTTTTGAGTTACAAATATGAGCAACCGAACCAGTGTCAAATACCCAGGCGCTACTACAAGCATTAGTAAGGTACACATCAATAACATGTATATCACATATACCTTTGTTCACTTTGCCATCCTTCTTATCCACCAAATACTTGGGCAGTTCCGCTTGCAATGACCAGTCCCTCTGCAGTAGAAGCACTCAGTTTCAGGCTTAGGTCCAGATTTGGGCTTCTTCCCGGGAGTGGCAACTTGCTTGCCATTCTTCTTGAAGTTCCCCGTCTTTCCTTTGCCCTTTTTTGTTGAAACTAGTGGTCTTGTTAACCATCAACACTTGATGCTCCTTCTTGATTTCTACCTTCACAGCTTTGAGCATTGCGAAGAGCTCAGGGATTGTCTTATCCATCCCTTGCATATTATAGTTCATCACGAAGCATTTGTAGCTTGGTGGCAGTTATTGAAGAACTCTGTCAATAACACTATTAACTGGAAGATTAACTCCCAGCTGAGTCAAGTGGTTATGATACCCAGACATTTTGAGTATGTGTTCACTGATAGAACTGTTCTCTTCCATCTTGCAACTATTGAGACTTCATATCTCTCAACTCGGGCATTTGCTTGAAATATTAACTTCATTCCTGGAACATCTCATATGGTCCATGATGTTCAAAAAATCTTTGAAGTCCCGATTCTAAGCCGTAAAGCATGGCACACTGAACTATCGAGTAGTCATCAGATCGAGCTTGACATATGTTCATAACATCAGCATCTGCTCCTGCAGCAGGCCTTTCACCTAGTGATGCATCAAGGACACAATTCTTCTGTGCAGCAATGAGGATAATCCTCAAGTTAAGGACCCAATCCGTGTAGTTGCTACCATCATCTTTCAACTTAGCTTTCTCTATGAATGCATTAAAATTCAAGGGAACGGTAGCACGGGCCATTGATCTACAACATAGATATGCAAAACTATCAGGACTAAGTTCATGATAAATTAAGTTCAGTTAATCATATTACTTAAGAACTCCCACTTAGATATACATCCCTCGAGTCATCTAAATGATTACGTAATCCAAATCAACTAGACCATGTTCGATCATCACGTGAGATGGAGTAGTCTTCAATGAGGAACATCTCTATGTTGATCATATCTACTATATGATTCACGTTCGACCTTTCAGTCTCCAGTATTCCGAGGCCATGTCTATACATGCTAGGCTCGTCAAGTTTAACCCGAGTATTCCGCATGTGCAAAACTATCTTGCACCCGTTGTATCTAAACGTAGAGCTTATCACACACGATCATCACGTGGTGTCTCAGCATGATGAACTATCGCAACGGTGCATACTCAGTGAGAACACTTATACCTTGAAATTTTAGTAAGGGATCATCTTTTAATGCTACCGACGTACTAAGCAAAATAAGATGCATAAAAAGAGAAACATCTCATGCAATCAAAATATGTGACATGATATGGCCATCATCATCTTGTGCCTTCAATCTCCATCTCCAAAGCACCGTCATGTTCTCCATTCTCACCGGCTTGACATCTTGATCTCCATCGTAGTGTCGTGGTCATCTCGCCAACTATTGCTTCTACAACTATCGCTAACGCATAGTGATAAAGTAAAGCAATTACATGGCGTTTGCATTTCATACAATAAAGCGACAACCATAAGGCTCCTGCCAGTTGCCGATAACTTTTACAAAACATGATCATCTCATACAATAACTTATATCATATCATGTCTTGACCATATCACATCACAACATGCCCTGCAAAAACAAGTTAGATGTCATCTATTTTGTTGTTGCAAGTTTTACGTGGCTGCTACGGGCTTCTAGCAAGAAGCGTTCTTACCTACGCATCAAAACCACAACGGTGATTTATCAAGTTTCTTGTTTTAACCTTCAACAAGGATCGGCCGCAGTCAAATTTGATTCAACTAAAGTTGGATAAACAGACACCCGCCAGCCACCTTTATGCAAAACTAGTTGCATGTTTGTCGGTGGAACCGGTCTCATGAACGTGGTCATGTAAGGTTGGTCTGGGCTGCTTCATCCAACAATACTGCCGAATCAAAATAAGACATTGGTGGTAAGCAGTATGACGATCACCGCCCACAACTCATTGTGTTCTACTCGTGCATATCATCTACGCATAGACCTGGCTCAGATGCCACTGTTGAGAAATGTAGCATGTAATTTCAAAATGATTCCTACGCTCACGCAAGATCTATCGGGGAGATGCATAGCAACGTGAGGGGGAGAGTGTGTCCACGTACCCTCGTAGATCGAAAGCGGAAGCATTTGACAACGCGGTTGATGTAGTCGAACTTCTTCTCGTTCCAACCGATCAAGCACCGAACGTACGACACCTCCGAGTTCTACACACATTCAACTTGATGACGTCCCTCGAACTCTTGATCCAGCAAAGTGTCGAGGGAGAGTTCCATTAGCATGACGGCATGGTGACGGTGATGGTGAAGTGATCCGCGTAGGGCTTCGCCTAAGCACTATGTGAATATGACCGGAGGAGTAACTGTGGAGGGGGGCGCCGCGCACGGCTAACAATTGTTGGTGTATGTTCTAGAGGTGCCCCCCCCCCCCCCCCCCCCCCGCGCGCATATATATAGGTTGGAGGGGTGGAGAGGCAGCCAATGGGGTGCCCCAAGTAGGAGGAATCCTACTTGGGCGCCTCCCCAATTCGGCCTCCCCCCTTCCATAAGTTCCGAAGGGGGAAGGAAGGAGGAGGGAGAGGGAAGGAAGGGGGAGGCTGAATCCCTCCCCTTCCTTCTCTCTTCCCGTCTTTCCTTCTCCTCCTATTTCAGCCTATATGGGGGCGCACCATCCCCTTAGGGGCTGGTCTGTCCCCCTCTTGGCCCATTAGGCCCATATAGTTGCCGAGGGGTGCCCGGAACCCCTTCCGGTGACCCGATATGTACCCGGTACCCCCAGAACACTTCTTGTGTCCGAATATCATCGTCCTATATATGAATCTTTACCTCTAGACCATTTAGAGACTCCTCATCATGTCCGTGATCTCATCCGGGACTCCGAACAACATTCAGTCACCAAATCACATAACTCATATAATACAAAATTGTCATCGAACGTTAACCATGCGGACCCTACGGGTTCGAGAGCTATGTAGACATGACCGAAACACCTCTCCGGTCAATAACCAATAGCGGAACCTGGATGCTCATATTGGTTCCTACATATTCTACGAAGATCTTTATCTGTCGTACCGTAATGACAACATATGTTATTCCCTTTGTCATCGGTATGTTACTTGCCCGAGATTCGATCGTCGGTATCTGCATACCTAGTTCAATATCGTTGCTGCAAGTCTCTTTACTCGCTCTGTAATACATCATCCCGCAACTAACTCATTAGTCACATTGCTTGCAAGGCTTATTATGATGTGCATTATCGAGAGGGCCCAGAGATACATCTCCCATACTCGGAATGACAAATCCTAATCTTGATCTGTGCCAACCCAACAAACACCTTCAGAGATACCTGTAGATCATCTTTATAATCACCCAGTTATGTCGTGACGTTTGATAGCACACAAGGTATTCCTCCGGTATCCGGGAGTTGCATAATCTCATAGCCAAAGGAATATGTATATAACATGAAGAAAGCAATAGCAATAAAACTAAATGATCAATATGCTAAGCTAACGGATGGGTCTTATCCATCACATCATTATCCTAATGATGTGATCCCATTCATCAAATGACAACACATGTCTATGGTTAGGAAACTTAACCATCTTTGATTAACAAGCTAGTCTAGTAGAGGCTTACTAGGGACACGGTGTTTTATCTATGTATTCACACATGTATCAAGTTTCCGGTTAATACAATTCTAGCATGAATAATAAACATTTATCATGATATAAGGAAATATAAAATAACAACTTTATTATTGCCTCTAGGGCATATTTCCTTCAAAATTGTATAGGTGCACTAGTTCGGCGAAAATATGGTGATACAAGTGTAGTATGGATAGTAGATATAGATTTTTGTAAACTGAAAATATAAAAACAGCAAGGTAGCAAGTGATAAAACGGAGCACAAACGGTATAGCAATGCTTAGAAACAAGGCCTAGGGTTCATACTTTCATTAGTGCAATCTCTCAACAGTGCTAACATAATTGAATCATATAACAATCCCTTAACGTGCGACAAAGAGTCACTTCAGAGTTCTTATCTAGCGGAGAACATAAGATGAAATTGTTGTAGGGTACAAAACCACCTCAAAGTTATCATTTCCAATCAATTTATTGAGTCATCCCTATAAGTGCCACAAACAACCGTAGAGTGTACTAAAATAACATCATATGATACGATCAACCAACTCTAATGTCACCTAGATACTCCAATGTCACCACAAGTATCCGTGAGTTGATTATTCGATATGCATCAAACAACTTCAGATTCATAATATTCTATCCAACGCAAAGAACTTCAAAGAGTGCCCCAAAGTTTCTACTGGGGAAAGTAGGATGAAAACGTGCATCACCCCTATGCATAGATTACCCCAATGTCACCGCGGGAACCCGCAAGTTGATTGCCAAAACATATATCAAATGAATCAATACAACACCCCATTGTCACCACAGGTATCCACATGCAAGACATACATCAAGTGTTATCAAATCCAAAAACTAATTCGATCCGATAATGGTGAAACCTCAAAGTTAAAAAACTCAATTCATCACAAAAAGATAAAGGGGGAGAAAAACACCATATGATCCAACTATATTAACAAAGCTTGCGGTACATCAAGATCGTGCCAAATCAAGAACATGAGAGACGAGAGAGAGGGATCAAACACATAGCTACTGGTACATACCCTTAGCCCCGAGGGTGAGCACTCCCTCCTCATCATGGAGACCGTCGGGATGATGAAGATGGCCCCCGGTGATGATTTCTCCCTCTGGTACGGTGTCGGAACAGGGTTCCAGATGGGATATCTTTGGTACAAAGGCTTGCAGCGGTGGAGTCAAAGTTCTAGGTTAACTTTCAGGGGTTTTGATATTTATAGGAATTTTCAGAGTTGGAATCACGCGAAGAGGTGCCATAGGGGGCCCACGAGGCACTTGGGCGCGGCCACCACCTGGGCACGCCCAAGTGGCTCGTGGGGCCTATGTGGATTTTCTAGTACTCCCTCGAAGCCTCTTGGGTCCCTTTCCTTCCAGAAAAAATCGTCAAAAAGTTTTGCTGCATTTGGACTTCATTTGATATGGATTTTCTAGAAAACCAAAAACAAGCAGAAAATAGCAACTAACACATTGCAATAGGTCAATATGTTAGTCCATGAAAATCATATAAAAGTGCAGCTTTGGAGGCCGCATCCGACATCCATGTACGTGGACTGGTCCCCCTTTCTGTGAACGGATGTTGGAGCAAATTTGTGGGTCAGCGTTGGAAATGCCCTTAGAACTTCTTTTTCTTCTGGTGTTTACATCCCTTTACTATCTGGTTTGAAGGATCATCGTGTATTATTTTTTTCCTTTCTCTTTCTGATGTACTACATCCCTATATCACCTGGTTTGAAGGATCATCATACCCTTGTTCATATCCACCAAGTATCTAAATTTTTGGTTCCCTCCCAATTTATAATCTATATTTGTTGGTGTATGTCTTTGATTTTAGATATGACCTTTACAGAAAAAGGTTTGCGCCTCGCTTTATATATGAAGCAATGATCAATCAAACATCCAAACCATACAACTCGACACCAAACCCATACACTCAAGGTGATGTAGGGTGGAACCCTATAGCGTCGATCTTTCACGTTTGGAGTGGATCCTACGGGGAATCACGAAGAACACGCGGAAGCACAAAGGGAAAACACGGGGAAAACGAGAGAGAATCACTCAACCAACAAGTAATCGATCACACAAGTGCTAGATCACCACACACATAAGAGATACACGAGATCCAAAGTCAACGAAGGTAAGGATACAAAGGAACCGTTCTTCTCCGAGAGGAGGCCTTGATGTTCTTCCCTAAAGAGGGGTCTTGAATCAGCTTGGGGGATCTTCTCCGAAGAGGTCGTGATCTCTGAGGAGAAGTATCCAAGTGGATGAGCAAAGGCTCTCACACAAATATGAGCTAATCCAATGCTAAGTCTCAAAGTGAGGATATGGGGTCCTATAAATAGACTAGGGGGCGAAGGGGTACATGGGCTCAGCCCAACACGCGCACACAGGTGCTGGCCGGATGATCCGGGAGAGGAGCCGGATGATCCGGGCTGGTCCGGACGGTCCGGGTGGAGGCCCGGATGAGCTGGATGCCCGGCTGGTGGTCGCGCAGGGCCGGATGTCCGGCTGGAGGTCCGGACATCCGGGCAGGGTCCGGATGATCCGGGACTGGGTCCGGATGATCCGGCTTCACGGTTGAGCTTCGGGTGTCTTCGGGTGAGTTAGCCGGATCGTCCGGGCTGGGGTCCGGATCGTCCGGGCTCTGTCCGGATCGTCCGGGCCGCCATCCGGATTGTCCGGCCATCCTGGTCCTTGGTGCTTTTTCCTCTCCGTCTTCATGCATGTCTTCCACTTCCGGTTCTCCTTGCTTCCTAGCTTCTTCATGGTTGACTCCTTGGTACCTGAGTATGCATAGCGTTTCCGTTTGAGGTAGTAACCATGTCTCATGTGAATCGAAAGGGAATTGTGAGAGGAGTGATGTCACCTCGGTTTCAAGAGCTCTTGCACGTGCTCGAGTCATAGGTCCTTGTGGGGCTGGATGTGTTGATGTAGAGTCCATGGGGATGATGGAAGGATGCTCCGCATCATATCCCCTCCCTTCGAAAGGATCTGACCTCGGATCAAGATCTTCATCACCATGGAAAGGCGAGAGGTCTTTGACGTTGAAGGTGTCGCTCACGTTGTACTTGTCGCTTGGTAGGTCGAGCTTGTAAGCATTGTTGTTGTAGCGTGCTAACACCTTGAAGGGTCCATCGGCTCGAGGTAGAAGTTTGGACTTGCGTTTTTTGGGGAAGCGTTCCTTGCGAAGGTGTAGCCACACGAGGTCTCCAATGTTGAATATCATGGGGTTCTTGTTGATGTTGAGCTTGGTCTCGAGTCGTTCTACTTGGCGTTCGATGGTGTGTCTTGTATATTCATGCATCTTCTTGATGTAGCTTGCACGGGCACTTGCGTCGAGGTTGGTACGCTCTTGTAGATGAAGAGGTAGAATGTCCAATGGGGACAATGGGTTGAAGCCGTAGACGACCTCGAAGGGGGACTTGCCGGTAGTTGAATGTCTTGCACGGTTGTAGGCGTACTCGGCGATGGGTAGACATGCTTCCCACTCCTTGATGTTCTTCTTGATCAACACACGAAGTAGAGTGGAGAGAGTCCGGTTCGTCACCTCCGTTTGGCCGTCGGTTTGAGGATGGTATGCCGATGAGAACAAGAGCTTGATTCCGAGCTTGGCGCAAAGAGTCTTCCAAAAGTAACTCAAGAACTTGACGTCGCGATCGGAGACGATTGTCTTTGGTACTCCATGGAGGCGCAAGATTTCCCTACAAAAGAGATTTGCAATATGTGAAGCATCGTCTACCTTGTTGCAAGGAATGAAATGTGCCATCTTAGAAAATCGATCCACAACAACAAACACGGAATCCTTTCCATTTTGAGTTCTAGGCAAACCAAGTACAAAATCCATGCTAATGTCTTCCCAAGGTTGATATGGAATAGGAAGAGGCATGTAAAGACCATGAGATTGAGCTTTTGACTTAGCTTTGCGGCATGTAGAGCATCGGGTGGTGAAGCATGAGACGTCTCGAAACATCTTGGGCCAAAAGTAGTTCTTGGAGAGCGTGGCAAAGGTCTTGTCGCGTCCAAAATGTCCCATGAGTCCACCTCCATGAGCCTCTTGCAAAAGGAGCAAACGAAGAGAAGACTCGGGAATGCATAGTTTGTTAGCTCTCATAAGATAACCATCCTTGAGGTAATATTGTTCCCAAGATGCATGCGTCAAACATTTAGCATAATGAGGTGCAAAAGATGTATCACTAGCATAGAAATCTTTTATGTGCTCAAAGCCAATAACATTCAACTCAAGTTGGGTGACAAGCGTGCATATGCGTGAAAGTGCATCGGCAACTACATTTTCCTTACCCTTAATGTACTTGATCACATATGGGAAAGATTCAATAAATTCACTCCATTTGGCATGACGCTTGTTCAATTTAGTTTGACCTTTCAAGTACTTAAGCGTTTCATGATCGGTATGGATGACAAACTCATGAGGTCTAAGATAATGTTCCCAAACATGTAGTACACGCACTAAAGCATACAATTCCTTGTCATATACGGGATAGTTAAGTTGAGCACCGGAGAGTTTTTCACTAAAATAAGCAATGGCTCGTTTTTCTTGCATTAAAACTCCGCCAATTCCGGTACCACTTGCATCACAATGAACCTCAAAAGTTTTGTCAAAATTGGGCAAAGCAAGAATCAGAGCATGAGTAAGCAACGACTTGAGCTCATCAAAAGCGTTGGATTGCAAAGATCCCCAAACAAAAGGAGTATTCTTCTTACTCAAAGCATGCAAAGGAGCTGCAATAGTGCTAAAGTTTTTCACAAAGCGACGATAAAAACCTGCAAGACCAAGGAAACTTCGCACTTGTTGCAAATTGGTGGGTTGGGGCCAAGTTTTAATTGCTTTAATTTTAGTTTCATCAACATGGACACCCTTGTAAGAGACAACGAAACCCAAGAAAACCACTTTGTCAACGCCAAAAGTGCATTTTTTCAAGTTGGCATAAAGACTTTCCTTTCGAAGTGTTTGCAAAACAAGCTTAACATGATCAAGATGCTCTTTCATGGTTTTGCTAAACACAAGAATATCATCGAAGTAAACCACAACAAAGATTCCAATATAAGGTCTAAGCACATGATGCATAAGACGCACGAAAGTACCGGGAGCTTCCGATAAACCCATAGGCATGACTAACCACTCATATAAGCCAAATTTGGTTTTGAAAGCAGTTTTCCATTCATCACCCTCATGAATGCGGATTTGGTAATAGCCACTTTTAAGATCAATTTTTGAGAAAAAGTTGGCTCCACTAAGTTCATCAAGCATATCATCTAAGCGAGGAATGGGATGCCTATAGCGCACGGTGATAGCATTTATAGGTCTACAATCGGAACACAAGCGGAAACTTCCATCGGGCTTAGGCACAAGTATAACGGGAACGGCACAAGGGCTTAAGCTTTCACGTACATGACCATTGTCGATTAGTTGTTGTACTTGCCGTTGAATCTCCTTGGTTTCTTCGGGATTGACACGGTATGGAGCTTTGTTTGGAAGTAGCGCTCCGGGGATGAGGTCGATTCGATGCTCAATGCCTCGAAGAGGAGGTAGACCCGGAGGTAGCTCATCGGGGAAAACATCTTGAAATTCCTGCAAAAGAGATTGAAACACCAAAGGTAACTCGTGAATGGTGTTAGTTTTTGTTTCCCCATCCTTGCACACAAGGACAAAGTGCATCACACTCGATGGGTTCTCAAACACTTCTCTCATCTCACTTTTGGTGGCAAATAGTATGAGGTTTTTCTCTCTAGGCGAAGAGGCGCTCAAATTTGGCTTGTGGCTCTCACTCACTTTTTGGTGTCTCACTTTCTCACTCTTCTCTCTTTGGTTGGTGGCTTGTTTGTCGGCTATCACTTGACTAGGAGACATGGGTCGTAGCACATATTCTTTTCCTTTCATCTTGAAGCTATAGTGGTTTGTACGCCCATTGTGGAAGACACCACGGTCGAATTGCCATGGCCGACCAAGGAGGAGGTGGCAAACGGTCATTGGGACCACATCACACTCCAAAGTGTCCTCATATGCACCAATTTTGAAGGATACTTGGACCGTATGCTCAACTCGTATAGTGCCGGAGTCACTTAGCCATTGAACCTTGTAGGGGTGCGGGTGCTTCTTCTTGACCAATTGAAGCTTGGAGCATAGTTCTTCGCTTGCCAAGTTGTGGCAACTACCTCCATCGATGATGACCTTGACGGATCATCCATTGATGCCGGCCTTTGTGTGGAAGATGTGGCATCGTTGGTCTTCTTCTTGTTGATGTTGAAGTGTCAAGACCTTGGAGACAACAAGAGCGGGGCTCGTATCTTCATCACAAAAGACTTGATCATCTTCATCCTCGTTCACGCGTCGGTGCATGGCCACTTGCTCAATAGCTTCCATTTCATCTTCACTCATTGAGTCGTAGGTGCCATCGTCGTTGAGGATCATGGTGCGCTTGTTGGTGCATTCATATGACTTGTGGCCTCGGCCGCCACAAGTGAAACACTTGAAGGAGCTTGTCTTGACGGTCTCATCGGTTGGAGTAGATGATGAAGCACGCGGCTTGAGGTTGCTTGTAGTAGGAGGAAGACGACTTGAACTTGTGGAAGTTTTCTTGTAACTTGACTTGTCGTTGTTGCTTGGAGAAGGCTTGGTTGATGTCAAAATTGGAGTAGTTGTTGAAGCTTGGTTGTTGGAGAAGCCGTATGTCTTGGAGGAGTACTTGGCGTACTTGAAGTCATCTTGCACTTGTCGTTCCGCCTTTGTAGCTTGATGCACGAGCTCAATTAGGTTGGAGTATGGTTGGAAGTCGGCGATCTTCTTGATGGGATGATTGAGTCCATTCAAGAATCGTGCCATTGTTTGCTCATCATCTTCCATGACATTGGCTCGAATCATGGCAATCTCCATTTCCTTGTAGTATTCTTCAACACTCTTTGTTCCTTGCTTGAGGAGTTGTAGCTTCTTGAAGAGATCACGGTTGTACTCCCTCCGTTCCAAAATAGATGACCCAACTTTATACTAAAGTTAGTACAAAGTTGAGTCATCTATTTTGGAACGGAGGGAGTAGTAGGGTTGGCACAAAACGTGCTCGCATGACATCCTTCATTTGAGCCCAAGTGGTGATTGGAGGTTCACCTCTTGCTTGTCGGCGCTCAAGGACTTGTTCCCACCATATGAGCACATAGTCTTGGAACTCAAGTGATGACATAGCGATCTTCTTCTCTTCCTCATAGTTATGCAAACGAAAGATTTTGTCGACCTTCAATGCCCATGAGAGGTACTCTTCGGGATCATTGCTTCCATTGAACTTGGGCATTGTGAATTTGAGCTTGCCATAGCGTTGCTCTTCATTGTGTTGTGGGCGATGGTGATGATGACGCCCTTGACGTGGAGGGTAATCATCCTCATGTTGCTCTTGGCGTGGAGGAAGTCCATTATCAACTTGCTCTTGTTGACCTTGAGGTTGAGCAGGAGCTTGACGTGCTTGTGAAGGAGCTTGTGGGGCTTGACGTTGTGCACGCGGATGGTAGTTCCTCTCTTGGATTTATTCTCGAAGGGATTCCTCTTGATTGCGCCTTTCGCGATTGCGGTTGGCGATAGCTCGACTTGATGCTTGGAGGGCACGTTCCGTCTCAAGAGCGTGTGCTTCTCGTTGTTGTTGTTGAAGGCGTTGGGCCTCAGCGTCTTGTTGTTGTTGGTGTAGACGCGCTCGTTCTTGTTCTTCTTGGCGACGAAGACGTTGTCGTTCTTGAGCTTGAGCAAATGCTACTTGGTTTGATTGAGGACGAGGAACTTGTTCATCGACTTGCTTTTGTGAATGCTTGTCGTGTAGCGGGTTGCGAGATGCATGACGGTCTTGACGCGCGGCTCGTCGAAGAGTATTCGATGACAGTGTACTTGTGCTGGAGAAGGAGTCGTCGGAGTGTCGACTTGAGTGGCTCCGTCTTGAGTATGACGATGTAGAAGGAGGCCGGTTCACCAACAAGGCGCGAATCTCGTCCATTCTTGCATCGTTCTCTTGCTTGTGCGCGTCGAGCTTGTTGTCGAAGTAGTCTCTTGTATGTTGCTCGGAGAGTCGCAAGTCGGTGGCGAGGTTGTCGATGCGGTCGTTCATTGCTTGTTGCTCTTGATGTAGAGCTCGTTGTGCGCCAAAGAGGTGGCTCTTGGTGGCGTATGATGACATGTCGTCGTCTTGCGTTTGTAGAAGTACTTGGCCTATCCATCATTTCAAGCAAATTGTGAGTGGTAGAAGGAGAAGAACTAATACCAATGTACCTTTGACCGATGTTGAAGATGAATCAAGTTCACTCAAATGCGGACAATGAAATAGCACTATTGGTACCAATCCTTGTCGATTCTCACACCTACACAAGTAAAAGCTTTTGGTGGAGCTTGGTTAGGATGGTGGCACAAAATTGATTGCAATCGTTAGCTTGACTCAAAAATGTTGAAAAAGATTCGCAAATTCGCAAACGCAACAAGTAGACCAAGCAAGTAGTGGTACACGGAAACACACACGCAAATAGATAAATGGGATTGTGCAAACCAAAAGTGAGCCAAAATGTGGGATCCACGAAAATGCTCTTGTTGCACAATACTAGAGAGACGCTAGCACGATTGCACAATAGGCGGATACGGAGCTTGTGCACAACCTACTAGTCAAAAATGCAACGATCTCTATCCCAAGTATGCTATATGTATGGTATTTCGGTGCTATGATCCAAGATGATCTTATATGACAATCTTAATGTAGTATGATGCTATGGTTCTTGCTTATAAGCTCTTTGCTTATCTTCCCTCTTTGCTTAAAAGCTTGAGTGGCTCTTTCTCTTTTGAGATCTTTTCTTATGCAAACTTCACGAACCAAGATAGCAATTGTGTATGCGATGACAACTTTGTGACACACAAGTTGATTCCGAGATATGCACCACGATGGTATGTATGATATGGAGTATGCTTACTAATGTGCACAAGTCTCGTTGCCGGCAATACTCAATGGCTAGTCTCGATGGGTAAGCAACGCAAAAGATGGTGTATGATGGTTATCAATGCAATTGCAAGGTATGACAAAGATGTCGTCGAAGTTACCGTCCGTAGCGAAGATGAGTAGTCGACGAAAATGAGCGTTAGTTGTTGATGTCGCACCGCACCTAAATAGCCGAAACACAATAGGACACGGAAATCTCAACTCAAATTCTCGAACCCAAAGTCGAATGGTAGTACGGAGGTTGTGTCGTGGGGTTTTGGCAAGTGGAAGTGGTGGTGGTTGGAGTGGGGAGGTATGTAGGTGTAGGTGGTGGTGGTGGTGGAGGAGGACTGCAAAACTGCAGTTTCGGCAGAGGAAGCCGGATGATCCGAGCCAGGAGTCGGATGATCCGGACACGTCCGGATGATCCGGGTCAGGGTCCGGATGATCCGGGCAGGTCAATCGCGGTCGGGAACTGCTCGGGAAGAACTCGAAAACGGCGAGAAATTCGACGATTTCGCGGATTTTGGATGGATTTCGAGGGGGAGAAGGTGGGGAAAAGCAAGATCCACGGGTTACACACCGAATCCACGGATCAAAATCAACAAAACATCATCAAAACCAACAAATCACAAAAAAATTTGGGGTTATTTTTGGTGGGGATTTTCGGATTTAGGACGAAAACAACAAAATCAAGCTAGAAAACACGGGGTAGGGGCTCCAAAAACGTGATCAACGTGGCTCATGATACCATATGATGTAGGGTGGAACCCTATAGCGTCGATCTTTCACGTTTTGAGTGAATCCTACGGGGAATCACGAAGAACACGCAGAAGCACAAAGGGAAAACACGGGGAAAACGAGAGAGAATCACTCAACCAACAAGGAATCGATCACATAAGTGCTAGATCACCACACACATAAGAGATACACGAGATCCAAAGTCAACAAAGGTAAGGATACAAAGGAACTGTTCTTCTCCGAGAGGAGGCCTTGATGTTCTTCCCTAAAGAGGGGTCTTGAATCCGCTTGGGGGATCTTCTCCGAGAGGTCGTGATCTCCGAGGAGAAGTATCCAAGTGGATGAGCAAAGGCTCTCACACAAATATGAGCTAATCCAATGCTAAGTAAGTCTCAAAGTGAGGAGATGGGGTCCTATAAATAGACTAGGGGCGAAGGGGTACATGGGCTCAGCCCAACACGCGCACACAGGCGCTGGCCGGATGATCCGGGAGAGGAGCCGGATGATCCGAGCTGGTCCGGACGGTCCGGGTGGAGGCCCGGATGAGCTGGATGCCCGGCTGGTGGTCGCGAAGGGCCGGATGTCCGGCTGGAGATCCGGACGTCCGGGCAGGGTCCGGATGATCCGGGACTGGGTCCGGATGATCCGGCTTCACGGTTGAGCTTCGGGTGTCTTCGGGTGAGTTAGCCGGATCATCCGGGCCGGGGTCCGGATCGTCCGGGCTCTGTCCGGATCATCCGGGCCGCCGTCCGGATTGTCCGGCCATCCTGGTCCTTGGTGCTTTTTCCTCTCCGTCTTCATGCATGTCTTCCGCTTCCGGTTCTCCTTGCTTCCTAGCTTCTTCATGGTTGACTCCTTGGTACCTGAGTATGCATAGCGTTTCCGTTTGAGGTAGGAACCATGTCTCATGTGAATCGAAAGGGAATTGTGAGAGGAGTGATGTCACCTCGGTTTCAAGAGCTCTTGCACGTGCTCGAGTCATAGGTCCTTGTGGGGTTGGATGTGTTGATGTAGAGTCCATGGGGATGATGGAAGGATGCTCCGCATCACAAGGCAAGATACAAGGGTGATACAGAAGGGCTACACTACCCCAAACCACTCCAAGAAGACTATCGGAGGAAGCCGCGTGAAGTCTTTGGAATTCTCAGCCGTGAAATGACCTTTACATTATTCTCTTCTGTAAATTAGATGTATGAATAAATATTCTCCCGTTGCAACGCAAAAGACATATTTGCTAGTACTACATACAACGTCGACCAACACATAGCACACATGCGTTGATATTTTTTAAAACGATGCAAAAGGCTTTCATTTTTATTAATTAGGAGAGAAGGTTTGTATCAAAGCACGACAAAGGACAAGAAAAAAGGTCATCACTCTAGAGGCATTATAAAACCCAAATACTTGGCATCCGCGAGCACCCACGAACTAGTTTCCTCTTTGATGTTGCACACCAAGAACGATGAAGGAGTCACGGTGTTGCAAAAGACCCTCATGTTGCATTCCTTCCTAAGATCCTAGGAGATCAACATCAGTAAGGATGACATGGCCTTCCTGGAGTGACCTCTGGCTTGGGTGACGCCGATACACCACTCGTTGATGCTACCTCTAAAGCTTCATTCTCGAGGCTTGACATCCAGGAGGCCAAGCTAGTCCACAATGTTACACCAAACCCTCACCGGCAAGCGACTAAATTACCAAAAATCACCATATAGTGCCCTCATGGATGGACCCCATATGGCAGCAATGATGCCCGTCTCCGCCAACCGTTATCCCATGCCCCGTGGCCCTGATGGATGGGCCCGGTTGTCAGTTTTTGTGTCAAAATGTGGTCAATCATCATTTTTGGTGCTTTTAGCAAACACTTACTCAGAATCGGTGTTTTCAGCAAACTTTATGAAAACAGTGGTTTTTGGCACTGTGGGACGCAATTGTGGTGGTTTTTGGATATTTACTCCCGAGAAACGGCAGTGGCTGAGGAGATGCGTCAAAGTCTCGTGGGTTTGCTTACAGAGAGGACAAAGGCCATAGATGGGCCGTTCTTGGAGCTCAAGCCTATTCGTCATCCAAACTTTGTTTTGGATAACAAGCCAGGCAAAGAGTATACATTTCGGCGGTGGCCAAACTTTCCAAACAGACAGAGTACATGGCCAAAGTGGTGTGACCCTATGCTCTGTAGGACGAGGACGTGGAATCTACACCATCTGAGGTGAACTTTCAGGTGATCGCATTAGGAACGTCTAGGACTAACTGATTAGAGGTAAGCTTCTCCCAAAGATACACAAATTGTTGGATGTGTTCAAGCATGAGGCCCTAGTAAGTGTTAATCTGACTCACTAAGAAGTTGTTATGCATGCAAGGTCGTTTGAATCGAGGAATTTTTTTCCTAGAGCACTCAAAAATCTTGGGGGCAATATCTTTGGGTCACAGACCATTTAGCTAAGAGGACTCCCAGAAAAGGGCCTTCGCACCATTGCCAATAACGGCGATTGTGGTTGCGGCAAAAAGGGCTTTGTACCGCTCATTGCATGGCAATCCAAGCCCAACCCAAGACTTAGCCGGTTCTGTCCAAGAAGCCAAAGCCACAAGAGTCTAAGAGCAAAGGCAAAGTTATCAAGGTTGACAATGCCCAGCCTGCCGAATATAATACAAAGATAGCAAAAGGTCTAGGGGTTTAGGTTAGGGATGTTACAAAAACGGGCAGACCCATGTAAGTTTTTTTCCCGTCGGTTTTGTAGGTCCCACCGAGTTTTCCCAGTGTGAATTTTTTACCTGGTTTTTGCTCCATTTTTTACTCTTTTTATTTTAACTTTTTATTTTATTTTATTTTATTTTTGTTTTCCTTTTCTCTATTGTTTTTCCTTTTCTTTTTCCTGAAATTTTTCAAAACTCATGAACTTTTTTCAAATCCGTGAAAGTTTTTAGTTTTTGTGAACTTTTCTCCAAATCCATGAACTTTTCATATTTATGAACTTCTCTCAAACTCGTGAAGTTTTTCCAAATTCTTGAACTTTTTTGTAAATTGGTGACTTTTTCCTCAAATTCATGACCTTTTGATCTCAAATACATGATTTTCTTTTTCAAAATCTTGAACAATTTTGCAATTTCTGAACTTTTTGTCTCAATATGTGAACTTTTTTAAAATAGTTGAATTTTTGAATTTTTTTTTAATGTATGAACTTTAAAATAGTTAACATGCCTAGTCATTCATCAACATTTCCAGTGCATAAATCACATCTTTTTTTTTTGGATCGGGAGCGACCCGGGCCAGTACCAACTTGCGTCAAATGGGAGCCACCCGAGCGAGCGCCTTCGCATCAACCGATCAGGAGAGAGTGCTTCGTGTTGGTGGGCCGCCCCACATAACATAGCGTGTGGCCGCCTGAATAGGAGCTCTCAGGGAAAGGAGGGGGGAGTTCCTATGTGTCGCTCTTTGCGACAAATTGCTGTAGTTTTACACGCACGGAGCCGCGATGGGCCGGCCCACTGGCCGATGTTGTACCACGAGTTTGCGCCCGTGAAAAATGCCCCAAAAAGAAAAATGCGTTGCCATGATTCAGACCCAAGCGCTCCCCGCTTGAGACTACGGGATGCTAGCCACTATAGCTAACGAGCACTGATCTCTACTTAGGCAGTGCGATACATTAAGAAAAGCTAACAACAGACAGTACCAGATCTTGAAAACGAAGGCCAAACATCTTTTTGAAAAAGTCAATATATTTTAGAGAACAAATATTTGCAAAGTTTTGATCAAAAACTTTAAACTCGAAAATCTTGAACATTTTTCGAATTCTGAACATTCTTGAAATCATTTTTGGAAAACACGAACAATTTTTTTTTAAAAAAGAGGGACTGTCGCAAATATTTTTTAATTGTTTTAAATTTATTAAAAGAAAAAATATTTTAAAACATGAACAAAGTTTTTAAACTGGGAGGTACTATAGCAAACATGTTTTTTAATCACGATTTGTCTTCTGAATTTGTGAACATTCCTACAATCTTGAATATTTTTGTATTTTTAATGTTTTTAAACTTGATCATTTTTTCAATTCCCTAACAAATTTTCTAAAATATGAACACTTTCGAATAACTAGGAGCAGTTATTGAATTTCGAACAAATTTCTGAATGAAACAAATATGTTCGAAACATTTTTACAAAATGCAAACAAAATTTTAGAATTCTGAACATGCTTTGAATGTTCAAACAAATTATGAAATTATGTTTTTAATATGATATTACAAAAAATAAAACAGAATAAAAGAGAAAACAATACACATAAAACAAAAAAATAAACATAAAACGATTTTTTTACTAAAAAAACGAAAATACCAGAAAAAATCCGGTTCAGGGAGAAGCGATAGAATTTCCTTTTGCTGCTGCTAGGATTTGGCCCATTTAGGTGCTTCCTATTTATTTTCTGTTTTCTATTTCTTTTCTAGTTTTGAATTGGATTTTATCTCTCGAATCAATCAAATTTAATTTGGGAAAAATGAAAAAAAATCCAAGTAGATCCATAATAATATTTGGAGCATAGGAAAAGTATTTAACACCCAAATATTAAATAAATACGTATATTATTTTCTAAATTCAATTTTGGTGCATATAAATACTCCCTAATTTTAATTTAGGGTTCAAAAGAGAATACCAAAATATTTGTAAACTCCAAATAAATGTCCAAAAAATATTTAAAACATTTTACCAACTCTTTTTTATATTAAAGGTGTGATATTACATCCTCTCATTTGTTTTTTAGTTGGATTTGTATTAAATACTAAAATACAAATAATATAAAGAAAATGACTATTCGGAGAATTGTCTTGATGCCTTATCATTTTAATATTCATTCAAACTTTAAAAGCTTCAAATCCTATACCTAAACTTTAGCAACACAAGCAAAGTTTAAATATTTGTATTTAAATAATTAACATTCCAAAATTTAGAGTTTTGTCATGTTACAAATCGACCACCCTAAAGGCTCTGTTCGGTACGAAGGAAAAACGTAAGAAAAACAAGGGTCAATTGTTCCTTACGATATTTTTACCTTTCTCACTGTTGAAAACTAGCGAAGTCCTCCTTCTCAATCTTGTGGAAAGTCTTCCTCGCCTCTATTTTCATGGGAAATGAAACAGATGCTCCTTTCTCATTTTTTCGCGTAGAATCGAGGCAACGCAGGGAAAAGGCCCATTGAACAAATGCATCTTGGGACCACATAGGCAAGGAACAAATTCCTCATTTTTAATTTGAATGACACATGGCACATGGTCAGAAGTTGTCATAGCTAGTGGTTGGGCCATTGTGTTAGGGTATGTCAAGGTCCAGGAGGTAGAAGTGAAGAACCAATCAAGCTTTTCAAGAAGGGAATTAGTCTGCATATTACTCCATGTAAAATTTCTCTCCTTGAGAGGAATGTCCACAAGGCCAAGCTGACTAATCACAACATTTAATTGAAGCATGTTTGAGATATTACCACCTACCTTATTCCTATCTTGAAAACTTATAATCATGTTAAAATCTTCCACAATCAACCAGCCAGCCTCTTCTAGAATGCAGATATCTGCAAGCCAAGCTAGAAATTCTTGATTTTTGTCATCTTGACATAGAGCATAGATGTAGGTAAGAGTCCAACAGCTACCACGTTTAACTGGTTGTAATACCACTAAAACTTCATATTCATTTTGAAAGACTATATCTCCTCTAAAATCTGCAAAGCACCAGATAGTTAATATGTCACTTGATCTTCCATGGAGGGTTGGAATGCAAAGCTCTCAAACCTAGGTGTGAAAAATTGTTTGATGAAGGCTTGATAAAAAATTGTCTTCCTTGTTTCTTGAAAGCATATAACCTGATAACCAATTTCATCAATCTTGTTCTAAATATGCAAAACCATTTATCCGGAGAGTTCATAACTCTGATATTCCAATCTAAAACTTTCCATGGTTGTGCAACCATAGAAACTGAAGGAAATATGCCCTAGAGGCAATAATAAAGTTGTTATTTTATATTTCCTTATATCATGATAAATTTTTATTATCTATACTAGAATTGTATTAACCGGAAACTAGATACATCTGTGGATACATAGACAAAACACCGTGTCCCTACTAAGCCTCTACTAGACTAGCTCGTTAATCAAAGATGGTTAAGTTTCCTAACCATAGACATGTGTTGCCATTTGATGAACATGATCACATCATTAGGAGAATGATGTGATGGACAAGACCCATCTGTTAGCTTAGCATAACGATCGTTAAGTTTTATTGCTATTGGTTTCTTCATGACTTATACAAATTCCTTAGACTATGAGATTATGCAACTCCCGAATACCGGAGGAACACCTTGTGTGCTATCAAACGTCACAACATAACTGGGTGATTATAAAGATGCTCTACAAGTGTCTCGGAAGGTGTTTGTTGGGTTGGCATAGATCAAGATTAGGATTTGTCACTCAGAGTATCGGAGAGGTATCTCTGGGCCCTCTCGGTAATGCACATCACGATAAGCCTTGCAAGCAATGTGACTAATGAGTTAGTTGCGGGATGATGCATTACGGAATGAGTAAAGTGACTTGCCGGTAATGAGATTGAACTAGGTATGAAGATACCGACGATCGAATCTCGGGCAAGTAACATACCGATGACAAAGGGAATGATGTATGTTGTCATTGCAGTTTGACCGATAAAGATCTTCGTAGAATATGTAGGAACCAATATGAGCATCCAGGTTCCGCTGTTGGTTATTGATCGGAGATGTGTCTCGGTCATGTCTACATAGTTCTCGAACCCGTAGGGTCCGCATGCTTAACGTTCGATGACGATTTGTATTATGAGTTATGTGTTTTGGTGATCGAAGATTGTTCGGATTCCCGGATGAGATCATGAACATGACGAGGAGTCTCAAAATGGTCGAGAGGTAAAGATTTATATACTAGAAGGTAGTATTCGGACACCGGAAGGGTTCCAGAGTGTATCGGGTACATATCGGAGTACCGAAGGGGTTACCGGACCCCCCCCCCCCGGGAAAGATATGGGCCATATGGGCCATAGGAGGGAGGCTAACCACCCCACAAGGGGCTGGTGCGCCCCCACAAGGGAGGAGGCCGAATTGGACGAGGGAAGGGGGCGCCACCCCCCTTTCCTTCTCCTACTCCCTCTCCTTCCCCCTTTCCACCTCCACGAGAAGGAAAAGAGGGGGGGGGGCGAATCCTACTAGGACTAGGAGTCCTAGTAGGACTCCCCCTTATGGCACGCCCCCTAGGGCCGGCCTCCTCCCTCTTCCTCCTTTATATACGTGGGCAGGGCACCCCTTGGAGACACACCAATTGTTCCAAGCCGTGTGCAGCGTCTCTCTCCACAGTTTACTCCTCCGGTCATATTCACGTAGTGCTTAGGCGAAGCCCTGCACGGATCATATCACCATCACCGTCACCACACCGTCGCCTCTGCTGGATCAAGAGTTCAAGGGATTTCATCGAGCTAAACGTGTGTAGAACTCAGAGGTGCCGTATGTTCGGTACAAGATCGGTTGGATCATGAAGTCGTTCGACTACATCAACCGCGTTAACCTAACGCTTCCGCTTTCAGTGTACGAGGGTACGTGGACACACTCTCCCCCTCTCGTTGCTATGCATCTCCTAGATAGATCTTGCGTGATCGTAGGAAAATTTTGAAATTGCATGCTACGTTCCCCAACAGTGGCATTCGAGCCAGGTCTATGCGTAGATGACATGCACGAGTAGAACACAAAGAGTTGTGGGTGATAATAGTCATACAACTTACCACCAACGTCTTATTTTGATTCAGAGGTATTGTTGGATGAAGCGGCCCGGACCAATATTACATGACCACGTTCATGAGGCTGGTTCTACCGACGTGCTTATGCACACAGGTGGCTGGCGAGTGTCTATTTCTCCAACTTTAGTTGAATCGAATTTGACTATGGCCGGTCCTTGATGAAGGTCAAAATAGCACACTTGATGAAAAATCGTTGTGGTTTTGATGCGTAGGTAAGAATGGTTCTTGCTAGAAGCCCGTAGCAGCCATGTAAAACTTGCAACAACAAAGTAGAGGACGTCTAACTTGTTTTTGCAGGGCATGTTGTGATGTGATATGCTCAAGATGTGATGAGATATAAATTGTTGTATGAGATGATCATGTTTTGTAGAAGTTATCGGCAACTGGCAGGAGCCTTATGGTTGTCGCTTTATTGTATGAAATGCAATCGCCATGTAATTGCTCATAGTCGTGGAAGCAATAGTTGGCGAGACGACAATGACGCTATGATGGAGATCAAGGTGTCAAGCCGGTGATGATGGAGATCATGACGGTGCTTTGGAGATGGAGATCAAAGGCACAGGACGATGATGGCCATATCATGTCACATATTTTGATTGCATGTGATGTTTATCCTTTATGCATCTTATTTTGCTTAGTACGACGGTAGCATTATAAGGGTGTGTTTGGTTCTGGTCACCGGATGAATGTAACGGGTCCATCCCATGCTTGCCTCGTGTTCCCGTGTTCGGTAGTAGCGAAGCGCCAGAACCCACCCATTCCCCCGAGTGGAATATTCCCCTAAGATCCGGAATACGCTCGTACCTCTGATTCCGAGAATCACACGGAACGGCTCGGCCTCGCGACTCTCTTCTCCCTCCGCGACTCCCACAACCATGAACTCTGTCCCATCGCCGCACCGCCGCCACTCCATCTTCTATCTCTCCCTCTGCACCCCCCGTCTCTCCCACTAGTGCGCCGCTTCTCCTCCTCCATCCCTCTCCGGCGATGCATCTCTATCACCTATCAGCTCCGCGTCGGGTCGCTGCAGATCTCCATGTCGAGCTGCTGCGGATCTCCGGTGATGCTCCATGTCGGGTCGCTGCGGATCTCCGTGAGATGAAACTGGATCGCGATGAGCGACTGCACCTCACAAGCAAGCTATGTGCTGGTGAACTCGTTGTTGTCCCTCAGTGGCGACTTTGTGGTGTCGGCCAGTGACTGCCAGCTCCAGCTGCAGTGCTAATCCCTTATCTATGTGCCACACCTGGGCAAGCAGCGACAATCAGCTACTGAATCGATTTCGGGAATACGTATTATTGTGTTCTGAAACTTGGTAGATTTTCCTAATCACAGCAGCATGATTTTGTGTAAATGGCTAGTATTTTGACATATCTTTTGACATATATATGGATGGATGCCTTGTATTTCGAATGAATATGATTGCATAACTTGTATTTTGACAGGTTTTTGTCATGTATATGAGTGAATAACTAGTATTTTGTTTGGCATTTTTTATTATGTGTTAAAAATATAAAGACTAATGACAATCATGCATATATGTGAACTCAAATGCCTTCCATTACTTTATTTCTAACCAAACACTGAAATGGAACCGTTCCATTATACCTACTTGCCCAACCAAACGTAGGAACGGAATCATCCCATTCTAGTAGAACGGAATGTCATGGAACCATGACATTCTATTCCACTTCGTTCCCCAACCAAACACACCCTAAGATGATCCCTCACTAAATTTCAAGGTATAAGTGTTCTCCCTGAGTATGCACCGTTGCAACAGTTCGTCGTGCCGAGACACCACGTGATGATCGGGTGTGATAAGCTCTACGTACATACAACGGGTGCAAGCCAGTTTTGCACATGCAGAATACTCAGGTTAAACTTGACGAGCCTAGCATATGCAGATATGGCCTCGGAACACTGAGACCGGAAGGTCGAACGTGAATCATATAGTAGATATGATCAACGTAGAGATGTTCACCGTTGAATACTACTCCATCTCACATGATGATTGGACATGGTTTAGTTGATATGGATCATGTGATCATTTAGATGACTAGAGTGATGTCTATCTAAGTGGGAGTTCTTAAGTAATATGATTAATTGAACTTAATTTATCATGAACTTAGTCCTGATAATATTTGCATATCTATGTTGTAGATCAATAGCTCGCGTATAGCTCCCTTGTTTTATTTTTGATATGTTCCTAGAGAAAACTAAGTTAGAAAGATGATAGTAGGAATGATGCGGGCTGGGTCTGTGATTTGAGGATTGTCCTAATTGCTGCATAGAAGAATTATGTCCTTGATGCACCGCTAGGTGACAGACCTATTGCAGGAGCAGATGCAGACGTTATGAACGTTTGACAAGCTCGGTATGATGACTACTTGATAGTTTAGTGCACCATGCTTTACGGCTTAGAACCGGGACTTCAAAAACGTTTTGAACGCCACTGAGCATATGAGATGTTCCAAAAAGTTGGAATTGGTATTTCAGACTCATGCCCATGTCGAGAGGTATGAGACATCTGACAAGTACTTTGCCTACAAGATGGAGGAGAATAGCTCACCTAGTGAGCATGTGCTCAGAATGTCTGGGTACTACAATCGCTTGAATCAAGTGGGAGTTAATCTTCCAGATAATATAGTGATTGACACAGTTCTCTAGTCACTATCACCAATTTACTAGAACTTCGTGATGAACTATAATATGCAAGGGATGATGAAAATGATTCCCAAGCTCTTCGTGATGCTGAAATCAGCGAAGGTAGAAATCAAGAAATGGCATCAAGTGTTGTTAGTTAACAAGACCACTAGTTTCAAGAAAAAGGGCAAGGGAAAAAAAGGGAACTTCAAGAATGACAAGCAAGTTGTCACTCCCATTAAGAAGCCCAAAGCTAGACCCAAGCCTGAAACTGAGTGCTTCTACTGCAAAGGAAATTGTCATGGAAAGCGGAACTGCCCCAAATACTTGGCGGATAAGAAGGATGGCAAAGTGAACAAAGGTATATTTGATATACATGTTATTGATGTGTACTTTACTAGTGTTCATAGTAGCCCCTCGGTATTTGATACCGGTTTAGTTGCAAAGATTTGTAACTCGAAAGAGGAGTTGCAAAATGAACAGATACTAGTTGAGGGCAAGGTGACGATGTGTGTTGGAAGTGATTCCAAGGTTGATAAGATCACCATCGCACACTCCCTTTACCTTCGAGATTAGTGTTGAACCTCAAATAAATGTTATTTGGTGTTTGTATTGAGCATCAATATGATTGGATCATGTTCATTGCAATACGGTTATTTATTTAAGTCAAAGAATAATTGTTATTCTGTACATGAATAAAACCTTTTGTGGTCATACACCCAAGGTGAATAGTTCATTGAATCTCGATCATAGTGATACACATATTCGTAATATTGATGCCAAAAGATGCAAAGTTGATAATGATAGTGCAACATACTAGTGGCACTACCGTTTAGGTCATATTGGTGTAAAGCGCATGAAGAAACTCCATGCGGATGGACTTTTGGAATCACTTGATTATGAATCATTTGATGCTTGCGAACCATGCCTCATGGGCAAGATGACTAAGACTCCGTTCTCCGGAACAATGGAGCGAGCCACTGACTTATTGGAAATAATACATACCGATGTATGTTGTACGATGAGTATCGAGGCTCGCGGCGGGTATCGTTATTTTCTGACCTTCACAAATGATTTGATCAGATATGGGTATATCTACTTAATGAAACACAAGTCTGAAACATTTGAAAAGTTCAAAGAATTTCAGAGTGAAGTTAAGAATCATCGTAACAAGAAAATAAAGTTTCTGCGATCTGATCGCGGAGGCGAATATTTGAGTTACGAGTTTGGTCTTCATTTAAAACAATGTGGAATAGTTTCACAACTCACGCTACCTGGAACACCACAGTGTAATGGTGTGTTCGAACGTCATAACCGTAATTTATTAGATATGGTGCGATCTATTATGTCTCTTATCGATTTACCACTATCGTTTTGGGGTTATGCATTAGAGACAGTTGCATTCACGTTAAATAGGGCACCATCTAAATCCATTGAGACGACACCGTATGAACTGTGGTTTGGCAAGAAACCTAAGTTGTTGTTTCTTAAAGTTTGGGGTTGCGATGCTTATGCGAAAAAACTTCAGCCTGATAAGCTCGAACCCAAATCGGAGAAGTGTGTCTTCATAGGATACCCAAAAGAAATTGTTGGGTGCACCTTCTATCACAGATCCGAAGGCAAGATCTTTGTTGCTAAGAATGGATTGTTTCTAGAGAAGGAATTTCTCTAGAAAGAAGTGAGTGGGAGGAAAGTAGAACTTAATGAGGTAACTATACCTTCTCTTGAATTGGAAAGTTGCTCATCACAGAAAACCGTTTCCATGATGCCTACACCAACAAGAGAGGAAGCTAATGATAATGATCATGAAACTTCAGATCAAGTTACTACTGAACCTCGTAGGTCAACCAGAGCATGTTCCGCACCAGACTGGTACGGTAATCCTATTCTGGAAGTCATGTTACTAGACCATGACGAACCTACGAACTCATCAAATCTGAGATAGGATCCATGTATGAGAACAAAGTGTGGACTTTGGTGGACTTGCCCGATGATCGGCAAGCCATTGAGAATAGATGGATCTTCAAGTGGAAGACGATGATGGTAGTGTTACTATCTACAAAGCTCGAATTGTCGCAAATTTTTTTTGACAAGTTCAAGGTGTTGACTACGATGAGATTTTCTCACTCGTAGCAATGCTTAAGTCTGTCTGAATCATGTTAGCAATTGCCGCATTTTATGAAATCTGGCAAATGGATGTCAAAATTGCATTCCTTAATGGATTTCTTAAAGAAGAGTTGTATATGATGCAACCAAAGGTTTTGTCGATCCTAAAGGTGCTAACAAAGTGTGCAAGCTCCAGCGATCCATCTATGGAACTGGTGCAAGCATCTCGGAGTTGGAATATACGCTTTGATGAGTTGATCAAAGCATATAGTTTTATACAGACTTGCGCTAAAGCCTGTATTTACAAGAAAGTGAGTGGGAGCACTACATCCTTTTTGATAAGTAGATGTGAATGACATATTGTTGATCGGAAATGATGTAAAATTTTCTGGAAAGCATAAAGGAGTGTTTGAAAGGAGTTTTTCAAATAAAGACCTCGGTGAAGCTGCTTACACATTGAGCATCAAGAGCTATAGAGATAGATCAAGATGCTTCATAAGATTTTTCAATGAGTACATACCTTGACAAGATTTTGAAGTAGTTCAAAATGGAACAATCAAAGAAGGAGTTCTTGCCTGTGTTGCAAGTTGTGAAGTTGAGTAAAACTCAAAACCCGACCATGGCAGAAAATAGAAAGAGAATGAAAGTCATTCCCTATGCCTCAGTCATAGGTTTTATAAAGTATGCTATGCTATGTACCAGACCTATTGTGTACCTCACCATGAGTTTGGCAAGAGGGTACAATAGTGATCCAGGAGTGGATCACTGGACAGCGGTTAAAATTATCCTTAGTGGAATAAGGATATGTTTCTCGGTTATGGAGGTGCAAGCTTTGACACTGATCCAGATGACTCTGAGTCTCAATGTGGATACATATTGAAAGTGGGAGCAATTAGCTAGAGTAGCTCCGTGCACATCATTGTAGACATAGAAATTTGCAAAATACATACGGTTCTGAATGTGGCAGACCCTTTGACTAAACTTCTCTCACAAGCAAAACATGATCACACCTTAGTACTCTTTAGGTGTTAATCACATGGCTATGTGAACTAGATTATTGACTCTAGTAAACCCTTTGGGTATTGGTCACATGGCGATGTGAACTATAGGGTGTTAATCACATGACGATGTGATCTATTGGTGTTAAATCACATGGCGGTGTGAACTAGATTATTGACTCTAGTGCAAGTGGGAGACTGAAGGAAATATGCCCTAGAGGCAATAATTAAGTTGTTATTTTATTTTTCCTTATACCATGATAAATGTTTATTATCCATACTAGAATTGTATTAACCGGAAACTTGATACATGTGTGGATACATAGACAAAACACTGTGTCCCTAGTAAGCCTATACAAGACTAGCTTGTTAATCAAAGATGGTTAAGTTTCCTAACCATAGACATGTGTTTTCATTTAATGAACACGATCACATCATTAGGAGAATGATGTGATGGAGAAGACCCATCCGTTAGCTTAGCATAATGATCGTTAAGTTTTATTGCTATTGGTTTCTTCATGACTTATACATATTCCTTTCACTATGAGATTATGCAACTCCCGAATACCAGAGGAACACCTTGTGTGCTATCAAACATCAAAACGTAACTATGTAATTATAAAGATGCTCTACATGTGTCTCCGAAGGTGTTTGTTGGGTTGGCAGAGATCGAGATTAGGATTTGTCACTCAGAGTATCGGAGAGGTATCTCTGGGCCCTCTCGGTAATGCACATCACGATAAGCCTTGCAAGCAATGTGACTAATGAGTTAGTTGCGGGATGATGCATTACGGAACGAGTAAATAGACTTGCCGGTAACGAGATTTGAACTAGGTATGAAGATATCGACGATCAAATCTTGGGCAAATAACATACCGATGACAAAGGGAATGATGTATGTTGTCATTGCAGTTTGACCGATAAAGATCTTCGTAGAATATGTAGGAACCAATATGAGCATCCAGGTTCCGTTGTTGGTTATTGATCGGAGATGTGTCTTGGTCATGTCTACATAGTTCTCGAACCCGTAGGGTCCGCACGCTTAACGTTCGATGATGATTTGTATTATGAGTTATGTATTTTGGTGACCGAAGATTGTTCGGAGTCCCGTATGAGATCACAGACATGGCAAGGAGTCTCGAAATGGTCGAGAGGTAAAGATTTATATATTGAAAGGTAGTATTCGGACACCGGAAAGATTCCAGAGTGTATCGATACATACCGGAGTACCAGAGGGGTTACCGGAACCCCCCGAGGAAATATATGGGCCATATGGGCCATAAGAGGGAGGCTAACCAGCCCACAAGGGGATGGTGCACCCCCCACAAGGGAGGAGGCTGAATTGGACTAGGGAAGGGGGCGCCACCCCCCTCTCCTTCCCCCTTTCCACCTTCATGAGAAGGAAAAGAAGGGGGGCCGAATCCTACTAGGACTAGGAGTCCTAGTAGGACTTCCCCTTATGGCGCGCCCCCTAGGGCCGGCCTCCTCCCTCTCCCTCCTTTATATACGTGGGCAGGGCACCCCTTGGAGACACACCAATTGTTCCATGCCGTGTGCGGCGTCTCTCTCCACGGTTTACTCCTCCGGTCATATTTACATAGTGCGTAGGCGAAGCCCTGCACGGGTCATATCACCATCACCGTCACCACGCCGTCGTGCTGACGAATATCTCCCTCGACCCTCTGCTGGATCAAGAGTTCGAGGGACGTCATCGACCTGAACGTGTGCAGAACTCGGAGGTGCCGTACGTTCGGTACTAGATCGGTTGGATCGTGAAGACGTTCGACTAATCAACTGCGTTAACCTAACGCTTCCACTTTCGGTCTACGAGGGTACGTGGACACACTCTCCCCCTCTCCTTGCTATGCATCTCCTAGATAGATCTCGCGTGATCGTAGGAAATTTTTTGAAATTGCATGTTACGCCCCCAATAGAAATAGAGTGGTAATGTTCAGACAAAAAGCAGGTAGCACTAGGCTCCTGCACTTAAAAGAGCCGTGCTTGGAAAGGACCAGGCAGAAACTGATCTTTCCCATAAGCAAATCATGACAATCACAAAACCATAGCTTGAGAAGAACCATGCAAGCAATACAACAATGCAAAAAGATACAACATGATTGGCATAGTGATAAGCAACACAGAGTCTAACAGAATACTTGGGGGCATGTCTAATGATAATATCATCGGGTGTTTGAAAGACACCACAAAATACCAACAAAGTGCAAAGGTTCAAAGGATATAAAAGTAAAATATATAGAGAGTGTTGGCAAGTCTCCCTCATTCACTTCTTGGGATTATGCTTGTTCTTGTCTGCATCCTTAGACTTCTTGGTTGCTTGTTTGCCCTTTACAGGAGGGGAGGACTGAACATAAGCTATCCCAAATTTAGTTGACAGATTTCGGACCACCATTTTGCTGATAGGAAAGAGCATCTACTGAACCAGCCAAGCAGTTCTTGTCAATGCATGTCTTTCCCTTATGGCCTTTATTTACCAGCATAATTCTCTCACTTATCCTCACTTTAGATATGACAAGGAGAGTCTTCTTATTTCTCTCCCTAACTTCTTCTTATTATATACTCCCTCTGTCCCAAAATTCTTGTCTTAGATTTGTCTAAATACGGATGTATCAAGTCATGTTTTAGTATTAGGTATATCCGTATCTAGACAAATTTAAGACAAGAATTTTAGGACGGAGGGAGTATATTATATGTAATTATGAGAATCTCCAGCACGGAAACGAAAAACCTGCACCTACTAGTTACAAGGATGCATCGACCACCTCCCTCGTCTTGTTTCCAGCCGTTATAGCTGAGAGGATAAGTGCATCTCTAGTAGATCCCGTAAAATTCTATACCGCAAAATCGTTTTTGGTTATACCGTAAAACAGTTTATGGTACAAAATAGTGTTCCTAGAACAGATCACGTGGACCCCACCAATCACATTTTTTTCATCTTTTCCTTCACCTGTTGTCGTCCCCACAAAGGTCACCACGAGGCGCCTCCATGAGTCATTTCCCCACGCGCAGCAGCCCAAGAACCACGCTGCAACGCTAGGAGTCCGTTCCCCACGCGCCGCCAATGCCCCGGTAACCACGCCACGCCGTCATCGCCCAAGAACCACGCCGCGCCACCAGGAGTCCGTTCTCCACGCGCAGCCGCTGCTCGATAACCACAACGCATCGCACCGCCCAAGAACCATGCTGTGTCTAGGGTCCCGTTCTCAACGCGTCGTCGCCGCCGCCCAGCAACCAAGGTGCATCGCCGCCAGGTGTTCCCTCCCCATGCGACACATGCTTCCAGATCTGCACCGCGGCACCACCTTGGGACGGTGTCGCGCGGCCATGGCTCCAACGACTATCGCATCCAGTGACCAGGGTCGGTCTTGGTCAGGCGCAAGGGGCACAGGCAACCTCCAAGCCGTCGTCGTGGCAGATCTGATGAGGATACCACTACTACAATTACACCCACAACCCATGTTGCTACACATATTGGACCAAGTACTTGAGATCACACATGCCAATTAAATTACCAGATAATTTCATTTCTTGGTAAGGATTCTAATGTTTATGAGAATATGATGTTGCCTAAATTGGATACATTTATTTTTCTTACAAATGAAGGGCCCAACATGGACAAGAAGTATGACACTGGAGCATGATCAAACATGGAGATGATGGCGTCGGGGAACAAGAACGGAGTTTTCGGTGGAGTTTTCAGCACTTTAAAGCCACAATGATAACACACAAGGACATGGACGAAATATACAAAATGACATTTCATAAATTTCGTCCATAGTTTTTTGGACACATTTTATCCATAGCTTAATATAGATGTTGTGCCACCTTATTTTTGGGGCAGACACATGTAATTTTGAAATACACATAATAGGCTATTTTTAGAGTCTGTATTAATAGGGAGAATGACTTAGGACGGAATTTAGTTCCACCTTGCCAAAGGTGGATGGGATTTCCATCTGTCTCAAGTACAACTCTTAGGGCGTCGTTGTAGACTTGGGTTTTGTTTAGACTAAAGTTCACCATAGTTGCAACTTGCGTCCTTCATTTGTGTTCAACGACCAGTCCAAGACGTCACAGAACCTCACTTTGATCAATAAATTTTTTCTCTTAAATTTGCAATATCCTAATTGCAATCTCAGTTTCTTACGTGTTCTTCATTTGCTTGCAGGAAATAGACCCTCATGATCAGGTTGATCATGCTTCGGCGTGGTCAATAATCTCTCAGAGTTAGTTTAGCGATTGCTAAGGCGCGACGATTGTATGTTCGCAGTTGGATCGTCAAAGTCGACTTCCACTAAAACAATAGTTACCATCTCATCAAAAGACGAGAAACTTTCGCCTCTATCGAGATCACTACCCCTACTTGCCGCCGTCACGGGACCTCCTCCTCGCGTGCCTCCCCATCCACCTCCTTCCACTAGAACTCCGACACCATAGTGTCCAGGCCGTTCAACGCGCGCAAGATCGGTTCATGCTGGATTTGCACTCGAGCCAAGCATTTTTGTGTGATAGAGGAAACCAAAAGGAGCGGGGAAAACTGAGAATATGAGGTACAAGGGGTTTTTAGGGGGAGCAGGCTATTCTGCGGGATCTGAAATGAACATTCTTTTTTCGAAACCGTAAAGCGAGGGTTATTTTATAGATCGGAGCCTTTACGAGGGATCCGGCCGGGCAAGATTTGTTGCAGATGACTCTCAGCGCTCAGCGGTGACTATCAGAAAGGGACTCGAAAGAAGTCAACTAAATTTATTATTTTAGCAAATACTCCCTCTGTAAACTAACAAGATTTGTTGCACAGGGAGTATTAAAGAGTTGAATCTGGAAGCGTGAAATGTTGGAGGGGGTAAACTGAAAAGTACCCTTTACCCACGGGCCACGGCGTCATTATCCATGTCACGGGTGTCACCACCCCCCGCCCCCGCCCCCGCCCAGCTTCCCCGCGTCTCTCCCCGAAAACCCCAACCCCAGCAAGGATGGGACATTTCGCCGGACCCTCCGCCTCCGCCTCCGCCGACGAGGCATTCTGGACCGCGTGCCCGCACTGCTGCTACACGCACTCCTACCCGCGCCTCTACGTAGGTCGCCGCCTACGCTGCCCCACCGCTACCTGCCGCCGCGTCTTCTCCGCCGACGAGCTCCCCTCCACGCCGCCCATCGTCCCCGGCGCCGACATGTACTTCTGCACCTGGGCCTTCTTCCCGCTCGGTCCTGCTGCTGTCGCTGAAGGCTGGGCCCCATTCACTCCCTTCAATCCCGCCCCTCCTCCCTCCCCCTCCCCTGTCCCAAACCCTACCGCTGCCACCCCCGCCTGTGCCGCTCCAACCCGCGTGAGACCCACCTCCAGGAAGAAGGTTGGCGTGTGCCTCAAGGGTAGGGCCCGCGTCGAGGCGGAGGAGGAAGAGGAAGAAGAGGAGGAGAAGGCATCCACCGTCGCCAATCTCAAGGCCGGAGAGGAGGTGCAGGCGGATTGGCTGACCCTTGGCGACAACGCCGGCAGCAGCGGAATCAACATCAACGAGACGGTGGATCTGAGCGAGCTGGGTTTCCGCGTTGACGAGTCGGGATTTCTCCAAGAGATTCCGTGATCGATGGGTGAGAAGAAAGGTTGTGCCTTTCGATCATACCGCGCTTAAGACTAGTAATAACTGCTAAAAAATGTAGATGGTTCGAATATGGGGATGTTAGTACTGTATTCGTCGTACTTTGGTTTAGTTTCTGATGGAAATGTAGGGTTTTATGGGTTGAAGAGCTGCTAAGATTTCTGCGTCCTTAATCATCGTGACCGTGGCCGCGGAAATACGAAATGTGGCTCCTTTTGGGTGGACTTGGATTCTCGTAGACAATGTGGGATCCATGCCTTTTGTCATGTGTATTGCCTGTATTAATCTGATGATATGCAGGGTGTCCTCTGGCATAATGTCGATATCTCGCTCATTTTGCTTCTTTCATCTGGATATGTGCTCCCTTGTGCAGGAGGGATCACAGTAATTTCCAAAAAAATTCATTTTCATTTTGCTCAATGCTCGTAAATGCCTGATGCTGGATTGCTCTCAAATTTCTGAGATGCATGCACACACCAATACCTTGAATTGAATTTAGTTTTTATCTCAAAATAGGCATTCACCCCACTTTATAGATAAAGCACCAACCAACAGTACGAGTCTGAAAGAGAAAACAAGGAAAATAAAAGGTCTGCTCAGGCAACAGCAGGATTTAAGTTTGTTCCATACTGTCATCTTGCAGAATTGATAGAATATAATTTGTGATATATTGACATGCACTATCTGAGGAGGTAATTGCATAGCACTGCCTCTTAGCTGCATGTTCCAGTTTCTATTATGTTCAGGCTGTGCCTTACGCTGACTTCTCATCTCGTGGATGTTGCAAGGTTTTGCTGATTAAGGTTCTCATGACCAGTTCCTTGCTTTATACATATTTCTCTTTGGTCAGTGATGATAATATAGTTACGATGTTTGTTACTCTTGGATTCTAGTTTCGAAATAAATTGGATCAGGATGTCACTTACTTACAAGAAACAAAAAAAATATTTTTTAGTTATCTTATTATGTTAAGATGCGGATTTTTCTTGTTCTGATTGGTAGATTTAGTGTTCATTTTGCTCTAGCCATAAAATCCTGGAGCCAAGAGACTTTCTGTTTCCTTGGTCAGTTGGTTACATATTTCATTGGTACTACATATTTCATCGGTACTACTTCTGGGCCAGAAGGCAGAAATTTACGGTGCTAAGCCTCTGTACCTGAAGAAAGACAGCTTACGATCCTTAGATGTCAGAACTACTATAGCAAAGTAATCAAGTCTGCATGCATTTCCCAGTTTCTGTTGTGTTCAGGCTGCGTCTTACTTTGACTCCCCATCTTGTGGAAGTTGCAAGGTTTTGTTGATTAAGGTTCTCATGATCAGTTCATTGCTTATACATATTTTTTCTTTGGTTACTGATGATATAATTATAATGTCTGTTACTCCTGGATTCTATTTTTGATGTATATATATTAGTATAATAACTGGATCAGGATGTGGTCTTACGAATAAAGAATTATTTTTATTGGCTTATGTTGTGGTGCAGAATTTTGTTCAAATTGGCACATTTTGTGTTCATTTTGTTCTAGCCATAAAATCCTGGAGCGGAGAGACTTTGTGTTCTCTTGGTCAGTTCGTTAGATACTTCTGGTACACCGCGTTTTGGTTGTTATTGTAAATTTATACTAATTTGAACTAAAACCACGACGAGTAATTTGGAACAGAGGGAGTATGTGCTAAGCTTATGAAGCTGAAGAAAGGCAACTTACCATCCTCTGAAGTCAGAACCGCTCTAGCAAAGTGATCAAATATGCAAGCATGTTCAGGTGTTTCGACGGTGTGCAATGCAAACCAACGCCTGAAAGGCTTGCGTTGACATCCAGTGCGGATGATCTTACGCCCCGCTTGGAATCGGTGTATATTTATGCACCTGTATAATTTTTACAGGTGTAAAGCACTGGCCACACACGATTTTAATTTGGGAAAGAAAACGACGGAGGAGTGTACGTTTTACAGGGGTTTAGCGCTGAGAAACGACAATCCAATCAGCGCCTTAGGTGTTTCAACAGTGGGGCAATCTAAGGGCTCCATGGCTTGCATTGTTGTCTGTTTGTACGTAGGAGCTTCAATCCTCCACGGAGTGACACGGGGGTGCAACCGTAGCTTGCCAAAAACCGCCGCCTCTCCTGCTTCTCCTGGCCTCACTTCCAGAGACGTTGACAGTGGCGGGGCCGTCCCGTTCGTGGCGCGCGGGAGTGCATGCAGCTGAGGTGGTGTGGTCTGGTCGCCGTGTAGTACACGTGGCGCAGCCGCTCCTCAAAAGCCCGCGGAAGTGCTAAGATGGTCATGCTCTCTCAGCCGGGCTCTGGGTAGATGACCATCTGCGGCAAACCTGGGAAGTGACCAGTAGCCGAGTTGAGTAGCTCTTCTAAAACCGCCGAACCTGACCTATCAAAACCCAATGCACTAGCAACCAAGGAATCCACTCAAAGGATCTTCCATAGTTCTATTGAGGGGTGCAACAAAAAGAAAAGTGCATCCGATATGCGAGAAATATGACATATAGGTCACTGGTCATCATTGCCAATATGACGATTAACGAGGATAGATTTCACGGGGACTGCAGCATGTAGAGACACATAAAGATTTTGGTGAGCACACAAGCCTCCATACCTGCTTCGCTAGCATGGCAAGATTGAAAGAATGGAAATCATGAAAACAGAGACCTCCTTGAATTTTTCGGAAACAAAGCTTCCACCATGCATCCCAATGCATTTTGTTACTGTTCTCATCATCTCCCCCACCAAAATTTTGCAATAACAATTGCCATATATTTACAAATTCCTTTCAGCAATTTAAACATAGACATAGCATATACATGTATGGATCGGGTCACTGCCTTCGGTAAAATTTCTTTTCCTGCAGTTGAAAGGATCTTTTGCTTCCAACCACTAAATCTCTGGAAAATCCTCTCAGCAAGATGTTTAAAACAATCAGTTCTATCAATTCCCACAAGTGCTAGAAGACCAAATATCTATCAGATAAAGCTTCATTATCAATGTTCAGGTGAAGACAAATGTCAGCTCTTATATCCACATGAGTGTTCGGGCCAAAATAAATACTTGATTTTGCCACCCTAACAAGTTGACCGGAATTTGCACAATAGGTGTCCAATACCTGATGCAGAAAGAAGTTGAATATTTCATATCCGCCTTAATGAGAATTAGGGAATCATCCGCAAATAATAGGTGTGTAATTGACGATGCATTTCTGCACACCTTAATGTCATCGATGCCACCAACTTCTCCATGCAAAAATAAACTGGACAATGCTTCTAAATGCAATAAAAACAAGTATGATGATAAAGGACCCCATTGTCGGAGACCTAGGGTAGGTCTAAACTCATCGGTAACTTGAGAATTATACCAAATACTCTATTTAAGCAAGGACACACAACTTAAAATAAACTCCACCCATAACTCACAAAACCAAGCTTCAACAGCATATCACGTAAAAAGTTCCACTCTACTATGTCATAGGCCTTATTCATATCCAGTTTTATAGCGCATAAGCCCTCCTCCCCTTTCCTCTTGTTCTCTGTAGAATGAATGCATTCATAAGCTACAAGAACATTATCAGTTATAAGCCCCATGGGAAAAGGCACTTTGGGTGGGTGCAATAATTTCAGGCAAAGGAGACTTTAATCGGATTGACAACATTTTGCAATTATCTTGTACACCTTGTTAAAGAGACTAATGGGTCGATATTGAGTGAATGATTTAGGTCAGTCTACTTTGGGGATTAGAACTATATTAGTCTCATTCCACCCGGCGGGGATTTCCCTGTTCTGTATAGCAGAGAGTACCTCTTTTGTTATATCATCTCCAATAAGATGCCAACATCTCTTAAAAAATATTGCATGCAACCCATCAGAACTGGGGGCCTTGAGATCACTGTCGGTGTCAAAACCGGCAGATCTCGGGTAGGGGGTCCCGAACTATGCGTCTAAGGATTGAAGGTAACAGGAGGTAGGGGACACGATGTTACCCAGGTTCGGGCCCTCTTAATGGAGGTAATACCCTACATCCTGCTTGATTTACTTTGATGAGTATAGGGGTTACAAGAGTTGATCTACCTCGAGATCGTAATGGCTAAACCCTAGATGTCTAGCTTGTATGATTGTGATTGCCCCTAAGGACTAAACCCTCCGGTTTATATAGGTACTGGAGGGGACTAGGGTTGTACAAAGTCGGTTTACAGAGGAAGGAAACTACACATCCGGACGCCAAGCTTGCCGTCCACGCAAAGGAGAGTCCCATCCGGACACGGCAGAAGACCTTCTATATTGTACCTTCACGACCCATCAGTCCGACCCATGTCACATAGGTCGGCTCCCCGAGGATCCCATATGTCACATAGGGATGCCGAACTATACTGTGCAAGTGTTTGGGCTTATGTTTTTTTAAGAAATGTAGATGGCTGAATGGGGCCCCTGGCGATTTAGGTCGTTTTGAGGTGTACATGACAATCAGGTGAAAGAAAAGAGGAAATACAGATTAGGAAATAAGCCAGTACATAATAGGTTGGGCGAAAAACTGTTTCCATTATAGTCTAATTGATACGTCAAAACGTATTTGTACAGATAATGCTATAAGCATCGATGCTATTTTACATGCCGAGCAAAAGGGAAAGCTATGTGCAGGTACTGAAAAGGGGAAGAGGTGATCTTTGAAGATCCTTTAGGTACTCTGCCGTACATCTGCGCTGCTTTTTGCCTTGGTGTGTGATCCTTTGAGAGGATTAATGAGTAGGTTTTCATAAGGGGCCGGGAAAAGGGCCCTTGGCACCATAAAAAGGTGATGTGGGTTGTAGGGAACCTGAAAAAAAACGAAGTTAAGAAAAAGGTAGATATGGGGGTCCAAGTACAGTTGAGTCGTATTGTGGACTTTATCCTTGATATGCCTCCATCGCCGCCCATGGAATCTTTAGTGCGTAGTGATGTGCACGCGGTACATACACCGCAGTTCTGTTGGGGCGGAGACAGAGGCCGAATTGCTAATCGAGCTCCCGACGAGATAGACTGTCATTTTGCAGGGTAGTCCGGACTCGTTTGACAGGGTCCGGAGGCTTGACTGTCGATGTGAAGTTTGGCTTGATAAGGCCAACCTGCTACGAGGGCCGCGGTGTGTCCCTCAGTATGGAGGGATCGATCTATGTTTCCATGGACTGTTATGACACCGCGTGGTCCTGGCATCTTGAGTTTTAGATAAGTATAGTGTGGGACCGCATTGAAGCGGGCAAACACAGTTCGTCCAAGCAGTCCATGATAGCCACTGCAGAAAGGGACGATGTCGAAGATCAAGTCTTTGCTTCGGAAGTTGTCCGGCGAACCGAAGACAACTTCCAATGTGATTGAGCCCGTGCAGCGGGCCTCTACACTAGGTATTACTCCTTTAAAGGTAGTTTTGGTGGGCTTGATTCTTGACGAGTCAATATCCATTTTCCAGACTGTGTCCTGATAGAGCAGGTTAAGACTGCTGCCGCCGTCCATGAGGACTCTCGTGAGGTGGAATCCATCGATAATTGGGTCAAGGACCAACGCGACTGAACCTCCATGACGAATACCGGTCGGATGGTCTCTGCGATCGAAAGTGATCGGGCATGCTGACCATGGGTTGAATTTTGGGGCGACTGGCTCTATTGCATAGACGTCCCTTAACGCGCGCTTGCGCTCCCTCTTGGGGATGTGAGTAACATATATCATGTTCACCGTTTTTACCTCAGGGGGAAATTTCTTCTATCCCACTGTGTTCGGTGGGCGAAGCTCCTCATCATCCTCCTTGTTGGGCGACCCTTTCCCTGTGTGCTCGGTGTTTAACTTACCGGCCTACTTAAAGACCCAACTACTTCTGTTGGTATGGTTTGTAGGCTTGTCAGGGGTGCCGTGAATCTGGCAAGGTCGATCGAGTATTCGGTCAGGCTAGATGAGCCATCTTTGTTTCTATTGAATGGCCTCTTCCGCTGACCGGGTCTGGGGCCATTGAATCCGGCGTTGACTATCGTGTCTACGACATTGTCAGTGTTGCTCCTACGCTTGTTTTTGTTGCATCGGGGCCTGCCGTTTCCGTTTCCGGCTTCAGAAGTGCCGGGGTCGCTAGTACTGTTGCTGCTACGGGCTAGCTAGCTATCCTCGCCTGCACAAAAGCGGGTCATGAGTGATGTGAGGGCTGCCATGGACTTCGGCTTTTCTTGGTCGAGGTGTCGGGCGAGCCATTCGTCGCGAATGCTGTGTTTGAAGGCTGCTAGAGCCTCGACGTCCAGAAAATCAACAATTTGGTTCTTCTTGATTAGGAACCTAGTCCAGAATTTTCTGGCTGACTCTCCGGGCTGCTGGACTATGTGACTGAGGTCATCGGCGTCCGGGGGCCGGCTATAAGTGCCTTGGAAGTTGTCTCTAAAGGTGTCCTCCAAGTCTTCCCAACTTCCAATAGAGTTTTCTAGGAGGCTGTTTAACCAGTGCCGAGCTGGTCCCTTGAGCTTTAGGGGGAGATATTTGATGGCGTGTAAATCGTCACTACGAGCCATGTGAATGTGGAGAAGAAAGTCTTCAATCCATACTGCGAGATCTGTTGTGCCATCGTATGATTCAATGTTCACGGGTTTAAACCCTTTTGGGAACTGGTGCTCCATTACCTCATCGGTGAAGCATAGGGGATGTGCGGCACCTCTATATCGGGCAACGTCACGACACAATTCAGATGGAGTCCATATGCGGTTTTCGGCCCTGGTGAAGTTGTGCTTGTCGCGCCAGGCCTGATGACCGTCTTCTCACGCTGGGGCACGCCCCCTTGATCCATAGATTGATTTGGTCTGAACGGCTCTATTAGCCAGGTCCTGTCGTAGGTTATAAGTGTATCCTGCAGCCGCTATCTCTCTACCTTTATGGCGGGGTGGTGCAGGCTGGTGCCCGGCTTGAGTTGCCGCTCTGTCCCGGCCACGTGGTGGTTGGTCAGGTCCGTTGGCAGTGTTACGCGTCGGAGGCTCTGGGGCCTCATCGTTGAATTGGGGTAGCAGCTTGCGCTTCGGATAACTCTTAGTTGGGCGTTCGAGGCCGTATTCCTCGGCTGCCAGGACATCAGTCCATCTGTCATTGAGCAGATCCCGATGAGCTTGAAGCTGCTGCTACTTCTTTTTCAGGCTTCTTGCAGTGGCTATTAGCCGGCGCTTAAAGCGCTCTTGTTCAAGGGGTTCCTCTGGCACGATGAAATCTTCGTCGCCGAGGCTCTTGTCTTCTTCGGAGATTGGTGAATAGTTACTATCAGAGTTGTCAGAATCGCGACTCAAGTCTTAGAATCTTACGACTTTACGATCCAATCTAGCCCCTCCGATTCTACGATTTTGCTCATAGAATCTAAGATTCTACGATCCTGGTAGTTATGATTCTACGATTCACGATCCTACCTACGGAGCTCCGATCCGATTCATAATCGCGATTCTAACAACTTTGGTTACTATCCTCCAAACCCTCGTTTCCGATAGGATCGTCGGGGTTGACTTGCCCATCCTCCAAATAATCATGCTAGGATGTTGGTTCGATAGGGGCTTCTTGGTCTTCGGCGTTATCCGGAGTATTATTGTCTCCGGTACCGGTGTTGCTGTCTTTTTCACAACGCGATTTCGAGCGGCGCCGCTGGCGTCGATGCTTTGGTGGTGCTATGGGAGGCTTGTCCTCGACTAGATCCTTCCCACCTTCGCCGTCATCCTCTCTGGGTGTGTCCACCATGTAGACATCATATGTGGAAGTGGTTGTCCAGCGTCCGGTAAATGGCAGGTTCTGGCTTTGCTCTTCTCCGGCATCGTCGTCCATGCCGTCGATGCCTTCAGAAGCATAATCGAGCATGTCGGTTAAGTCCTCGATAGTGGATATGAAGTGGGTGGTGGGTGGGACGCAAAATTCCCCGCACTCAGTCCCTAGTGTGGGCTGGGCATAGTTTGGTAGAGATTCTTCTGCAATGGTGAGAGATCGCATTAAGTCCAGGGCCTCATTTAAGAATGAGGTTTGGAAAGGGAAGCGAGGGTCCATGGAGCAGGGCGGGGCAGAAGTTCCCTGGCCAAGCTCATATGACACGGATCTCGAGAGCTCGGAGTTGGTGTTCGGAGGCGAGTCCGGCTCGATGAGGATAGAGGGAGCCTGGCGTGACTCCAGGCCTACCGGTGATGCAATCCCTTCTGGTTCTCTGGTGCCAGGCTCTACAGCCACAGAGAGTCCGGCGGGCTTTAAACTCCCGTCTTTGGACCTGGTGGTGCGCTCCGGATCCAAGGCCAGAGCGGTGATTGTGGCCACGGACCCTTGGAAGATCAAGTCTCCTTGGATGTCAGTGACATAGTTCAGATTTCCAAAACTGATCTGATGACCAGGGGCATAGCTGTCGATCTTCTCCAGATGGCCAATCGAGTTGGCACGCAATGCGAAGCCGCTGAATATGAAGATTTGGCCGGGTAGATAAGTATCCCTCAAGGCGGTATTGTTGTAGATGATTGATGGAGCCATCGAGCCTTTTGGCGACGATACAGTGGAACTCTCAATGAAAGCACCAATGTCGGTGTCAAAACCAGCAGATCTCGGGTAGGGGGTCCCAAACTGTGTGTCTAAGGATCAAAGGTAACAGGAGGCAGGGGACACTATGTTTACCCAAGTTCGGGCCCTCTTAATGGAGGTAATACCCTACTTCCTGCTTGATTGACTTTGATGAGTATAGGGGTTACAAGAGTTGATCTACCTCGAGATCGTAATGGCTAAACCCTAGATGTCTAGCCGGTATGATTGTGATTGCCCCTAAGGACTAAACCCTCCGGTTTATATAGGTACTGGAGGGGACTAGGGTTGTACAAAGTCGGTTTACAGAGGAAGGAATCTAAACATCCGGACACCAAGCTTGCCGTCCACGCAAAGGAGAGACCCATCCGGACATGGGAGAAGACCTTCTATATTGTACCTTCACGACCCATCAGTCCAGCCCATGTCACATAGGCCGGCTCCCCGAGGACCCCATAGTCCAGGACTCCCTCAGTCACCAATATTAAATGCAGCATTTTGAACATCATCAACAGAGTATGGAGCCATGAGGAATTAATTCGTATGATCATTCACTCTTGGCATAATTATTTGCAAAAGAGCCGGATCTGTTAACCCCACCTCAGAAAAAAAAATATTGTTTAAGAAACATGCCGAAATCAGGGGGTTGTGTATTTCATCGATAAGAGCATCTATAACTAGACCACCAAATTAATTGTGCCTAAATTATCGGGTATAGGTTAAAAAATTGAACTAATGAAGCTGTCGGTTTAGGTTTTTACTAGTGGACTGCTACTTGTGAGCTGCGTTGAAATTTCCTCGAAGAGGAGAGGATGATATAGTATAGTAGAGGTAAATATTTCCCTCAGTTGTGAAACCGAGGTTATCAATCCAGTAGGAGAACCAAGAAACGACTCGTGAACAACACCTGCACACAAACAACAAATACTTGCAACCCAACATGAACAAAGGGTTGTCAGTCCCTTGACGATTACGGGCAAAATTAAATTGTACAGTCTTTGGTAGATAGATCAAAAAACTATACAAAATAAAATAAATAAAATAAAATTGCAGCAACATATTTTTGGTTTTAATATATGATAAAAGATGGACCCGGGGGCCATAGTTTTCACTAGAGGCTTCTCTTTTCAAAATAACATACGATGAGTAAGCAAATTACTGTTGGGAAATTGATAGAAAAGCAAATAATTATGACGATATCCAAGGCAATGATCATGTACATAGGCATCACGTCCGAGAAAAGTAGACCAAAATGGTTCTGTGTCTACTACTATTACTGCACACATCGACCGCTATCCAGCATGGATCTAGTGTATGAGTTCATGGAAAAACGGAGTAACGCCTTAAGCAAGATGTCATGATGTAGACAAGATAAACTCATGTATGAATAAAACCTCATCTTTTTACCCTTACTAGCAACGATACATGTGTGTATGTCCCTTTTTTGTCACCGGGATTGAACACAGCAAGATCGAACCCATTACAAAGCACCTCTTCCCATGGCAAGATAAATCAATTTAGTTGGCCAGACCAAACCAATAAATCAGAGAAGAAATATGAGGCTATAACAATCATGCATAAAAGAGTTCAAAGAAAACATAGATAATATTTATGGATAGATCTGATCATAAACTCATAATTCATCGGATCCCAACAAACACACCGCAAAAAGTCATTACATTAAATAGATCTCCAAGAAAGAACATTATATTGAAGATCAAATAGAGAGAAGAAGCCATCTAGCTACTAACTATGGACCCATAGGTCCATGGTAAACTACTCACGCATCATTGGACGGCAGCAAGGATGATGTATAGCCCCCTCCGTGATCGAATCCCCCTTCGGCAGAGTGCCGGAAAAGGCTCTAGATGGGGTCTCTTGGTTCTGGAACTCGCGGCGGCGGAAAAATTATTTTGTGGACTCCTTTGTTGGTTTCACGATTTTAGAGAATCTATAGAAGTGGAGTTAGGTCAAACGAAGCCACATGGGCTCCACCACCCACCAGGGCATGCCCTGGTGCCTTGTGGGCCCACGGTACATCATCTGGTCTTCTCCTGAAGCTTCTAATGTCTCTTTTGTCTAGAAAAAAATCTCCAAAAAAATTTGAGGCATTTGGACTTCGTTTGGTAATGATGTTCTGCGAAACCAAAAACAAGCAAAAAACAACTAGCACTGGGTACTAAGTTAATAGGCTAGTCCCAAAAAATTGATACTTAATTGCTTGAAAGTGTATATAAAACATTCAAGATTGATAATATAATAGCATGGAACAATAAAAAATTATAGATACGTTGGAGGCCTATCAAGCATCCCCAAGTTTAATTCATGCTCGTCCTTGATTAGGTAAATGATAAAAACAAATTTTTTGATGTGGAATGTTACCTAACATATTCATCATATATTCTTTTATTCTATAGCATGGATATTTGGACTTGAAGCAATAGTCTATAATTTGACATGAAGACATCAATACTCAAGCATACTAACAAGTAACCATGTCCTTCAAAATATCAATGCCAAAGAAGTTATCCCTAGCCCATTATGCTCAATTATTGATCCATTCATGGAACACACTCAACGTTAGCTACATCCAATGCAAAAGTATGACAATAGTGCTCTCTAGTTGGTGTTTTATAAGAGAAGATGGAGACTTAACATAAAAATAAAAACTGCATAAAAGTAAATAGACAGGCCCTTCGCAGAGGGAAGCCGAGATTTGCAGAGGTGCCAGAGCTCAAGGCTTAAATTGGAGATAAAATTATTTTGAGAGGCATGCTTTTCCTGTCAATGAAAACGACCGAGAATTCCCAATATCTTCCATGCTAGAAAAATCATAGGTGGTTCCCAAACAGAAAATAAAGTTTATTTCCTTTCCACCATTCTTTCAGAATCCATGGCTAGCCGTATCCACGGGTGCCTTCCATACCAACACTTTCCAAGAAATATCATAGTATTCTTTTTACATTTCGGGATTGGGCATCCCTATTACTTGCCACACTCTCGTGCAATGACAAGTGAATAAACACTCATCGTGAGAATAAAATACCTAGCATGATATATATTGGCCACCCCCCGCTGCTTCATGAGCGGTACAGGCACACAAAAGGAAATTCATTTAGAAAAATTAGAGTTGGCACATGCAAATTTACTTAGAACGGCATGGAAATACCGCATATAGGTAGGTATGGTGGACTCATTTGGCACAACTTTGGGTTTACGGAGTTGGATGCACAAGCAGCATTCCCGCTTAGTACAAATGAAGGCTAACAAATAGATTGAGAAGCGACCAACCAAAAAGCGACAAACCTTAACACCAATATTCTTACTAAAGCACAGTTACTCACTAACATGACTCACATATTACTATCTCCATATCGCAAAACTATTGCAAGGAATCAAGTTTATCATATCCAATGACCTATATGAAAGTTTTTATTATATCCCTCTTGGATATCCATCACTTTGGGACCAAATTCATATCTTGTGCAAATTACCATTACTATTATCATCTTTCAAAAAGATATAAGTGAAGCATGATGCAACTTCTTGATGCAACTATCATCGTAAAGTTTTATTCCGTTTTGACTCCGTTTGATATTCCTTTTCTGGAAAAGTCAAAAACAAGGGAAAAACAGAAACTGGCACTAGGCTCTAGGTTAATAGGTTAGTCCCAAAAATAATATAAAATGGCATATCAATGCATATTAAACATCCAAAACACATAGTATAATAGCATGGAACAATAAAAATTTATAGATACGTTGGAGACGTATCAAGCATCCCCAAGCTTAATTCCTACTCGTCCTCAAGTAGGTAAATGGTAAAAACAGAATTTTTGATGTGGAATGCTACCTAACATACTTATCAATGAAATCTTCTTTGTTGTGGCATAAATGTTCAGATCCATCAGATTCAAAACAAAAGTTTAATATTGACATAAAAACAATAATACTTCAAGCATACTAATAAAGCAATCATGTCTTCTAAAAATAACATGGCCAAAGAAAGTTACCCCTACAAAATCATATAGTATGGCTATGCTCCATCTTCATCACACAAAGTATTTCATCATGCACAACCCTGATGACAAACCAAGCAATTGTTTCATACTTTTGGTGTTCTCAAACTTTTTCAAATTTCATGCAATACATGAGCATGAGCCATGGATATAACACTATAGGTGAAATAAAATATGGTGGTTGTGGAGAAGACAAAAATAAGGAGAAAGTATCACATCAACTAGGCAAATTAATGGTCTATGGAGATGCCCATCAATCGATATCAATGCAAGTGAGCAGGGATTGCCATGCAACGGATGCAATAGAGCTATAAGTGTATGAAAGCTCAAAAAGAAACTAAGTGGGTGTGCATCCAACTTGCTTGCTCATGAAGACCTAGGGCAATTTGAGGAAGCCCATCATTGAAATATACAAGCCAAGTTCTATAATAAAAAATTCCCACTAGTATATGAAAGTGACAAAATAGGAGACTCTCTATCATGAAGAACATGGTGCTATTTCAAAGCACAAATGTGGAAAAGGGATAGTAACATTGTCCCTTCTCTCTTTTTCTCTCATCTTTTTTGTTTGGGCTTCTTTGGCCTCTTTTTTTATTTAGGCTTCTTTGGCCTCTTTTATTTTTATTAAAGTCCGGAGACTCATCCCAACTTGTGAGGGAATCATAGCTTCCATCATCCTTTCCTCACATTGGACAATGCTCTAAATGATGATAATCACACTTTTATTTACTTACAACTCAAGAATTACAACTCGATACTAGAACAAAATATGACTCTATATGAATGCCTCATGCATATGAGAACAATATGACAATGATGGTATGTGTCATAATAAAATGGAACGGTGGAATGGCTATGTAAATGCCATAATAGGTAGGTATGGTGGCTGTTTTGAGGAAGGGTATATGGTGGGTTTAATGCACCGGCAAAAGTTGCGCGGTACTAGAGAGGCTCGCAATGGTGGAAGGGTCAGAGTGCGTATAATCCATGGACTCAACATTAGTCATAAAGAACTCACATACTTATTGCAAAAATTTATTAGCCATTAAAACAAAGTACTACACGCATGCTCCTAGGGGTATAGATTGGTAGGAAAAGACCATCGCTCATCCCTGACCGCCACTCATAAGGAAGACAATCACAGAATAAATCATGCTTCAACTTCATCACATAATGGTTCACCATACGTGCATGCTACGGGGATCACAAACTTTTAACACAATTATTTCTACCAATCCACAATTACTCACTAGCATGACCCTAATATCACCATCTTTATATCTCAAAACAATATGCAAGGAATCAAACTTCTCATATTATTCAATGCTCTTTATATGAAAGTTTTTATTGTATCCCTCTTGGATGCTCATCATATTAGGACTAAATTCATAACCTAAGTAAATTACCATGCTGTTTAAAGACTCAAAATAATGTAAGTGAAGCATGAGAGTTCAACAATTTCTATAAAATAAAACCACTGCCGTGCTCTAAAAACATATAAGTGAAGCACTAGAGCAAGCTGCTTAGCTCAAAAGATATAAGTGAAGCACATAGAGTATTCTAATAAATTCACGATTAAAGCGTATCCCTCTCAAAAGGTGTGCACTTCAAGGATGATTGTGGCAAACTAAAAAGCAAAGACTCATATCATACAAGACGTTCCAAAAAAACACATATCATGTGGTGAACAAAAATATAGCCTCAAGTAAATTTACTGATGAATTGAAGACGAAAGAGGGATGCCATCCAGGGAATCCCCAAGCCTAGATGTTTGTTTGTCATTGAATATTACCTTGGGGTGTCTTGGGCATCCCCAAGCTTAGGCTCTTGCCGTTCCTTATTCCATAGTCCATCAAATCTTTACCCAAACTTGAAAACTTCACAACACAAAACTCAACAGAAAACTCATAAGATCCGTTAGTATAATAAAATAAATCACCACTTTAGGTATTGTTGTGAACTCATTCTAAATTTATATTGGTGTTATATCTACTATATTCAGACTTATCCATGGTTCATACCCCCCGATACTACCCATAGATTCATCAAAATAAGCAAACAACACATAGAAAACATAATCTGTCAAAAATAGAACAGTCTCTAGTAATCTATAAACTTCGTATACTTTTGTAACTCCAAAAATACTAAAAATTTAGGACAACAGAGGCACCTTGTATATCAAGCTTGTGTATAAAAATTCAAGAATTTATTACGTTCCAGAAGCTCAGATCAATTCTGTTACTGGGCGCAAAAGTTTCTGTTTTTCAGCAAGATCAAATCAACGATATACCAAAGTATCCCAAAGGTCTCACTTGGCTCAAACGCTAATTAAAACACCAAGACACAATTACTACAGAAAAATTGGGTTGCCTCCCAACAAGCGCTATTGTTTAACGCCCCTAGCTAGGCATAAAACATAGATCTAGGTATTGTCATGCAATTCCTTCCTAGTCAAATTTTCCAAAACTTTTCTTAACAAGTCCATTTTTTCTTTCCTTTCCTTTCCTTTCCTTTCTAGTAGGTGAAATCAATTCATTAAAAGGACTTTGATTAGTGATTTTAACATTCATAATCCCATACTCGGGGTCATCGCCATAAATATCCTCATATAAAATACATATCTCATCTTTAATGGTTCCCTAGACATTTCCTCCATCCAATCATCATTAAATCCTGCATAAATTCCCTTAGTTACCCAATCAAATTTATTGTAAGTATCAAGGTAAAAGTCTTGAGCAATTTCTGCGTAGGGGACTCTTCTCTTAATATTGTTATTGTAAGAATGATAATCTCTAGATTTTGGACTACGCAAAGTTTCTTTATCGTGGAGAATTTCTTCAATTGGATGATGCTCAATATTTTTATTATAGAAAACAAAAATTTCCCTAGCTTCTTTTATTATGAAGTCAAATTCTCACGTAAGAATGATAGTTGTAATCTTTTTAGCCTTAGGATGAAGTATATTGGGAAGTTCATAAAATATCTTTTGTGAAGCGGGATGAATGTGCACAAATTTTCTTTCTAGTTTAACGACAAGCATGGCAATAGCATCCGCATAGCAATTTGTATCAAGAAGAATAGATCCCTTATTAATTGGCAAAGCTCCCATACAATCAAATAATTCTTGAATAATACTCTTCCCAATAATATTACCATCCCCCACATGAAAAGTTTTTGCCTTAAGATTATAAGGAGTTTAAGTTTCACGATCAATGGTAACCTCCCCAGATTCAGACATGATGGCAAGAAACCAATCTAGCACACAAGCAAACGAAAAGACGAACGGAAGAAGGGCGAATAAAAAGGTAAATATTTTTTGTATTTTTCTAAAAACGTTTTAGAAGTGGGGGAGAGGAAAATGAGAGGCAAATGGCAAATAATGTAAGTGCAAGAGATGAGAGTTTATGATGGGTACTTGGTAGGCTTGATGTAGAACCTCCCCGGCAACGGCGCCAGATATTCTTCCTGCTACTTGAGCTTGCGTTGATTTTTCCCTTGAAGAGGAAAGGCTGATGCAACAAAGTAGAGATGAGTATTTCCCTCAGTTAAGAACCAAGGTATCAATCCAGTAGGAGGCACAAGCAAGTCTCCAATATATGCACCTGCACAAATTAACAAACACTTGCACACAACGTGAAAAAGGGGTTGTCAATCCCTTCACGGTCACGAACAAGAGTGAGATCTCTCCTGCCTGCATCTACTACTATTACTCCACACATCGACCGCTATCCAACATGCATCTAGAGTATTAAGTTCATAAGAATGGAGTAACGCCTTAAGTAAGATGACATGATGTAGAGGGATAAACTCAAGCAATATGATGAAAATCCCATCTTTTTACCATTGATGGCAACAATACAATACATGCCTCGCTACCCCTACTATGTCACTAGGTGAGGACACCGCAAGATTGAACCCAAAACTAAGCACCTCTCCATTGCAAGAAAAACCAATCTAGTTGGCCAAACCAACACTACAAAAAAAAGACACATCCGTGACATTTTGGGCCAAACGAATTTTTTTTTCTGTTATACATATGACACTTCTATGACGATAATTGTGACAAAACCCGGTATCATCATAGATGTGGTGGGCTCCTACTTCTATGACAAAAAATCATGATAGAAAATGGGCTTTTCATCCTGGGCGGGCCGGAGACGCAGCTGCATGACATTCTTTGGGCCGTCCCTGACGGAAAAAACCGTGGTAGAAGCGAGGGGGAGGAAAATTTCGGGGAGTTGCCGGTTACGGTGGGAGGTCGGGGGCCGAGCGATGCGCGTTTCTCTCGTACGTACGCGCGTGTGTGCGAGGTGTTGGCTCTAACTGAACCCGAGCGATTGCACTGCAGGCTACGTTACTAAACCCGAGCGATCGATCGATGGCTGTTAACTGAACCCGATGGAGCAATTCCTTCGCTACTGCTGCTAACTGAAGCCGATCGATGCTGCCTCTAGGATGAACAGTGAGCGTTGTGGGGGGGGGGGGGGGTTGGATGAACTGTGAGCGGTGGCATTGCCTCTAGATGAACAGGAACCCGTGGAGTGGAGGGCTGGATGAACAGTAGGCGGTGGAGGGGTGGCCGTGGAGGGGTGGTTGAACAGGACTCCGTGGTGTGGAGGGCTGGATGAACAGTAGACGGTGGAGGGGTGCCCATGGAGAGGTGGTTGAACAGTAGCCGGTGGAGTAGCGCGCGGTGGAGGCTGGATGAACAGGAGCTCGTGGAGGCTGGAGGAGGTCGACGGTAGCCCGTGGAGGCTAGAGGAGGTCAATGGTGGAGATGAACAGTATCCCGTGGAGTCCCGTTTTGCGGTACGCCACACCCCTCCCCCCCGTTTCGACCGTAGCACTCCAACACAAGTCCGTTTCGTCCGTTTTGCGGTATGCCACACCCCTCCCGATGAACAGGACCCCCGTTTCGACCGTAGGAGGTCCGTTTCGTCCGTTTTGCGGTACGCCACACCCCTCCCGATCAATAGGACCCCCATTTCGACCGTAGGAGGTCCGTTTCGTCTGTTTTGCGGTACGCCACACCCCTCCCGATCAACAGGACCCCGTTTTGACCGTAGGAGGTCCGTTTCCTCCGTTTTGCGGTATGCCAGACCCCTCCCGATGAACAGGATCCCGTTTCAAACGTGGCCGGTCGAACACAAGGCCGTTTCCTCCATTGTGCGGTACGCCAGGCCTCGTTTCCATCGCCTGTTCTGTTCAAGCCCTCCCGATGAACACGACCACGCATTCCATTCCGACCCAGCCTGTTGGCTCCCCATGAACACGATGATGACGCCGTTTCTCCGTTCCGACCTAGCCATGTACACGAGCCCTCGCTGTACGTATGCACGAGTAGGCGTTCGAGACCCCACCCGTATGTACACATATGTGGCCGTATTTTCTTTCTTGCACCCTGGCCGCTGTACGTACGTGTACATGCTACGTGCGCGCCTCTACTACGACACGTGCGCGCCTCTACAACGACCAGTATGTACGTACACATTCGCGACCATAATGACAATGGTACGTACGCTTCGACCAGGTGGGTCCCGACTGTCAGGCACTTCCTTGCCTGCGAAGATGTAGCTGGTGGGTCCCAGCAGTCAGGGGGGTGAATCGTTTTGGTTTTTTTTTGCCCGAACGCACTTCTTTGCGTGCGAAGATGTAGCTGGTGGGTCCCAGCAGTCAGGGGGGCGAATCGTTTTTTTGCCCGGACGCACTTCCTTGCGTGCGAAGGTGTCGCTGGTGGGTCCCAGCAGTCAGGGGGCGAATCATTTTGTTTTTTTTGCCCGGACGCACTTCCTTGCATGCGAAGATGTAGCTGGAGGGTCCCAGCAGTCAGGGGGAAACATTGGCCCGTCCGGGTGGTCCCAGCTATCAGGTGGAGGAATCATTATTTTCCGCGTAATGAGGAGGCACTTCCTTGCTGCGGCCGTGGACCCAGCTGTCAGCCTCTCCACATACAGTCCACGTCCAATGGAAGTCGTTGCTTGACCACGTTGACCATGCCGCACCGAGAGCACCAGGGCGATGGACGACGGCAAGGCCTAGGAAGGGGATGACGGGGAGCCGGGGAAGACGCGGCAGTGGAAGCCCGCGCGGAGAGGAGTATGAGGGTTCACTGGTGAGGCTGCGGTGTGAGGCTGCCGTCACCGCAGGGCCTGGCCAGCGGTGAGAATAGTAGGGGGCGGTGAGGCCTCCGCAGTAGCACAGCTGGCCACGGGAGGCAGGAGCATGCGGCGCGACCGACGCTGCTTTGGGCGGCTGGAGCAAGAAGACCAGAGGTTGAAGAAGCACTACGGCCGTTGGATGGACATCGTACGGTCACTGGAGCTAGAATCGTTCATATTGACTAAAGTTGACAAAGACCCCCATACCAGTCAACTTAGTAGGCCCACAAGTCAGCCTCCCACCATGGTGGGTCCCAGCTAGCAAGGGGAGTATTCATTTTTTTGTGCGTAATAAGGAGGCACTTCCGGTGGGTCCGAGCTGACAGCGCGGGGAACGTTTTTTTCGCGAAATACGCTGGCCCGTCCGGTGGGTCCCAGCAGTCAGGGGGGAAACATTTTTTTCACGAAATAAGGTGGCCCGTCCGGTGGGTCCCTGCTGTCAGGTGGAGGAATAATTATTTTGCGTGTAATAAGGAGGCACTTCCTTGCGGCTGCCTGGACCCAGCTGTCAGCCTCTCCACGTACAGTACTCTTCTGATGGAAGTCGGTCGTTGACCACGTTGACCACGCCGCGCCGAGAGCACCAGGGCGGTGGTCTGGACAACGGCGAGGCCTATGAAGGGGGCGACGCGGAGCCAGGGAAGACGCAGCAGTGGTAGCCCGCGCGAAGAGGAGTACGAGGGTTCACTGGTTTGGCTGCGGCATGAGGCTACCGTCGCTGCAGAATAACAGGGGGTGTGGGTGAGTAGAGGGATACCCTGGGCCAGCGGTGGGAGTAGTAGGGGGCAGTGAGGCCTCCGCGGCATCACAGCCGGCCACGAGAGGCAGGAGCACGCGGCACGATCGGCGCTGCTTTGGGCGGCTGGAGCAAGAAGACCAGAGGTTGAAGAAGCACTATGGCCGTTGGATGGACATCGTACGATCACTGGAGCTAGAATCGTTCATATTGACTAAGTTGACAAAGCCCTCCATCCCCATCAACTTAGTTGGCCCACAAGTCATCCCCCCACTATGGTGGGTCCCATCTAGCAGGGTGGGTATTCATTTTTTGTGCGTAATAAGGAGGCACTTCCTTGCATGCAAAGATATAGCTGGTGGGTCCGACATGTCAGCAGGGGGAACGTTTTTTTCGCGAAATACAGAGGCCCTTCCGGTGGGTCCCAGCTGTCAGGTGGAGGAATAATTATTTTGCGCGTACAGTCCACGGCCGATGGATGTCGTTCGTTGACCATGTTGACCAGTTCGCGCCGAGAGCACCATGGCGGTGGACGACGGCGAGGCCTAGGAAGGGAACGACACAGAGCCGGGGAAGACTCGGCAATGGTTGCCCACACAGTGGGGAGTACGAGGGTTTACTGGTCTGGCTGCCGTCGCCGGAAAATAACAGTAGGTGTGGGTGAGTAGAGGAATGGCCTGGCCAGCAATGAAGTAGGGTGGGGCGGTGCGGCCTGTGCGGCAGCACAGCCGGCCACGGGAGGCGGGAGCAGGCAGTCCCACCGGAGCTGGTTTGGGCGGCTGGAGCAAGAAGATAAGATATTGAAGAAGCAGCACGGCCGTTGGATTAACATCCAACGGTCACTGCTGCTAGAATCGTTTGTGGACTAAGTTGACAAAGCCAAAGTACACGTCAACCTAGTAGACCCACAAGTCAGCCTCCAAATCTGTCCCAAACAGCATACAACCCAAAATTTCTAGCTGGATTCAAATTAATTTTAAATCTAAATATACCTTAATTTAAATTCAATGAAATTTTACCTGCACAAAAACAATGAAATTTAAAATATCAAAATCCGAAAGAAAACAGTATTTGGGAACTAATTGCCTGTTTGCTGTATTTTTTCATTTTACAGCCCATTTATTATTACTTATAGCCCATTTCTTATTACTTATAGCCCATGTTCTGGGCAAAATGCATCCCTCCTCATCTTGAAAGATTTCCGGCCCAACAGGGCATAGAAAAGCAAGTAGGCCTATGTTGGTTATTCTGCAAAAAAAACAAAATAGCTGGCTAGCCATTTTTCAGAAAGGAAAAAAACAAACTGGGCTGGTCATGTGCTAAACATATGAAATAAAAGCCTGGGCTAGATGGGCCACGGGTCCCGCACAACCCAGTTGATACCCTTCGCCGTCCCGAAAAACAAAATTACTGCGCGCGCTGCTGGGTCCCTACTGTCATCCTCACCATGTACAATCATCTCCTTATTCCTCTCGGTTGTTGACCATGTTGACAACACCGGAGGGCGGCGCTGCGGCGAGCGCGGAGGACGATGGTGTGGCCTCGGACGGGAACGAACAGGAGCCGGGGAAGATCACAGCCAGTCGTGGGAGGCGGGAGCAGGCGGTTCCGCCGGCGCTGGTTTGGCTTTGGCGGCTCGAGGAAGAAGAGATTGAAGAAACGTGATAGACGTTGAATGTCAATCGGACGGTCAAGGTTGGCACAATCATTTTGACTAAGCGGACACCAAGTAGCATACTTTTTAATATATAGGAAGAAAACTGCGAGGAAAATGCGTTCGTCTGCCGTCCTCCTCACAGGGAACGTTCGCCACATAAGTGACTAGCACCCTTGGTTTTCAACCGAGAGGTCTTGGGTTCAAGTCCAAGGAACTCTCAATTTTGTCCTCCTTCCTTCCTCGCAAAAAAGGGAAAGAAAATCAAAGACTTGGGAAGGCGTACAGAACAAGCTAGTGTACCAGTAAAGAGACGTTGCCGATTTTTAGAAAAAAGAAAGACGTGCTCCTGTAGCTGGTTCGAATCCAAACCTAGACTATGACTATATATGGTGCTATGCTACTCTGCAAGTAATGAAACTAACATATCCAACGTTCGCTTCTCCTCTTCTCTACTTACTCTGCCTAGCATCAGAAGCTCTGGCCGCAACAACCATGTCCGCTGGCTGCTCGTCCACCTGCTCTTCAGCAGGCAACAACCAGATATGCGCCAAGTCGCCACCCATACCATCGCCTGTGGGTCTCATCACACCCCCGCCGGCACGCGCACCGCAGCCGATTGCTCATCGCAACCCGCTGCCGTTGGTGTGGTGCCACTGCTGCAAATCACGCAGAGTCATCTGTCGCGTGTCGACCATAATCCGCAACCCTGACCGAGTCTTCTACAAATGCCCGAATCATGGGGTAATAATATGTTTAAGTGTTGTTCTGCTGCTTTCAGTTGCTGATTTTTTTAATAGTTTGGTTGATGATCTTCCAATTTTATTCGTGCAGAAAAGGGAAGATTCATGTGATTTGTATTTCTGGGAAGTTGCTGATGTGGGGGAATGCAACTACGCTGATTATTTGGTTAGCCGAGGAATCCCAATACCAGCAGGTTGGGGTGTTGGACAAGTAACTGAAGGAACGACAGAAGAGGAAGATGCAGAGCAGAAGGTTAAAGATGCAGTTCCTCTGATCATGGCCAAGCAACAGCTACTGAACGGCCTTGACAGCAATGAGGAGATGAAAGAGCTTGTGAAGATAATGGGCAAAATTGATGTGCTCTGTAGGATGATTGGCTCTTTGTTTGCAGTGTATGTAGCACTCGTGATGTATTCAGTGGCTACGACATGAGCACTTTGCTGAAACTAGTAATGAATGAAACCTGTGTAGCATGCTGGGCGTAGTGTTGTGAACATGTAATGATTTCTATTAACGGAAATCAGGGGGTATCCCCTTTTGCTCATATAAATAAATAGATAGCAGAGGCCCGGTCGGGTCAGCTTTGTTCTCATTCGAAGACGTCGAGCAAATTGCAGTCCAACAGCAAACTATGTCATCAAATTCAAGTTTCACAGCCAAATATGAATACAACTAAACAACAATGTCATCATGTTTTAGTTGTCATACAATCACCAAACACAAATCAGCATACATAACAAGTGATGTTCTCACAGCAAAATACTAAACAACATGTTCATCAGGTTTCAGTTGTCATAGCAAACACAATTTCACATAGTAGATAAAAAAACGCCTTCTGACAGGCAAATATGAAAAAAGCAATGTAATCATCATCCGCAGCAGCAGCGTCAACATCTTCGCCATGTGTATCAGTCTGAATCGTAATTCCCCACGGTGTCATCTTCTTCTTCGCCCTCAACGTCCTCGAACGTTGGCTTCTTCTTGATCAACTCTTGTATGTCCACAGCACGACAGGCAATCTTTTCGCCGGCGTCATTGACGTGATGGTTCTCAAAGATATTAGGAACATCTGTGTTATCTTGTACATCAGGAGCAGTGTAAGCATCATCTTGTTGTGCAAATTCATTAAACGAATTCCTCTGCTCAAACCTTTGCAATACTCTCCAGTCATCGCTACGTGCAAATGTGTCTTCCAAGAAAAATATCTGTGTTGCTTGATTTGCCAAAATAAAAGGCTCGTTGGTCTGGTACGCCGCCTTGACATTGATTGATTTGAAATAATCATCAGCTCTGGGTTTTGCGATCCTGGAAAACAGGTTATACCAACGATAGCACAACAAAACCACACACCGATGATCCTCGAAACTGGAGATATACTGCAATTGAACAATGTCTGTTATGTTAGCATACATTTCAGTTGTCTCTTTGTCATACGTATCCGTGCTCATGATGGCACTGTTTTGTGTCTTCCTGCCTTCGTCTCGTGCAAGGGTATTGTAGCGCACATCTCCAACAATGCAAGATTCATAATGTCTTACCCGAGTATCAGGACCCATTGCTAGTGAGCAAAGGGCATCATCAACTGCCTGCCCATCCTCCCACATCTTCTTAACCTATGGTTAGAAAATAGACAAGCTGATCATCTTATGTACTCAATATATTAAAAGAACTGACAGTGCACTTCAAAAGCTTACATGGTTCTTGAACCATTTCGCAAATCCTGCTATAACCAGTTTGTCAATGTTTCTTGGATTTTGCGGTAGTAACTCCTCTTTGTATATGTTGCACAACATAGTGATTGTGTCAAACATCTAAATATATAAGAATGTGCTGCAAGTTTAGTAGATCACGATGTATAGGCTGCAGTACTGCACTTACTTGATATAAGGTAGTATCTCAGGACAGTTATTCAACACATACCAAACCATTTTGTCCAAATCTTTAGGTTTGTCCTCTTGTCGACTCTTCCCTGTAACTCGAACAGAATAATCAAAAACATTGATGTAACGCCCCGGATTCGATGCGCCAGGTGTCCGCCAGTTATTCGTCGTCTTTGTCATGTCATTTGCTTGCGTGTTGCATTTTGTCATGTCATCATGTGCATTTCATTTTGCATACATGTTCGTCTCTTGCATCCGAGCGTTTTCCCCGTTTTCCGTTTTGCAATCCGGCACTCCTATGTCATCCGGCGCCCCCTTTTACCTCTTCTCATGTGCGGGTGTTAAACTTTCTCGGAATGGACCGAGTCTTGCCAAGCGGCCTTGGTATAGCACCGGTAGACCGCCTGTCAAGTTTCGTGCCATTTGGAGGTCGTTTGATACTCCAACGGTTAACCGGGTAACCGTGTAAGGCCTCTTTTGTGTGCAGCCCAACACCCCTTCCAAAGTGGCCCAAAACCCAGCAAACTCCCCTCTATGCTCTCGGTCGTTCGATCACGATCGTGTGGGCGAAAACCGCTCCTCATTTGGACTCCCCTAGCTCCCTCTACCTATAAAAACGTCCCTCCCCTTCCATTTTCGCGGATGAATCCCCCTAACCCTGGTCTCCACCTCTCTCTCGCCCGGCAGACATGTCCGCGCCCGCCGGACGAATCCGCCGCCACCGCCCGCGCCAATCAGGGCGCGCCACGCGTCTCCCCAGCCTCCCCAGCCGCCGTGGCCCGCCCAGGCCCGGGCCAGGCCCGCGAAGCCCATCGGGGCCCGCGCCCGAGCGAGCGTCCGCCTCCTCCTCCGCGCCCCAGATCCGGCCGCCGGAGCGCGCCGCCGCCGGTGCCAACTCCGCCGCCAGGTCACGCCTTCGCCGTCCTGCCCTCCTTCCTTCTCCCTCTTCTCTCCCTCTCCTCCTCACCATTTCTCTCTCTCCCGCAGGGAGCGTCGCCGCCCATGGTGCTCGCCGCCGGCCTCGTTGCCGCGCCACCGCCCGGATCCGGAGGGAGGCCGCCCCCCGCGCTCCGTTCCCGGCCATCCCCGGCCTCCTACCTTCGCCGGAGAAGCTCCCCGTCGTCAGAGAGCTCTAGCGCCGCCGCCGTCCAGTTCGTTCGGGAGGACGACGACCAGCGTCACAGGCCACGTGGGCCTCCCCCGCGGCCCAGCCCATCGCCTCGGCCCGCCTCATCCCCCCCATCCTGGGCCAAGCCCAACGTGAGCACCTCCCCTCTTTTCCCCGCCCGTGCGCAATTTAGCTACCGGACGCTCATCATGTTTTTTTTTCTGGAAAACTGCTAAGTCCTCAGGATTTTTGCATAAACATGCCATGTTCATCGCATTGTATCTCTGCATCCGTAGCTCCGTTTCGTGCGTGTAATATGTCAAATTGTTCGCCTCGACGAGTACTTCATTTCATTCCATTGCATCATTTTCATTTGAGCTCATCTTGATGCCCGAAATGCTGTTGGAAGAGTGCATGTTGCTGTTAATCTGCTGAAACTGTTATAACTTGCTCATTTGTCATTTTTGCCATGATTGATGTGTGCATCCTATGAGGTTGATGTCTACATGTGCTTTCATCTATGCCATGCCATCTTTCCAGGGGTGTATGCCATGTATTTTTGTGGTCTATGTGGTGACTAGCACAAGCATGCAAACTAGGCTTCGTGATATTGCTGATTTAGTCCCTGTTCTGCTGTTATTTTGATGCCATGTAAACTTGTTGCTACCGAGAGATCCATGCATATTTTGAGATACTTCAGTAAGGGTGTTTTGAACATATGGTTATTTTCTATCCATTCATGCCATTGTTTGCAATTATGGAGTAGCCTAGCATGTCATTTGAGTGCTCTACTTTTGCTTCAAAATGTTTCCTGGCAGATTGTTTACTTGTTATTCAATTTAGCCAAGGTTGCTATAGTTCATCCTTGCATGCTATGGACTTGTTCTTGCCTTGGTTTGTTACACAAACATGTCTTCTTAATGATTCTATGCTTATCTTGTCATGCAATGACTTGTGGTGAGTGAATCGAGCTTGTTAAGTAGTGTACTTGCTGTTGCTGTTTTTTCTGACAGATTCTGTTATATTTTGTTGCTATGTTAACATGTTGCTACTAACCATTCTATGCATAATCTAGAGATGTCCTATAAACATGTTTTGATATACATGTTATGCCCTATCCACCCATGCCCTTGGTTGCATTTATAGCCTGCTGTATCATGTTGTTATCTTGCTCCAAAGTTGCTTGATAATGTTGCTGTCAGCCTGTTAACATTAAGTTCAATGTTTCCATGATTGTTTCCTAGTGATCCATGTACCCTATGAACTTGTTCTTGCCATGATTAGCTTTATAAACATGCCTTCTTACTGTTGGTTTCCTTGCCATGCCATGTATTGCTCTGTGGTGAGTGGTTCAAGCTCACCAACATGCCTACTTATTGTTGTTCCTGCCATGTTTGAATCTGTAATATAACTTGCCATGTTTACATGGGTGCCATCATATCTTATGATCCTTTTTGACTCATGGTCAGTAAGGGTCTTTTGATCTATGCATTTAGTAGATTCATTCCATGCATTTGTTTGCCATGATATGTTCCTGTAACATGTTGTTTGCTTGCTCTAAACATTGCAACCTGATGTTATTTCTGCAAAGTCTGAAACTGTTATTATTTGCAATCTTACCATGTCCTTTTGAGCATGTTCTAGTTGTTTCTGGAGATAGCTCAGTGTTCATGTTTTGTTATTCTTTACCTGTACTTCATGCCCATGCCTTTTGTTATTATGTTGGGGTGTTGTAGCATGTTGTTTTGATGCTTGCAATATGCCTAGTTGCTGTTTTGGACAGATTGGTGTTATGACTTGTATAGTGTGCATGTGTTGAACCGTTGCTCCATTTTGAGTGTGCTCTATATGAAACTTGCTTGATTTTGCATGTAGCTTAATATTATCATGTTGCATCCTTGTTTTGGTGTGTTTGCTTGATGTTTGGGTGCATTTTGCATCAATGCCATGTTTAACTTGTTTTGCTCATATCTTCTAGGCCGTAGCTCCGAATCTAATGAACTTTATATGTAACTTGACTAGAATCTCGTGTAGATCATCTTGGTGCATTTTAACTTGCTGTTTAACAACTTGAACATAAGGTTTATTCAGATCTGGACCAATTTCGAAATATGCATATGAGGACTTACCGGAATTGTTATATGTTGTTCCTGGCCTCATTTAAACTTGCCTTGATGTGTTGTTCTTGTTTGCATCATCTCTTGCCATGAGTAGCTTCATGTAGCTTGGTCATGGATCATGCTTGTTGTGCATCATGCCTTGTTCATGTGTGGTGTGTTTACCTATGTTGTGTGCTTCTTCTTGTTAGTTCCTGTTTCGTTGCGATCGTGAGGATTCGTTCGTCTACGGTTGGTCCGGCTTCATCCGTTCGTCTTATTCATGGACTCGTTCTTCTTCTCGGCGGGATTTCAGGCAAGATGACCGCTACCCTGGATCTCACTACTATCATTGCTATGCTAGTTGCTTCGTTCTATCGCTATGCTGCGCTACCTATTACCTGTTTATCCAGCCATCCCATATTGCCATGAACCTCTAACCTTTGACACCTTTCCTATGCAAACCGTTGTTTGGCTATGTTACCGCTTTGCTCAGCCCCTCTTATAGCGTTGCTAGTTGCAGGTGAAGTTGAAGATTTTCTCCATGGTGGACAGGGTTTATGTTGGGATATCACAATATCTCTCTTATATTATTAATGCATCTATATACTTGGTAAAGGGTGGAAGGCTCGGCCTTATGCCTGGTGTTTTGTTCCACTCTTGCCGCCCTAGTTTCCGTCATACCGGTGTTATGTTCCCGGATTTTGCGTTCCTTACGCGGTCGGGTGATTTATGGGACCCCCCTGACAGTTCGCTTTGAATAAAACTCCTCCAGCAAGGCCCAACATTGGTTTTACCATTTGCCTCACCACCACCTACTTTTCCCTTGGGAGTCGCTCTCTCGAGGGTCATCTTTATTCAGCCCCCCGGGCCAATGCTTGTCTAAGTGTTGGTCCAAACTAGAGCCACTTGCAGCGCCACCTCGGGGAAACTTGAGGGCTGGTTCTAGTTGTACGTACTACTCATCCGGTCGTGGCCTGAGACGAGATACGCGTGGCTACTATCAGGATGTCGGCACGCCGGGAGGTCTTGCTGGTCTTGTTTTACCATTGTCGAAATGTCTTGTAAACCGGGATTCCGAGACTGATCGGGTCTTCCTGGGAGAAGGTCTATTCCTTCGTTGATCGCGAGAGCTTGTCATGGCCTAAGTTGGGACACCCCTGCAGGGTTTAAACTTTCGAGAGCCGTGCCCGCGGTTATGTGGCAGATGGGAATTTGTTAATGTCCGGTTGTAGATAACTTGACACCAGATCCGAATTAAAACGCATCAACCGCGTGTGTAGCCGTGATGGTCTCTTCTCGGCGGAGTCCGGGAAGTGAACACGGTTTCTGGGTTATGTTTGACGTAAGTAGGTGTTCAGGATCACCTCTTGATCATTGCTAGTTCACGATCGTTCCTTTGTTTCTCTTCTCGCTCTCTTTTGCGTATGTTAGCCACCATATCATGCTTAGTCGCTGCTGCAACCTCACCACTTTACCCCTTCCTTACCCATTAAGCTTTGCTAGTCTTGATACCCATGGTAATGGGATTGCTGAGTCCTCGTGGCTCACAGATTACTACAACAACAGTTGCAGGTACAGGTTATGCGATGATCTTGACGCGAGAGCGATGTTTCCTTGTTTTGGAGTTTCTTCTTCTGCTTCTTCGATCAGGGGATAGGTTCCAGGTCGGCATCCTGGGCTAGCAGGGTGGATATTGTTTGAGTTTCTGTTTATGATTCATCCGTAGTCGGATGTTGTTCTTGTATGATGATGTTGTATTTGTGTGGCATTGTATGCCTTTTGTATGTATCCCCATCTATTATGTAATGTTGATGTAATGATATCCACCTTGCAAAAGCGTTTCAATATGCGGGTCTATCCTTGGTAGGACCTTCGAGTTCCTTTTGGATAGGGTCGCATATTGGGCGTGACAAGTTGGTATCAGAGCCTCGACCGACCCTAGGAGCCCCCCTTGATTGATCGTGTAGTTTGGCCGTTGTTGAGTCTAGAAGAAAACTATTTTCGGAGTCTAGTTATATCGGAGAGTAGGAATTCTTTTACTCCTCAGCCCCTTCGTCGCTTTGGTGAGGAAGCTTGACGTAGGTGTTTTGAACTACTCCTCTTCCCCTTCAAATTTTTCTTTAGGATCACGTAGTTTGGTTTTCCGATCGTTGGATTCTCAGCTCCTTTTATCCGGTGCATTTCTCGTCAAGTCGACTCGAGCCTCTTCATCTTTGCCAAGATCAATCCTCAGCTCTTCTTCCCGGAGTTTGAGTCTCTTTCGACCATCAATTTCATTCGTGCAGAGCCTCTTCAGTCTTTCGTCAATTGTTTCAACCGGTGAATTCTCGTCTCGTTCGTCATTCTTCATCTTTTTTTTTCTTTCCCGGTGCACTCAATTCAAGTTTTTCGGGTGATCACATTCTTTTCCTTGGATCAAGTGTTTTCCCCTTGCTTGTTCGCCTCTCGCCAGTTTATCATTCCGGAGTTCGGAAGACATCTCAGAAGATTCGTCAGTGTTCCAATTAATTCGAGGTTGTCACCTCATTCAAATATTTCAATTGTTCCGGTGCATCATCTATCTGTTCAACATCCCTTTCCAACGGTGCTTTTCTTTTAGTGGGCCCTAACCCACAGGTCTTGTCCCAGGATCTTACCTGACTCTTCTCTTTTCCCCAGAGTTATTCTCAATTCTTTTCAAGGGTGACGTAAGAATGGATTCCATCAGTCACATGCCTTCTCCAAGATCTCTTTCAAATCATTTCATTGTTGGCTCAACCTTTTCGGTTTTCATTCTTTCGGAGCTTCTCAACAATTTTGGTGGTGTTTTTCCGTCGTCATTTGAAGACCGAAGAAGAAGAGTTTTTCTCTTAAATCTTGTCCATTCTCCCGGAGATTCGCGATGCTAGCTCGACATTATCCTATCAAATTGTTTCAAGTCATGCAAATTATTTTCATCCATCCGGAGCATTTCAGGAGTTGCTTTCTCTCTCGATCATCCGGAGGCCATCTTTTCAGAATATTGCTTCGTTCCAAGTTTTCAGATTCATTCCCCAATTATTCTATATCCGTGCCCCTTCGTTCGTCTCAATATTCTTCCGGTGATTCGTTCAAGATTCTTTTTCCTTGTTTATCATATTATTCATTCGTTCTTCCAATCCTACCGGTGGTTCATGAAGACCTTCTCAAGTTTGCGATATATCACTTCTCAATCCTTTTCAGAAGAATAAGTAATATGCAAAATCCATTGCTTGTCATCAATTTAATATGATGAAGGATGAGCATACAATAAATCTTATTCTTATTTCCTCATAGTGAGTAATCCCTTTCCTTCGGAGTTTGTTCTTGGTGAATAAATTCTAGTTCCAAGCGTTTTCATCTTTTCTTTTCCGGAGTTCAAATTTCCTCCGCCATCTCGTCGGAACCTCCGTCTAAATCACCGCAAGGCTCATCTTATTCTTTCATCCTTCATTTCTATCTCATCATCCTTTTGTCACCGGAGTTCTTCATGGTGGTTCTTCATGATTCAATTCATTTTTCAAGAGTTCATCAAGATTTTGTTGGAGAAATTCAAGTATCTTTTCTTCTCCGTTCTTTTCATTCAACTCTTTCAATTCTTTCCGGAGGTTTTGTGTCATGTCTTCATCAAGTACCATTCCATCCTCTCAAACTCGTGTTCTATTCTTTCCATGGTCAGTCAGAGTGCTGCCTAAATCCTTTCAGTCTTATTTGTTTCTTTTCTCATTCTAACCACTCCGGTTAGAACGAGTCGTTTCTTAGTCTATCTGAATTCGTGAGCTTTCGATTCGTCATCCTCGTCATTCCTCTCTTCTTCTCGAGTGCTCTCGATTCTTTGCTTCTTCTCTTGAGTTCTTGTTTCACCTCATCCTCTTTTTCTTTCCGTCTCGGTCCTAAGATCTCGGGACGAGATCTCTTGTTAGTGGAGGAGTGTTGTAACGCCCCGGATTCGATGCGCCAGGTGTCCGCCAGTTATTTGTCGTCTTTGCCATGTCATTTGCTTGCGTGTTGCATTTTGTCATGTCATCATGTGCATTTCATTTTGCATACATGTTCGTCTCTTGCATCCGAGCGTTTTCCCCGTTGTCCGTTTTGCAATCCGGCACTCCTATGTCATCCGGCGCCCCCTTTTACCTCTTCTCATGTGTGGGTGTTAAACTTTCTCGGAATGGACCGAGTCTTGCCAAGCGGCCTTGGTATAGCACCGGTAGACCGCCTGTCAAATTTCGTGCCATTTGGAGGTCGTTTGATACTCCAACGGTTAACCGGGTAACCGTGTAAGGCCTCTTTTGTGTGCAGCCCAACACCCCTTCCAAAGTGGCCCAAAACCCAGCAAACTCCCCTCTATGCTCTCGGTCGTTCGATCACGATCGTGTGGGCGAAAACCGCTCCTCATTTGGACTCCCCTAGCTCCCTCTACCTATAAAAACATCCCTCCCCTTCCATTTTCGCGGATGAATCCCCCTAACCCTAGTCTCCACCTCTCTCTCGCCCGGCGGACATGTCCGCGCCCGCCGGACGAATCCGCCGCCGCCGCCCGCGCCAATCGGGGCGCGCCACGCGTCTCCCCAGCCTCCCCAGCCGCCGTGGCCCGCCCAGGCCCGGGCCAGGCCCGCGAAGCCCATCGGGGCCCGCGCCCGCATAACCCATTAAGCTTTGCTAGTCTTGATACCCATGGTAATGGGATTGCTGAGTCCTCGTGGCTCATAGATTACTACAACAACAGTTGCAGGTACAGGTTATGCGATGATCTTGACGCGAGAGCGATGTTTCCTTGTTTTGGAGTTTCTTCTTATGCTTCTTCGATCAGGGGATAGGTTCCAGGTCGGCAGCCTGGGCTAGCAGGGTGGATATTGTTTGAGTTTCTGTTTATGATTCATCCGTAGTCGGATGTTGTTCTTGTATGATGATGTTGTATTTGTGTGGCATTGTATGCCTTTTGTATGTATCCCCATCTATTATGTAATGTTGATGTAATGATATCCACCTTGCAAAAGCGTTTCAATATGCGGGTCTATCCTTGGTGGGACCTTCGAGTTCCTTTTGGATAGGGTCGCATATTGGGCGTGACAATTGAGCCCGGGATTGTCTTCACCCACCTCTATGCTAAGCTGATCAGCTGTTTCAATGTATGTTGAGCAGAATGTTAACGCTTCTGTAGCAATGTAGGCCTCTGCAGTGGAACCCTCGGGTCTAGCTCCGTTCCTAACATAGCCATTGAAAGTGCCTAGCCGCCTTTCAATAGGGTACATCTAGCCATACTGTACTGGACCTCTAAGTAGTGCCTCATCAGGTAGATGAATAGCCAAATGCACCATCACATCAAATAAGGCTGGAGGATATATCTTGTCAAGGTCGCATAGGATAGTTGGTATCTTGTCTCTAAGACGCTCCAAAGCATCTATCCTGATATTTCTACTGCAGAAGAATTGTCCCAACTCTGCAACTGCTCTGTATTTTTTAGGGCGGCCCAATCCTCTAAGGATAACAGGTAAAACCCTTTGAAGTAGGACGTGGCAGTCATGAGTTTTCAACCCTTGTACCTTGTTTCCATCTGCACTGACTCTCCTTTCAGGGTTAGAAGCAAATCCATGTGGGAATCTCACACATGACATGACCTCGCAGAATTCTTTTCTTTTTACCTTGTCCAAGACGTACACAGCTGGTGCCATATCCCGTGGTTTACCTTCATCTTGCACCTGCAAATCCTTTCTGATACCCAGGTGTGTCAAATCAATCCTAGATTTTAAGGTATCTTTCATCTCGCCTTCAATGTTAAGAAGTTTGCCGATAATGCTGTCACATATATTTTTCTTGATGTGCATCACATCAAGATTATGCCGCAGATCCAAATCTTTCCAATACTCTAAGTCCCACAAAGTGGACCTGCGGGTAAACAATAATCTCTCTTCTACCGTGCCACGCTTCCTTTTCCCGCTACCATTACCAGGATGGTTTCCTGGTGTAATATGCCTGACCTTCTCTAATTCCACTTGCAACTCATCGGCGGTGAGCCTCTTTGGCGCATCACGGTTTTCATGCTTTGCATTGAACACATGTCGTCGGTATTTTCTAGGATGTGGCTTGTCCTTGGCAAGGAAACGGCGGTGTCCAATGTAACAAATCTTGCTAAGTATTGCGTATGACAGCGGATTCCTGTCACAGCGAACACATGCATTGTAACCATGTGTCGTTCGCCCGGACATAGTGCCCAAAGCCGGATAATCATGGATGCACCAAATTACAACAGCACGCAGAAAGAAATCAGCTGGTGGGCTGCTATATAGGTCTCGAGTGAGAACACCCTTCCATATCTGTTGAAGTTCCTCCACAAGAGGCTCCATGAACAAATCAAAATCCTTTCCAGGACTTTTTGGACCTGGGATGAGCAAGACCATCATGTAGTTTGATTCTTTGGTGCAGACATTTGGAGGCATGTTGTAAGGGATAACAAGCACTGGCCACATGCTATATGTCGTGCTCTGGTGGCCAAATGGGTTAAATCCATCTAAAGCTAAGCCAAGTCTAGTGTTTCTCGGGTCAGCAGCAAACTCTTTGTGTTTATCATTGAAGCTTTTCCACTCACTACGATGAGATGGATGGCTCATTACATTCTGATCTCTGTACTCCTGGTTCCTAGAATGCCACAATACATCCTCTCTTGTTTCAGCATCATGAAACAACCTCTGCAATCTTGGTGTAATTGGAAAATTTCTCAGTACATTATGAGGAACCCTCTTCACAACATCGCCATCTTTCCATCTTGATGATTTGCATTTCGGGCATTCACTTAAGTTGGCATAATCCTTCCAGAACATAACACAATTATTCTTACAAACATGGGTCATATCATATCCAATTCCAACTGCACGAAGGAAATTCTTCATTTTACTGTAGGTGTGTGGCAGCTCAGACGCATCTGGGAAAGATTTGCGGAAAGCAGCCAACATCGCATCGAATGATTTGTTGGTCATCCGCTCAGATGTATTCACCAGAAGAAAGGTGACCATAGCTGAGAATACTGATAGCTTATTTCCTGGGGTGACAGCAACGTTGCATTGTTCCAACATGCGGGCCCACCGTTTTTCTTCTGCAGGTGAAAGTTCACGGAATGCACAAGCATTTCGTAGCATTGTTTCAATGTTGGTCAAACTCACTGGCTTCGCCACCACCACCTCCTCCTCCTCTTCCACCTGAGCATCAGGCAGATCAAGATGGTGATCTGCTGCTTCCATGTAGTCAATAACATTGACGTTCACAGCTTCACCATGATGAACCCACCTAGTATATGTGACCGACATCCCATACAAGTGTAGATGATTTTGCACAATTGACTGGGGTCTTGTAACTGAATTCATACAACTGCTACACGGGCAGAGCACATCTGATTTCGGACCACCGTACTCAGCTCTGATAAAGTTCATGAAGTTTTCAACCCCCTCGACATATGCAGCGGAGAATCTTCGAGCAGAAGTTATCCAAGTCCTGTGCATCTGTTAGACATACAAATTAGTTCTTCTACTAGATATTACAGGAGAAAACATATATGCTTTTTTATGAAGTCCAAAAAAATACCTAGGTCGATGTCTAAAGCTATGGCAAGATATTTGGACGAGCAGATCTAAGTAACGAAATATATGTAAAGCTAATTCAGCAAACAGATTTGAGTGCTAAATTATGGCAGGCTGTTTCAGCAGTCAATGAGCCCGAGCACACAGCCATCAAACTATCGAAGGCCATCGCAGCAACAAAGATCGAGTATAAAACGGTGTAGAGCTATTTCACCTAACAGATTGGCTACTAGACCATGGCAATCTACGTCACAATAAATGTATGGCAGGATATTTTAGCAACTAATCGGCCTTGGCATGCCATCTCAGCTAAGCAGATTGAGTGCAGAACAGGGCAAGGAAGCTTCTTAAGCAGAGCATATTGACAGTAAACTACTTCGGCAAACAGTGAGATTAACAGCGTCTATCAGCTAACATTCAGCGCTACACCGACATGAACGAGGCCTCAGTCTAGAATGCGCGCACCGTGGGAGAAGCTGACCCCATGCGTCTCCACACGAATGTCGCCAACGGTGGCAGCGTTGACCGCCGTGCGCCTCCACAAGAACGTAGCCAGAGGTGGCGGCGAGGCTAGAGGACGACAGTCTATGAGAGCGTACTGTGGGAGCGAGAGGATCGCCGTGCGTCCCCTCGACGAACCGGGGCGCCGACATATCGGCGCAGCGGGGAGGGCGGCTTTGGCGGAGCGAATGGAGTGGAGGGGGGACGGGGGGGGGGGGGAGGGGGATTTGGGGAATATTTGGCCGAAGGGCGGTTGAATCGAATTTGGGGGGAATTTTTGTGGGGGTGGGGGGGGGAGGATTTTTGCGCGGTGGGCGGGGGGAGTTTGGCGCATGGTCGGTTTCTCCAAGTGCAGTCCCACGTGTCAGTGAAGAGGCAAGCGGAAGCGCGTTCCGTTTGCGTGAGCCGTGTGCAGGACCGAACGTGTGTGGGGTGCAATGCGACCACGACAGGAGTTCTGTGAGTGTACTGCCTTTTTCCTTTTAAACTAGGTGCTTCACCCCCTCAAAAAAAATGTTGCTTCGCGCGATCCATCGATACTACTACTAGTAATCCGGTAATACCGACTAAAACGGCGCGGCCGGGTCTTTTCCCGCACTATATGCTGGGAGGTTGGCTTAGTTGTGTTTTTTAGATTTGTATCGGTTCAATAAAAAGCAGAGTTGGTGATTATGGTGTGCCTGCCATCCTGCAATATAGGCCGTCCGATCTATATCTAACGGATAGGAAGGAAATTATGACAATTTACCCGCACTCCTCTCCACATTTGCAGATAAGGTTTCTGTCATTCATCCTTTTGTCCCACAAGATCTTGATCTTCCGTGCAACGCACGGGCATCTTGCTAGTACTCCTAAAATATGTATATTATTGTGAAAGTTCATATACACCGGCTGAGATTAATGCAAACACGACAGATTTTCATTACATTTCGAACTTTGATAAGACAGAAAAATAAAAGAAACCCGACCCTAAACCTATTCTACGGCGGCGACGACATCCTCCATCTGCGATCTCTATGTACGGGGGCGGGGTTCAAGACCCGTGAAGTGAAGGTGCGGTCTCCGGCGAGGAAGAGTAGAACACGGGATACGGACCGGCCAGTTGGCACACCATGCCCTGCCGCCTCCCATGCCCTACTCATCCTCGGAGGAGTCCCCGACCTCGGCGGTGCCGGACGTTGGATGACGACAAGTAGGACGCGTGGCTGACGGTGCTCCCATCGTCGTCCGCCAGCGTGGCCACCGCTTGTGCGGTCGCGTCCGCGTCCGGCTATGCCGCTATTGCGTCGCGAGAGGCGACTTGAGTGAGGGCGGCGACCTTGAGCTTCATCCCCGAAGACAAGCTCTCCCGCAGAGCGTTCACACTTGCGGTCATGGTGGATGTTGTGCCAGGTAGGAGGACGATGCACTATGGTGTGGAGGTTAGCTGGGCGTTGCCGCTTTAAGTAGCGCATTTCGGTGAGGCCAAGCGTCCGGGTGCGTCATTAAGTCGCCGGAGTTGGTTCCTCGGGCACCAAGCCTCTTAACGACGACATACGAACGGACGGCATGAATGCGGGCAGCTAGCGCCGGCTGGGAACGCACCGCGCGACGGCGCGAGGGACGAGGGCTTTGGTGTGCCAGGGTAGTCAGCTGCAGTCGTGGCAACGTTGGAGATGCCCTTTGCTCAAATGCGATCCCCGCATGTCATTGAAAAAGCAAGACGACCCGGCATGGTCTCAGGTCCAGAGGATGTAGTTGGCCGCGCTACACCACTCCGCGGATGCGTCGCGGCGCCCCGTGCATCCTCGACGAGCCGGATGTTGGGGTGTGTTTGGATTGTGGCCAAAGTGCACCTTACCAAAATTTTGGTCATGACCCAAAAATTGGTCTTTGTTTGGATGGTTGCCATTTCTTTGGCATGCCAATGAACTCTAGCCAACTCTAGTTCATTTTTCTTGCCAATGTCGGCCAAATCATGGGCAACCAATACCTCAACCAAAAATTTGGCTACCCGCTTTGATGGGCAACCTTGGGCACAAACCAAACATACCGTTGGTCGTGCCACAGCACAAACGCCACCCTCGACACACTGAAACCGACCGTGTCTATCGATGATATGAGCGTGTCGCTCACCGCGGTCGCCGTGTCCAGAGGCGGTGCTAGAGCTGCGCCCCGTTGTTGGCCCCAACGACCCACATGAACGGTTGTCGGTGGCGAGGAGGTCGTGGGCCAGCTCCTCCATTGGACTAGTCTGCGCTACATCGTCCCGACGGGTCTGCCCCACATGTCGGTTTCCCTGTTTTCCCGGCCATATTCGAGCGTCAGTGCTCCGCATTGTGCATTAGGCCTTTCACTATGTAGGCCAAGCGAGACAACTTATTGGTTATTTGAGCCGTTCAAGTGTAATCATGTGGCGTTTGCTTATTTCTCATTCCTCTCCAACCCTCTTCTCCATCAATCATGTCGCCCTCCAGTCGAGTCCATCCTCCCGCATGCCTCATTTGAACATTCCGCCGAGTAACAGTCGCATGTACCCACACTAGTCCTCTTTCAATAGATCTCCAGACCCCGAGATGAAATCGAGAGGGAACGAGTGGGGGCACGTGATACCTAAGGCGGATTCAAAATTTTGAACCGGTGATCATAGCATCCGCAAATCATATATAAAGGGTATTCAATGTTCGTTTCGTTTTTGAACGTACAATATACTCCCTCCTATCCTTTCTACCTTACATATAAGTTTTATGTGTAGTCAAAGTATCTCTACTATGATAAAAAAAAGGTATCAACATTCAACAACGCCCTATCAATATTGTTAGATTCATACGTACTCCTAGATTTGTACTCGAGATGGTTTCCGATTTGACTATTGACAAGATTAATAGTACTCCTTTCACATAGGTGAGTAAGTCATCTTAGGCTGTGCACCGTGACCAAGAAGGAGGGGAAAACGAGAGACATTAATGTTTATTTGCTAATTAATAGTACTGCATGCAATGAACTAACCACTGCATGTCATGTTTGATAGTCTCAGGTCATTAAAAGCATGCACACCCTCATCTCTTATTGGTTCATATGTCAAGAAACAAGAAACGAGATAGAAGTTAATGCACCGCGCCTACGTGTTTTGGGATTATTTGGTTTTCGTAAGATGACTTACACACCTAGACGGAGGGAGTACATGAGATGTCTAATGTGAAAATTATATCATTGGAAACTCCTTTCACATACGAAATTGACCATATGCTTTGTGTAAGTTGCATGTCATATATTATTACTCTAACATTTGGTCAAAGTTAGCCTCGAAAAACACATTAGACCCTGTATGCTTTGTGTAAGTTGCATGTCATATATTATTACTCTAACATTTGGTCAAAGTTAGCCTCGAAAAACGCATTAGACCCTGTATGCTTTGTGTAAGTTGCATGTCATATATTATTACTCTAACATTTGTGAGAGTTGCATGTCATATATTATTACTCTAACATTTGGTCAAAGTAGTATAGTGGATGTGGATCCTCTGACATAGGTATCCCTGCCTTACCCTCCCTTTCGGTCACTTACTGGCGGACCCCATGCTTGCTAGGCCCCGCATGTCAGTTACTCAATGGGTTCGACCACGTCAGGGGATCCTCATCCGTAGTATACTCCCTTTGTTTTTATTTACTCCGCATAAAACAGAGGGAGTAGTGGTATAATAAAGGACGCGGGCGAGGGAGGGGGAGGGACGTCGGTTTGCTCTCAACTGCGGTCCCACAAGCGAGCGAAAACGCAAGACGAAGCGCGTTCCATTCGGTAAGCGACATGGAGGGTCTAGCGTGCCGGGCTGCAACGCGAATGCGACAAGAGCGATGTACAGTCAAAACCGATTGACCGGTCGTCACTGGAACCACTATTCACACCAGAACCTTTGCTGCTCGGCCTACGCCAGCCACTGCCCTAAAACCACACCAAATCTCCAGCCCATTCCCCCACCTTTCGATCCCCTAGCCTGCATCAAGCGTCCCCTAGTTCGCCGGAAAGCCATGGTGCACCGCAAGATCACTTACTACAAGATGCTGACACCGGAGCGCCGCGCAGAAATCACGGCGGCGGTCGGCGCCACAGACCTCCGTTCCCAAGCTCGCTTTGCGGCGGGCCAATCCCCGAGTTCTCTGGAGCCAAGCTACGAGGAGGAGGAAGCCGATCCAATGTTCACTGCGGAGGTCACGGCGCAGAAGGCCCCCGATGGTTATGAGACGATGGACGTCGACTTCGTGCCGGCGTCCGAGTCCCCCATGGTGTAGGCGGACCAGCGGTTCAACATGGCGATACTAAAGGAGGACCGGGAGGCAGAGTCTCAACTCGACGCGGAGCACGTGCATGCCGCTGCCATCGAGGCTCTCCTGCAGGCGGAACCGGATGTCGTGGATGTGAACCGGGCGGCGGAGGCTCAACTTGAGGCGGAGCGTGCGGATGTCGCTGCCATCGAGGCCCTCCTGCAGGCGGAACCGGACGTCCTGGACATGAACCGGGCGGCAGAGGCTCGACTCGACGCAGAGCGCGCGGATGCCGCTCTCATCGACACCCTCCTGCGGGCGGAACCGGAAGTCCTGGACTTGAACCGGGCGGCGGAGGCTCGACTTGACGCGGAGCACGCGGATGCCGCTCTCATTGACGCCCTCCTGCAGGCGGAACCGGAAGTCCTGGACTTGAACCGGGCGGCGGAGGCTCGACTCGACGCGGAGCGCGCAGATGCCGCTCTCATCGAGGCCCTCCTGCAGGCGGAACCGGAAGTCCTGGACTTGAACCGGGCGGCGAAGGCTCGACTCGACGCGGAGCGCGCGGATGCCGCTGCCATCGAGGCCCTCCTGCAGGCGGAACCGGACGTCCTCGACTTGAACCGGGCTGTGCTCTCGTCCATGCAGAGTGCCCGCACGCTCCGCTTGAATGAGTAGCTGGAGGCCGAGGATAACCACGGTGCGGAGACACACGTCGGCAGCGACGGCTGGTTCGTGCCGGCAGCCAAAGACGACGAGGCCGTCTCTTTCCGCGAGCAGTGATAGTTTTTCTTTATGTTGTTGTTTTTATTATTATTGATCTTTTGCTGTGTAAAAACATACTATTTGTTATGCAAGTCGCCTAACTTGGGTCAGTCTACCATTTCAGGCGGTTGGATGAATATCCTACGTCTCCTAACCCTTCTTTCCTTCTTCCTCACCTCTTCTTCTTCCCCAACAGACCACCGCACGGGCCATACGGATACTCCGATTGGATAAACATACTCTATGAACGAAAATTATGTGTCAGCGATAGGATGGCTGAGTTTGGTTTGTTCACATGCGACAACACGTGTCAGTGATGGTGCGTTCCCTTGGTTGGGTTTGCGGCGTGCAGGAGCGATTGTGTGAGGGTGCGGTGCGACCGCGGCGTGCAGGAGCGACCGTGTGAGGGTGCGGTGCGACCGCGACAGCCGTGCGCAAGTGTACCTCCTTCTCATTTTGAAAACTTTAGGCAAGCTTGGAAAAAATGTGTGGTGAAGTTTGGCAATGCAAGGCCTAGACCCAAACAGGATAAGTACGTACATACTAGGAGTACTAGTGTTAAAAAAGAAAGGCAGGGTTTTCCTTCGACACAAATCCTCGTTTCACGTGTCAATTAATGCGTATTTTTTTCTCAAAAGACCAAAGAGCTAACCATCTCACTCCTCATCCCTTGATTAATGCAGCGCCATGCAAAGAACCTTCTCACTTCCGCATGCATGCAGGGGATATTAATGTCCTTGGTTGCTAACCCCATCAATTTTGCCTCGATTAGTGTTAGTGGCCCTTTGCAAATTGTAATTTTAATATACTGGCCTTGTGTACAAAAAAATGGAGGTAGTAACTATATTTGAATTCCTTGCCCATTGCGGTGACATCGACGACTTTTTTTGTGTGGTTTGGCAAAGTGCGTTCGACGGAGAACACCATTGAGGGAGACCACGGTAAGTCGTTCGCAAGTGCCGCCTGCAAGCCGAGACAACCGCCTTATTTGCATCCAGGAAGTCCTTTACTAGTACTACTACTACTAGGAGTACTAGTGCCGTGAGATGGTTTCTCGAAGAAGACGATGGAGAAGCGGAGTCAGCGAAGAGTGAAATGATAGTTGCTTCGTCCGTGCTTTGTGATTTGACGCCTCACTGCTTTGTGATTTGTGATAGAAGGGACATGGGAGTAGACTCTGTGCTCTATACTGTACTACTCCTACATGCGTCCAAGCATGGGAGAAAGAGGAGAGACGTTGCATTTTTCTATTCCTTCAATCAATCAATCAGGGAGCTTCGGTTCCATCTTTTTGGCTTTGGCAACACCGTCCACAATGGTTCCCATGATGCCAAAAGCTATTTTCACATTTGGCTACACATTGTGGATGACCTTAACCGTACCACTTGGTTTTGCTCCTGTGTGCTATCTATACAAATCTCAATTATATTGATCTAAAAAATTATAGAATCAAAGATTAGTAAAAAGGAGGTGATTTTGCCACGCGGATGGCGGGGGAGGTTTCTTATTTTTGGAGGACGTTGTCCTGGCGGTTTGCTAACATGCGGTCCCACGTGTTAGTGCTTTACCAAGCTGATCCGCGTCCCACATGAGGCAGAACAACGACAGAAGCAACACGTGGTTAAGTTGAAGAAGATGAGGGAGAAGTGGATTCAGCAACGAGTGAAATGATGGTTGCTTCGTCCCTCCAACTTCTTTTTTTAGCATTATTACTTCGTCCCTCCAACTTAACTGCGGGAAAGGTGCATCTTTGTGATTTGATGCCTCATTGCTCATTACTACGCCGGCGCCATGACTGGGGTGCTTCACCCCGGCTGCTATGCACTGTATTCCGGTATGGCACGTGGACCCAGTAGCTTGATGTCCCACATGTCAGCGAAAGGGACTAGAAGATTTATGAAAGCGAGCGCTCCACTCTTACGACGGAGGAGTAGACGACACGACGGCCCAGTGAACTGTCACTTGTACTGTATAGTACTATAGTTTTGCTGTTTCGCACGATCCATCGATACAAACCCGATTAAACAGGAAAGGGCGGGATTTTTCCCGCGCGGTAGATGATACTGGCCATACAGTTCAAAGGCAATTTTAATTATGCAAACTGAATAATTATAAGTAACAATATGATATCTAGTAAAACTAAAAACACATATGATTTATTGTGTTAGAGTGTAGTAGTAGTGCTGTATTGCATAGTTGTTAGATGTAACATGCGAGAACGTGTAGAGATGTAGTTTTGGAGGGCCTATAGAGAGAAAAGCATAATACGGTCACCGAACTTCAGAATAAGCTGATTACGGTCACTATATACGTTTTGCGGTGATTATTCGGTCACTTGCTCACAGTTCAGCATCGGATTGCACTCTGTTGACCGGCCAAATAGTCTGCGTGGCGCCATGTGGACTAGTTAAATTGACCATGTTCCTTGTGGGTCCCACCTGTCAGTTCGCATAGGGAAAAGGTCAGATAGACACAAAATTACACAGGCGCGACAAGGCTCCAACCCATGCGCGGGAATCACCTGGTTGTGTATGTGTCTGTCAGGGCCTGATGTGTGCGCATCCACGTGTAGGTTGAGCACTTGAGCGTGAGAGTGTGTGTTGGTCGTGTGGTGTACTAGTGTGTGCATGCATGCGTGCATGTGTGCGTGTGAGTGTTGCGTGCGTGCGTGGCTGCGTGTGTACGTGTGAGTGTTGCGTGCGTGCGTGGGTGCATGTGTTTGTGTGAGTGTTGCGTGGATGGAGTTCGTGTGCATGCGTGCATGTGTGTATAATCACCACACCAGCTCCTGTGTGTTAAAACAGACGGCTCAGCATACCAATACAAGGCCACCTTGTTCGCTGTGCCCGCGGTCATGACTTTGCACCACCGTCAAAATACTTTTTTGTCGTTTTTTTTCATTCTTACTAGCAAGATGCCCGTGCGTTGCACATAACATCAAGATGCATTTGTATGACTTGTTTATCTTGTGAGAGAAAAGGATGAACGAGGGAAGGCCTTATTTGCAAATGTGGATAGGTGTGTGGGTACCTTTTTGCAAAATTGCCATAGTTTCTTTCCTATCCGTCAGATATAAATCGGACGGCCTATATTGCAGGATGGCAGGCACACCATGATCATCAACTCTGTTTTTTATAAGAGTGTATTTTATGTACTTTATATTAGTGTAGATGTAGAGTAGATACAAGTCGATAGGTGGGCACGATGTTAGTGAGATAATGTGATGCAACACTAGAGGTGCCACATGGAGCGCTCAACTGGTCAACTAGTCATGTCATGAGCAAATACAAAGTTGTACGGTGGGCCCGTGACTGTATAATAACCACTAAACGTAAATGGTGACCGTAATGAGTGGATTATGAAGTCCAATGCATGTATCGTGCTTTCGCTTCAAATACAATGATCATCATTGCATATATCGCGAGAGAAAGATGAAACACGCGTGAATTTTCTGGGGTCATACTTTTAGAGGACCTAGAGATAGTTTTGTGTGCATACGTGAAAGGGGCGTACAGGGGGGGTATGCGATGGAGAGAGAGATGCTCTTCGTTTCTCTTTATTATGACTAACTTTGTATATAGTATAAAATTATACAAATTCACAGTGCGGAATAAATATCATTGTGGGCACAATGCAATGCAAATTAGTGTTCTTACTCCTCCATATAACTTTGTAATGTTGTATATATGTAGAAATTCTAAAATATTTTTGTGGCCACACTTTATTCAAAAGGAATGTTGTATGCGAAATAAACGTGAAGAGAGGGCTTTTTAGATCAATGGGGTACGTGATGTAACATGTGTGAATGTGTAGTTGATGCATTTGGCGGGGCCTAGAGAGGTATATGTGTGTATTACGTATTTGAGAGAGGCATGGATAGAGGGGCCGAGGGGGGGGAGAGATAGCACGAGAAATGAGGGTGGTCTAGAGAGAGAGAGAGACGAATATGACGTCACGACAAGAGATTCCATTCCCTTGAGTGTGTATATGCCAGGGGGGAGGGAATAGAGGCACCAGGAGAAATTTTCTGTGTGTGTGGTGTTTGTGTTGGTATGTGTGGGTGTGAGAGGATAATGAGACGTGCGGGTAGAGGGTGTGTCACCGCGTGAGGTCCGATGGGTCGAGGTGAGGCCCTTAGTTCGGTTCCGTCCTGCGCCACATTGGTCGGCCCATGACACATTTAGGAAGACCCATGGATGACTAGTCGTACAAGACAAAGATAACAGAATTGTGAAGGACTCTGTGTCCACTAACAAAGCCGGCTAGGATTTGTAACCCTAGGTTCTCGGACTAAGGTAACCCCTTTATCTCTGATATTACTATTCATCCAACCTAACTTTAAGGGGCATCCTACAGAATGCTCTGCTAGAATCATACTCGTCGATTAGGAAGAGAGGTGTGAGATAATGCGTGAGAGACAGGCGTAAAGATAATGTGCGTACATGAGACACGTAGGCAGGTCCATGTATATAGAAAGGGTTGATGAGGATTGTGCGTGTGTATGTTTGCGAGAGGAAGAGTGCTTGTGATAAAGGTTAGTGAAAACAGTTGTAAATGGTTACGAGAGGGAGGGAGGGTTATATCTAGAGAATGTGTGCGAGAAAGACACCTCGGGAGAGAGAGTGTGAGCATGTGTGAGAGACCACCGATGGAGAGTGAAACTACACGTAAAAGACTGCTCTACACATTGATTAAAGATATAAATTGTATCCAAATATTAGGATGGGATCATGATATTTGCAATTCGCGTAAGGAGCGGTCATTGATCCATCAGACATTTAGATTCTATCGAATTTGAGCATGTCTATGTTATTATTTGACACAATTGATCCACATAGTTAGTATTTTGAACTCCAGACAATGCATCACTTTAGCAATCGAATATAAACGTGAGTATAGTTCATGTTGTGTGTGTAAAGCACATTATACATACGAAAGTTACACAATGGACATTTATAAATAGCTACCTATGAACTAGCACACATTTGAATTCAACCTAAGGTGGTTTAAAAAAATCGAATTCAACATGAAGTCCATTCAATTATTTGAATTTGATATCATGGCATTTGTAAACCATACCTAAACTATGGGGGTACCAATCTTTGCTCTGATTTTGTACATAATAGCATATGTAGTCGTGTACAAAATAGATTCAAATTTAGCTCCTCCATTCCAAAATAATCGTAGTTATAGGATTTTCAAGTGTCAAAATTTCAAAAGGAAGCAGATAATTTAATGAGGTTTTCAAACATACAAGGTCAAATATAACGTTGTCTATTTAGGTCAATCCTCATAGTTCAAGAGTAATCTAAACGTGAATGCTTGTGTTTCAAAATTTTGAACGAAGCACCAAAAGAGCCTCTACTCGCCCGAAACCGCGTGAGACCAATGTTTGGTAGTACAAGGAAATTACTTTTCTAATAACTCTGACCTGTGAAACCTACTGGCCCGATGTCCAAAGGTCTAAACCGGGGTAAGTTTGTAGCTTCATCTAGACGCCACACAACCGCCTCCGAAAAACATTCATACACAATGGCCGCCTAAGCACATGCGCGCGGCCGAAATCGCTCCCGCCCACTATTTGGGACACCTGGGATTACCATCCTACCCCCGACCCACAGTAGGTCCGAAATTTAAGAGGGGGGCAAAGTTTGTACTTTCCCCAAATTTCAAACAAGCGCGTCCCATCTTCTGTTCAAAAAAATCCAAAAACAAGCGCGTCCCAGACCGAAACATGGTTCTCCCCACCCGTCCGATTCCCCATTCGTACTCCGTGGGCGCCAAAACTACCTCTCCACAAGCCGCGAAACCCCGGCGTCCTCCGTCCGCCACCCCATACCACCCATCAACCGCCGCCCTCCTCCATCACGCTAGAGCCGATACCCCGACGTCGTCGTCCACCGCAACCTCAACCGCAACGCCCTCCACGGCTAGTAGTTGAAGCCGAGGCCGAGCAGTCCGTACCCGAGCCAGTTCAACCACGCCGTCCTGTGCCTCACTGCTGCCGCTCCAACTTCGCCACCCTCCGCTGCACCAGAGCTATTCCTGCTACGCCGTCCTTCGCCGCCTCGGATTTGCTTCCCCTCCGCCGACACACAGCCATGGCAACACAGTCAACAATTTGGCCATGGGTTCGTCCAAGCCTGCACCCTCCAGAACATCGGTTTCCCCGGTAAAAACAAGAAGATCGATGCGACATGTGGAGGTGAGCACACCGGCAACCGAAGAAGGTACTCCTCTTCCCTTATTCGTGCAAATCTTACGTCTCTGCTTGCACGGTATTCATCCCACAGAAGACACTAGTTGACCGCTTCTTCTTGATACTAGATGTTCCTAGTAACTCGCAATGCACAAGGTTTCTCCTCATATACTATTTCACCTTAGCTAGAGGTCTGTCGCCCCCCTGAATTTCAATTTCTGGCCAGTTGATTCCCAATTAACGGAAGCATTCCCAGGCGTAACAGGCGCTAGTACGACTATTATGCCGGGGAAGCAGCGCCTTGGTGTTTATCTTAGGGGCGTCTGCTGCCTAGAGATACTGGCACCCGATCTAGAGGTCGGCCGGGATTAAAGGGATGGCTTGGGGGTGCTGCCAAGCACGGTGGTGGTGTGAGGTCGATGGGAGGGTGGGGCGGCGGAGGCACGGGTCTGGGCCGGTGGTCGCTGGCGGTTCGAGAAAGATCATCAACAGTGACTGATGGGAGGTAGACGAAGGCCATCTGCCCATTCCTTATAGATCGGACGGTTCATTAAAAAAATCGACTTACCTATTTATTTTCTGTTATCTTAGATATGACCACATGTGGTGGTGTGCTGGAGGAGTACCTGCATTTCCTGTGCTCATATATTACAAAATCATACGGAGTAGAATCTAATTTTGTTTGCCATGCAATGTTGTAGAGCTATCATATGTCTCCTGTCACTTATTTTTCAGCCACCTGCTATCTGCTACTTTTACAGTGTACTAGTTCTACACACACTTCACCCATACTCTCACTATTGTGTTTTTATGCAAGGGTATTTCAGACTCTCCTGCCGAAAGAGAAGTAGCAAAGAAAAGAGAGAAGTCGCTCCAGCTTCGTATGCTGGTAGGCAAGACACGTTACCGCGCTATAAAGGGTGCAGTGTCAGTAGATGGAGACGGTAAACATTGCCCTGGAGTTGATGACCTCGCTCGCAATGAACCACCATCCCAGGTGCTTGCTTTAACTTCGCGGTGCCATATGTGGTTGCATGTTCCATATGGTGTCTAGCTAGTATTCAAAAGGCTGAAGTCGGTCTTTATTAAGATAAGAAAAGATATTTTTTACATGAACCACCATCCCATGAGCACCAGAAGACAAATAGCTAGTCAGGGCACTGGTCGAGCCAGTGACAAGCCCAGCAAAGATAGGCATCACCTGGAAGCCAACTAAAAAGCCGCGATGGTGGTGAAGCAGCCCGCCTCCCACCAGGCTCTCAGGTCCTAGATGATCATGTTCACCACTCCAGCCGGATGTCTAGCTTGTATTGCTTCCAATTTGGTTAAATTGCATCTGCTTAGCTTACACATTATACCTTTGAATATGACATGCCTTTCTGTTTTTGGTACATACTAGTACATCTGTGTATTAACCATGTTCTTACATCAAACTAATGTTCTTGTGTATCCCTCATCAATCACTTATGACGAGGCATGCAGGCAAGGGGACTACTTCTCATTTAAAGAATGCAACGTCAGCCTCCCGACATGATTCTCAAGAAACAGAAATGCTAGATGAAGATAGTGAACGTAGCTCTATAGTTGATTACAGCATTTCCCCTACACTAGCATTGCAGGTGCTTGCTCTAACTTGGCAGCGTGATATGTGGTTGCATGTTGCATATGGTGTCTAGATTGTAATTCTTCCAATCTGGTTAAACTGCATGTGCTAGTCTGCTTAGCTTATACTCCTGTAAATGTGACATTATACCTGTTAATGTGACATGCCTTCCTGTATTTAGTACATAGTACATCTGTCTATTAAGCATGTCCTTACATAAAACTATTGTTTTTTTTGTATCCCGCATCAATCAATATGATGAGACACCTTTAGTATATGCAGTGCGATATTAGTTGCATCTTTCATATGATTTATAGCATGCGCTGCTTCTAATTTGTTGAAATTCCATTTATGATGGGACGCTTTTAACTTGGCAGTCATATTGGTTGCATCTTTCATGTGGTGTCTAGCTTGCATTGCTTCTTATTTGCTGGAATGGTTTCTACTTAGTTTACACAAACAGTTGTGAACATGCCATGCCGTCCTGTTTTTCGTACATATTCCATCCCGGTATCATGTGTTTGCCTTACATCAAAGTAGTGATTGCCAGTATCATGCATCAATGAGTTCTGAAGAGAGAATTTTATTGCTTTTTCTTGTCGGTTTTACTTGACAATTCAAAATCAATAAAGTAGAAGGAAGTTAGCAAGGCAGCGGATAAAGGTGCTCCTTCCAAACGGAGGGCCTCTACAGTTTCTAGTCCTCCACACCCTCAAGATGATTTCCAAGACAACACATGCATAGACACTCAACAAAGCTGTGTTTATGATGAGCACGTCTCCCCTAGTGCAGCATCACTGGTGCTCCCTCTAACTTGGCACTGTTATATGTGGTTGCATGTTATGTGTGATGTCTAGCTTGTATTGTTTCTAATTTTGTTGACTTCCATCTGCTTACTTTACACATTATACTTGAATAAGACACGTGTTCATGTTTCTAGAACATACAATATGTGTCTGTCACACCATGTTCTTACATCAAATTACTACTGTTGTGTAACCTGCAACAATCACTTATCATAAGACACGTTTGACTTCGGAGTGTGATATAGGTTACATCTCACATTATTTTCTAGCTTGTACTACTAATTTGTTGAAATGGCACTTATGACGAGATAGTTTTAACTTGGTAGAGTGATATTATTTGCATCTTTCATATGGTGTCTAGCTTTCATTGCTTCTAATTTGTTGAAATGCCTTCTCCTTAGTTTACACATCATAAGCTGTGAATATGCAATGCTGTGAATATGCAATGGCACTAATGACGAGGACCTCTAACATGGTAGTGTGATGTTGTTTGCATCTTGCATATGATTTATTTCTTGTACTGCTTCACATTTGTTTAAATGCCGTTTATGCTGAGACACTGTTAACTTGGCAAAGCGATATTTGTAGCATCTTTCATATGGTGTCTACCTTCCATTGCATTGCTTCTAATTTGGTGAAATGTCTTCTTCTTAGTTTACACATCATAGTTCTGGTTATCTCTTCCGTCCTATTTTTCATACATATTACATCCTCCTATCATGTGGTTGTCAACATCAAAGTTTTATTCATCTGCATAACACATCAATTTGTTCTGAAGAACTAATTTTATTCGTTTTTCTTGTCGGCTTGACTTAACATGGCACAGAGAAAGAGGAAGAAACAGAGAATGGCGGGGAATGAGAAGCGGATGAATCCTATAGATTCTGCTGGTACTGATGGTGCAATAGAAGGTGAAAGTCTAGCAGAAAATTCTACAAACACGGCATCCCATGCTACACGAGCTGCAAAAAAAGCCAAAGAGAAACAAATAGTTGCCACCAAACAAGCAGAGACAACCCTAGTTCTTGCAACACCTACCACAGTACTACCAGCCGCACGACATACTCGTGCGTCAACTGAGCTAGCAGCATGTTCCCAAGCTCCCTTGCCACCTGACACTACTTCCCAATCACTCTTGACACTAGACGAGTTGGCAATATCAGATGAACCTTGTGAGCTTCAACAACAAGAAGGTAGTTGCTGGAGTCAAGTTACAGTTGCATGCTTCTTTATATGTAGTCTCACAGTTTGATGTACACTAACACTTCCTATGTTTGTTGTTGGACTAGCACCTAGGTGCAAGAGGAAACAAACACCAGGGATAATGCTCGATAGGTTAACTAAATCTAGAGGAGGAATGGAGATCTGTTTTGAGGTAGGCTTAAAAAGGCCACGTGATGCTACTGAGTCAGCCAAGTTAGTATCAGAGGCAACGGTTGCCGTTAGGTGTCATGTACGTATCCTCCCAACATGGATTCAATACAGGAATGACAAAGACGAAACCCAGTTCAACACCTTCCTCGACCATTTATCTGTAAGTATGGTTATGTATGGAAACTAGTAATATCGTCTTGCTCTGTCCCATACTTTCTAGGTTGCTGACAATGAGACTCCCATAATTTTCAAAAGATGAGGTTCCATTTGGATAGCCAAGATGATGCAACCAGACAAGCTTGCACCCATGTTTTCAAGTCTGCTCTGCGACAGTATCGGTATAACTTGAGGAAAACTCACTTTGAAGGCAAGGCTAATAGTGAACTTTCCCAAACATCTCCAGTGGAAAATATATCGGATGAAGACTGGAGGGGCCTTGTTAAACACTGGTCTGATCCAAAATATCAGGTACATTATATATATGTGATCAGATCACATGTTGAAGTCCTATTGACGCATGTGCCACACAAATCTATCTTCTTGTAGGTGAACTATTCAAAGAACAAGGCCAACCGTACAAAAGTGAAATTCCAACAGATGACAGGATATTGTAGCTATGTTGCACACTGCGAGGCTCTTGTAATCAGCTTCTGTTTCACTCTTTTCGCTGTACCATATTATCAGATCTATATTGACTTGTTCGAAATGCAGAGGAAAGCCCGCAAGGACCAAAAAGTACCTGAACCAAATGCTGTGGAAATCTTCAAGGACTGTCACACCAGCAAGAAGAAGTGCATGACTACACCAGTCAAAGCCGCTGTTGTAAGTCCTCAATCCTCATGCCTTTTAACTACTACTTACTCTGACTTGTGCCTTGAACTGCATGGTTTGCAGCCAATGTCTATTACTCTTTTCAATTTTATACACAATTGTCTTAGCGTATCATTGCACCTTACAAGGTTTAAAAGGGAGGAGTGATGTTCCTTTGATCTTGACCCGTAATCTAGTTCCGTGCTGGACTTGCCCACACAACGTTACAATTGCCTGTTTGTCTATTCTCAGTTGTTTTGTGATATGAATGATGTCATACTATGCTTACCGTATTATAAACTTTGTCTCTTTATCCTTAGCCCTCAATACAATGGGAAGAAATAGACAATACATTAGCGATGGTACATGGTCATATGTTTGGAACCTGGTTTTATTATGTACTTTGCAATAAAATACAACTAATATTTTACATGGGTTCACCAGAATAAGTTCTGTATATAGACCAAAGCTATTTTGTTTGGTTTTGCTGCCTCCTTAATATCTTCTGTTCTGGTACTACTAATGTAAAACCTCAACTTTTCAGCGGGCTATGGAAAAGATGGTGGAACCGCCACCTTCTGAAGGTGGCGAGGCAACTATAACCGCAATGTCAGCTCTTGCTGTAGTGGGTCAGTACTTGTCCACTAACAGTGCCAAAAGCACGTTCCTGCGTAAAATCGGGTTGGTTGTTAAGGCAATATCGTCCAAACTGCCTCATGATCAAGATATGCAAGCTCAAAGCAATGTTGTATCTACGCTCCATACACAAGTCCATTCCCTAACAGAGGCCCTTTGTGAAACAAGGAGAGACATTGCTCAATGTCGTCAAGATATGCATGGTTTTGAAACCAGACTATCAGACATTTGCTATGTTGTTCAGGAGCCTAGGGGAAATGAAGGCGAGGGTTATGGTGTTCCATCAGACAATACAACATGAAAACGTAACAGTCAGGTCAAATGAACCGAGCTTCTGAACTTCTGGTGGTGCATTTATCTGCTAGACTGTTAAGTTTTATGCCAACCTTCCTTTTGTTATATAGTTGTAATTTGTTTTGGTGCGATACAAAATTTATTCTTAACGTGCAGCCACCGGCTGAAGAAAACAGCAAGCCATTTTTGTATAGTGTAGGGTGTTCCCTATATTTGCACTGGTGGCGATCTTTGATGCCGAGTGGATGTAATCTCTGCAATCGCCTTAATAGCCTAGCGTTAGTTTGGGCCTTATTTATTTCCTAGTCTTCTTTTTCCCTGGTTTGCTAGTGGCCGCAACTACCCATGGGCCATATACGGGCCGTAGGATCCATAGGTCTCCTACGGACCGTCGATAAATGGGCCTGTAATCGGTGGGCCTCGGGCCGTCGATAAATGGGCCTGTAATCGGTGGGCCTCAGACTGTCGGATAAATGGGTCTACATGGGCCGTAATCGGGCATAATTGGTATCGGCCCAGCACAGTAACAGGCCGTTAACAGGCCGTAGGACTGCAAAATCTTAATTCTGTCACAGGCATAACGGGTCGTTAATGGACCAGAATATAGGACGGGCTGGCCAGAAACGGGCCGACTCTTGCCATGGGCCAAATTTGGCCCATTAGGGTAACAGGCCAGTAACGGGCCGACTCTTGCCATGGGCCGAATTTGGCCCATTTGGGTAACATGCCAGTAACGGGCCGACTCTTGCCATGGGCCGAATTTGGCCCATTAGGGGAACAGGCGAGTAACGGGCCGGAAGGAATCGAGGGCCGAAAAGGAGCCCAAGAACGTATGGGCCGTCAATAGGCCGAAAGCTAACACGGGCTGGAAACGGCCCATGTAAATCACGAGTCATTAACGGGTACAAAGAAAATTACTGTTCATTATGGGCTAGAGTCACCGTGGGCCTATAAAGGGCCGAAAGATACGAAGGCCTCATATGGGCCGAAAGACGTCGTGGGCCATACATGGGCCGAAAGTGAAATGGGCTGGTGTTATATTTGACGGGCCACATGACGTTGTTGGGCCGATTTCCTTTAGTGCCTAACGGGCCGTAAAATGGGATATTTGCAAAGAGACCGTTAACATGCTTTTCATGGGCCAGCCCATTAACTTTTGACCAAGTCAAACGGGCCGGCTTTGTAAGCTAAATGGGCCAGTGGTGGGTCGTGGCACGTGTCGACATATCATAGGCGCCTATCTGACCCACTGACGAGCTGACACGTGTTTCGTCCGGCCAATAAGAATTTTACACGTGGAAATTTCCCATTGGTCAGGGCTGTTAACGGGTTATCGGATCCAAAACCGGACCCGATAGCTTAACAGCGTTCCGTTACGGTGGATGCCACGTGTCGGTCACCCTTGACGAAAGCACTTCTGTGACACGCGATTTATCGTCATGGAAGTGGACACTTCCGTGATGATAATTTTGGTAATTCATGGAACACTTCTACGACAGCACAGGTATGACTATCTTGATTCTGCCATAAATTTGTCATGGATGTACATGCATGACAAAAAACGCGACCTACTGTGGCAAACACGTATAATCACGGAAGTGTATGTTTTTTGTAGTGCAAACCGATAGTTCGAAGAGAAATACAAAGATTTCTTAAGCATGCATGAAAGAGTTCAGAGAAGACACAAATACTCCCTCCGTTTCCAAATAATTGTCTTTCTAGCCATCTCAAATGGACTACAACATACGGATGTATGTAGACATATTTTAGAGTGTAGATTCACTCATTTTGCTCCGTATGTAGTCACTTGTTGAAATCTGTAGAAAGACAATTATTTAGGAATGGAGGGACTAGTATTCATAGATAATCTGATCATAAATCCAAAATTCATCGAATCTCAACAAATGCACCGCAAAAGAGTATTACATCGTATAGAACTCCAAGAAGATTGAGGAGAACACTGTATTGAAGATCGAAGAGAGAAAAGAAGCCATCTAGCTACTAGCTATCGACCTATAGGTCTGTGGTAGACTACTCACGCTTCATCAAAGGGAAGCAAGGTTGATGTAGAGGCCCTCCGTGATCGAATTCCCCTCCGACAGGGTGCCGGAAAAGGCCCCAAGATGGGATCTCACGGGAACAGAGGCTTGCGGTGGCAAAGAAATTTTTTGGTGGACACTTCTGATGTTTGGGGAATATTTGGGAATTTATAGAAGTGGTTTTAGGGTTGGAGGACTCCCGAGGAGCCCACAAGCCCTCAGGGCGCCCCCTAGGGCAGGCCCCTAATGCTTGTGGCCTCCTCGGGGATCTTCTTGCCCTCTCTCCAAGTTTCGTGGGTGTCTTCTAGTCCAAGAAAAATCATCGTAAAGTTTTATTCCGTTTGGACTCCATTTGGTATTCCTTTTCTGTAAAAGGCAAAAACAAGGAAAGAACAAAAACAGGCATTGGGCTCTAGGATAATAGGTTAGTCCCAAAAATAATATAAAATAGCATATTAATGCATATAAAACATCCAAAACCAATAATATAATAGCATGGAACAATAAAAAAAATATAGATACGTTGGAGTCGTATCACATGAGAGCGCAAATATTTCTTCAAGAAATTCAACTCTCAGAGTAATATAAGTGAAGCTTGAGAGTGTATTTCTTTAAAATATAACCGCTACCCTGCTCACAAAGATATAAGTGAATTACTAGAGCAACTCATATAATAGACGACGCTCCAAGCAAAACTCATGATATGTGACGAATAAAAATATAGCTTCAAGTAAAAGTACCGTTGGTCGTTAGAAGAAAGAGGGAATGCCTTCCGGGGCATCCCCAAGCTTAGTTGCTTGGGAGTCCTTCAATATTACCTTGGGGTGCCTCAGGCATCCACAAGCTTAGGCTCTTACCACTCCTTATTCCTTCATCCATCACGATCTCACCCAAAACTTGAATATTTCAATCACACAAAACTCAACAAAACCCCGTGAGATCCGTTAGTATAATAAAGCAAATCATTACTTTAATGTTGCAAACCCATTCATATTTTTGTTTTTGCATTATAGCTACTAAATTCTAACTTCTCCATGGCTTATACCCCCTGATACAATCCATAGTTTCATCAAAACAAGCAAAACAGTGCATGAAAAATAGAATTTGTCAAAAACAGAACAGTATGTAGCAATCTAAACATCGACCATACTTCTATAAATCCAACAATTCTGGGAAATTAGGTCAATGTGGGAAAGTTGTATAGCAATCATGTGTAAAAGATTTAGAATTTTATCACACCCCAGCAAATTTTAACAATTTTGCTACTGTACGCAAAAGTTTCTGTCAATGCAGAGAATCAAAGGAACTATCACCCAAATCATCCCAAAGGCTTTTCTTGGCGCAAACACTATTAAAACACTAAAACACAACCATAAGATTAGCATTGTGCTTATTTAAAAACAGAAAAGAAACAAAAAATTAAAAGGTAACTATTGGGTTGCCTCCCAACTAGCGCTATTTTTTATGCCCATAGCTATGCATAATGCATAGTTTCAAGTGTTATCATCTTTGATTTTAGTTCCATAGGTAGCTGTCGGTGTCAAAACCGGCGGATCTCGGGTAGGGGGTCCCGATCTGTGCGTCTTAGGCTGATGGTAACAGGAAGCAAGGGACACAATGTTTACCCAGGTTCGGGCCCTCTCGATGGAGGTAAAACCCTACTTCCTGCTTGATTAATATTGAAGATATGGGTAGTACAAGAGTAATCTACCACGAGATCGTAGAGGCTAAAGCCTAGAAGCTAGCCTATGATGGTATGATTGTAATTGTGATCGGCCTTCTAAGGACCAACCTCTACGGTTTATATAGGCACCGGAGAGGGCTAGGGTTTACATGGAGTCGGTTACAAGGAAGGAAATACAACATCCGGATCGCCAAGCTTGGCTTCCACGCCAAGGAGAGTTCCATCCGGACACGGGACGGAGTCTTGAGTCTTGTATCTTCATGCTTCAATAGTCCGAACGATGTACACAGTCCGGCTGTCCGGATACCCCCTAATCCAGGACTCCCTCAGTAGCCCTCATGATTGACTCGTACAGTGGCTTAATTCTAGTTCTAGGGAAGTGTTTCATACCCTTCTTTAATGGAAACTGAAATTTTATATTCCCTTCTTTCATGTCAATAATCGCACCTATAATTCGTAAGAACGGTCTACCAACTATTATGGGACAAGACAGATTGCAATCAAAGTCAAGTACAATAAAATTAATGGTCACATAGTTCCTCTTTGAAAGAATAAGATCATCATTAATTCTACCCAAAAGATTTTTAATAGTGGAATCCGCCAAGTGCAAATTAAGAGAATATTCATCGATATTTGTAAAACCTAGCACATCACATAGAGATTTTGGAATCGTGGAAACACTAGCACCCAAATCACATAATGCATTGCACTCATAATTTTTCATCTTGACTTTGATGGTGGGCTGCCATTCATCATATAATTTTCTAGGAATTGAAATCTCTAACTCTAGCTTTTCTTCTAAAGGTTTCATCATCGCTTCTACAATATGTTTAGTAAAAGCCTTATTTTTCTCATAAGCATTGGGATAATTTAGCATGGATTGCAACAAAGAAATGCACCCAATCAAAGAACAACTATCATAATTAAAGTGTTTGTAATCCAAGAGAGTGGGCACATCACTAGTTAAAGTTTTTACCTCTCCAAACCCACTTTTGGCAATTTTTTCATTAAGATTTTCACCCTCCGAATTATGGGGACGCCTTCTAACTAAAGTTGACTCTTCTTCAGTCCACTTTTCATCAAGTTTTATATTGCTAAACAAGGAATCAATAGATGAAACACCAATCATTTTAATGTCCTCATCATTACTACGAAAGAAACCGGGAGGCATCAATTTTTCTAAAAAAAATCTTTTAGCTCTTAGCATAGCGGTTCTTTTCTTACTATCATCCATAGAGACATATAAAGCTTTAATTGACTCATTAATATCAATCTTGGTGGCAAAATTTTGTCTTTAAGATTTTCCACATCATGAATAATTCTATCAATACTCCTAGACATATCATCACCTTTGCTCAATTTTTCTTCTATCGCAGTGTTGAAAACTTTTTGAGCATAATAAATGGGATTTTTACATCTGTGCCCCTGGTTCCTTAGCTGTACTCATTCATCCCCACACTCTTAACTTTTGCTCACTTTTCCCCACTCCCTTGTCTGAAACCCTGATAAATGGTCACAACGGACGATGCCGTCAGGTCAAACCATTGACCGTCACCTCTGACGAGTGGGGTCACATTGATACACGTCCGATGAGCTTGTCTGAGCAAATCAAAAAAAGAGATGAGCTTGTCTGAGGGATCCCCTTGTCTGCACCTCGAGCAACGACAACACCACACCGCTCTGCCCACTCTGGCGCCATCGTTTAGCCTCCGCCGCCATCATGCCCTGCAACCACTAACCCCATTTTGCCTCCGCCGCCATTGTGCCCTCCACCAGATCTACCCCTACACCCCCCCTTAGGGTTAAGCAGCCGATGTAAGGGGAGCAGGTTCTCAAGCCCATCCAGCATGGAGAGGATTGGGTCGAATCGACAGCGGATAATTGATGGATTACACCTGGCTAAGCGTTGTTTCCCCTCTAACATATTTGCTGATTCATGCATTCGGCCCTATTTAACAGCTAGTCGCGTGAATCAATCAAATTTTGATGAATTGTTCCTGTCCTAACTGTAACTTTTCCTTATTTGAATCGAATAGGATTGATCCTGTGCTTGCTTTCCGATTGGCGGTTTGGATGGAAGTTAGTGTGCTGCGCGGTAGAAAACCGCATATGATTACTTGATTTTTCTATCCAAAGGTGGTAGAAACAAGTATGTCATTCAAAGATTTGCTCACGACGCTCCAAAATTCTTCATATGGGTGGAGCTCTGCCGATGCTGTTGAACTGAAATTTTTTAGCAGTACCGAGCAAAACTTTCTCCCACTAACTTACGATGTGCATCCTGGATTGCTCTTTACTTTGAATACTGAAAGACGCTTCGGTAAAATCCTTATCCAGGTGCTTTAGCCACGCAATGAACGTGACAAGGGGAAGGATGTTCAGAAATCTTCTGTCTCTGCTAATAGCGAGTGCCCTGACACTCCTTGTAGGTCAAAACCAAGCAAAGCTAATGATTCTGAAAGTCACAATATGTCTGTTGCCGCTTCTTGTTGTCATGGGAAACCGTGACCACCTATGGGACCGGAGGTCCCCTTGCTGGTTCAGCAGGGGGACACATCGCGTTGCACAAAGAGCAGACCAGCATGGGGCAGCATGACAGAGATCACACAGGCAATTTTACCCAGGTTCGGGCCGCCGTGAGGCGTAAAACCCTGCTCCTGCTTTGGTGGATTGATGGTGGAAGAATGGTGGTGGTGTGTAGTACACTTACTCGGCAGGGGCGGCAGTGGCTACGCGTGTATAGGGGTGTGAGTTATCCAACCTTCTAACCCTTTCTACGGTTGCCATGGGCCTCCTTTTTTCGATTAAGGGGTTACCACAATGGCAAAGTAGTCATTAAGCACTGATAAGATAGCAAACAGTGCTATCATACCTAATTGAAAGTGCTAGTATTCGACTAGAGGGGGGGGTGAATAGGTGATTTTTATGGAAGTCTTCAAAACAGGGTTGATTTGAAGACAACAATAGAAATGAATCTATTGACATGCAGCGAAAGGTAGACTACACTAGAAAAGCCATAGTCAAGTAAGCAATGTAGTGAAAGCACGAAGACTATCAGTAGCTAGGTAGTATGGATTGGAATGGAAGGTAGTATGAAGCCAATCAAGCAACAGTCTTCACACAGTGAAGTCAATCAGATCAGGCAAGTGGGCAAAGACTTCATGAAGACAAACTGTAAGTAGGGTGGGAGAGGTAGGATAGAACTAGTTGCTCAGAGAGGATAAGGGGTTTGTTGGACCAGTTCCAGTTGTTGTGACAACTGTACGTCTGGTTAGGGAGGCTGAGATTCAACTCAGAAGATCGTGTCTTCACCTTATTCCCCTTGAGCTAAGAACACTTAGTCCTCGCCCAATCACTCTGGTAAGTCTTCAAGGGAGACTTACAAACCTTCACAGACTTCGTTCACTGGCAATCCACAATGACTCTTGGATGCTCAGAACGTGACGCCTAACCGGCTGGAGGATTCATAGTCCTCAAGTGTAATAAGTCTTCAGATCACGCGGACAGAAAGACTTCAGTGATGCCTAACACTCTTTGGCTCTAGGTCTTTTGGGCTTTGTCCTCGCAAGGATTCTCTCCCAAAGGCTTCGGAGGTGGGTTTCTCTCAAACGACAAAAGCCATGCACTAACTCTGAGCAGCCACCAATTTATGGTGTAGGGGGTGGGCTATTTATAGCCAGGAGGCAACCTGACCTGATTTTTCCAAAATGACCCTGGGTCCCTAAGGAACTGACACGTGTCCAACAGTCAGATTTCAAACACACGCGGCAGCTTAGCTTGGGCTACAAGCCAAGCTGACTCATCCAGCTCTGGATAAGATTTGCTCTCATTGTCTTTGCTCGAAGACTTAGGATATGGTTGAGCATCACATCAGTCACTCTGACTTTGTTCACTTGGACCCCACTTAACAGTACGGTGGTTCCTATGACTCAACAAAGAAGAAAAGGAAACTACTAAACAACTATGTCTTCACACTCCATAGTGTTCACGCAATGTCTTCTCCTGTCATAGTCTTCAATGTGAATGTCTTCACAGACCACCATTGTCTTCAATGTCTTCACACATTTTTAGGGGTCATCTTTGGTAGGTAAACCGAATCAATATGGGACTACTACCTGTGTTATCCTGCAATTCTCACAAACACATTAGTCCCTCAACCAAGTTTGTCGTCAATACTCCAAAACAAACTACGGGTGGCACTAGATGCACTTACACTAACTCTGCAGGCTGACAGGGTGCATTAAATGCACCACCTAATGTCATGTCATTGGTTGCCCGGCAATCCTTGTCGGGCTTTCTCACCAGCTCCATGCCTGCTTTCTTGAGACGTCGCAGGACGGGTGTCATCTGTAGGCATTTCCTGTAGAAAGAGGCTGCCATGTGGCGAATGGCTGCCACTTAGTCACTTTGCGGCTTGACACGCACTAATTGATGACACGGGTCATGGCGGAGTGCTTGGGTGAGGTGGTGTTGCCTTCACGAGTCCCGGTAGGTCATGCTAGGACGTCTTGGACGTCTTCTCCAGGGGGTGACCCCGTCCTTGTCGAGCTCGTCTTCCCGGCAGGGGGGGGGTTTCTCTTGGTGGCATCTGACTTCTCTGGCTTGACTTTGGTCCTCTTGATCTGCACGCTGGTCCTTCAAAGCTCTTGGTTCCTTGTACTCTGACTTAGGTTGGTGTTGTATTCTTGTTCCCGTGCCTGTGCACAGTCTGGGCAACAGACCCAGGGTTTGTTGCATCGACAGAAGCCCCCGGGCCTGCCTCGAACGCACTGCTGAGCGTCGTTGGGGTAGGGCCTAATAAGTGCACAGGCGGGGGTGCTGAAGAGGCCAGCCTCTTGAGGTCTTCATTGCTTCTTCATTAATCTTGATTCCGGGCCAGTTTCCAGTTTCCCCGCGTGTTGCATGAAGCCAATAGTGGTGGGGCCGCCCTGGTAATGGCCCGTGAATGACTTTAACGCATGGGGTAGAAACTAGCAATTCACTCTTTCCACCATGCCCTTATCCTTAGCCACGTATGCGGCATGCATCACGCATGATAAGTAACGGAGGCGCGTGGCGCGGGAGAGCATCAAGGCGGGGGCCGGTCGTCTTGAATTGGCAGAGGAGGACGGTGACCGTCCGTTGAGGGAGCCGCTCCCCTCCCCGTCTCTCCTATAAAAGGAGGAGTGAAGGGAGGGCGGAGTCATCCATCCTTGCGCTCCTCCTCCTCTGTTTTCTGCTTCACTACAAAAAATACACTTCTATGATGATACATGTTTGTCACAGTAGGTCACGTTTTCTGTTATGCATGTACATCCATGATGATTTTATGACAAAATCAAGATAGTCATACATGCGCTGTCGTAGAAGTGTTCCATGACATTATCAAAATTATCATCACTAAAGTGTCCACTTCCATGATGATAAATCAGGCGTCATGGAAGTGCTTTCGTAAAGGGTGACCGACACGTGGCATCCACCGTAATGGGTCGCCGTTAAGCTATCCGATAACCCGCTAACAGTCCGGACCAATGGGGATTTTCCACGTGTAAATTTCTCATTGGCCAGAGGAACCACGTGCCGGCTCACTGTTGGGATAGATGGCATCCACTCATTGGACCGAAGGCGCCAATGATACGTCGACACGTGGCATGGCCCAACAGAGACCCATTCCGGTGAAAAGGCCGGCCCGTTTGACTTGGTCAAAAGGTAGCGGGCCGGCCCATGGAAAGCCTTAATGGCCTGTTCGCATATAGCCCATTTATAGCCCACGAAGTCATGCCCCTTACGACCAATCCGAATTAGGCCCAGTAGCATCATTTGGGCCGTCCAATATGATTCCAGCCCATTGTAACTTCCGGCCCATGTATGGCTCATGACGTCTTTCGGCCCATAAGAGCCCTTTGTAACTCTTGGCCCATTAACGGCCCACGGTGAAAAAGGCACGTAATGAACAGTGTACCGCTTTATACCCATTAACAATCCATTATTCCATTGGGCCGTTTCCAGCCCGTGTTATCTTTCAGCCTTCACAGGGCCCATTTATTCTTGGGCTCATTTCCAGCAATCGGTTACTTACGGCCCGTTACTTGCCTTTTCTGGTTGTGGGCCAAATTCAGCCCGTGGTTACAGTCGGCCGTTTGTGGCCCGCTAATCCTTTGGGCCATTTTCATAGCGACATCAAATACAGCCGATTAATGATGGTCCGTTATGGTCGGCCCATGAACGGACGATTCCAACTCTAGCCCGTTTGCGGCCCATAATGCGGTCTGTTATTGGCCCATGTTTGGCCAATCGACCATCCGGTCCGTACAAGGCCCATTCATGCTAAGGCCCATAGAGGGCCCATTGTTTCTACGGCCCTAGAGGGCCCATTGTTTCTACGACCCATAGAAGGCCCATTGTTTCTACGGCCCATAGGAGGCCCATGGTTACTACAGTAAATATGTAGCCCATGGTTATTGTGGCCTAGTTTTTTAAAAAATAGGTTATTGCGGCCACTAGCAAACCGCGGAAAAAGAACTGCACTGACAACAAGCAAACAAATAAAGAAGACTGTCGGTGGGAAACGACACCTATGGGATCACTGGAATCCCTTCTACGGTTGCGGGGCTCGGGGATCGTGAGAAGAGCGGGACTAGTAGACAACACAAAGGGGATTTACCTAGGTTAGGGCCGCCAAGATGCGTAAAACCCTATGATCCTGCTTTGGTGGATGTATTTAGTGTTCTTGAGCTCTCGAACTAGCTCTAGGTGCTGTGAGGTTCGAAAAAGCCGAATCCTTCTCCCGTGTGCCATGGGCCTCCTTTTATAGGCGAAAAGGGGCTGCCACAGTGGCACACAGGAGGTGGAAAGTGCTACAGCGTCACGAGCTTATCGCTGGTATTACAGGACAAAGCGCATTTAATGCGAGGCTTAGGTGTCCCTTCACTTTATCAGGGACGGGGGTGAGGCCCGTCCCTTCCGTCGCCGCTCCTTCAAGCTTCGACATGCGCCCTGGCCAGCGATGCATGCGGTGCCATGTAGGCAGGCAGGCAGCTGAGGTGGCGCGGTGGTGGAGCCTCCACGAAGGGCTGCATGTCACCACGTAGGTGCCTGCCCAGCTGGTTGGGTCGGCAGCTGCATGCGAACGGCGGCGGAGGCTTGGCTGGCGCGGGCCTGGCAGTGGCCCTGCTGGTGCGCTTGGCAAGGGCCTTGCCGGGTGGCCCGGCAAGGGTCTTGTCGTGGCGCGCAGGCGTCCCTGGCAAGGATCTTGCCAGGGGTCTTGTGGGTTTCTTCGGCGAGGATGGTTGCCTTCCTATCCTCATTTGATCTTGTCTATTCTTTGTCTTCACAAAGATCTGCATGCCACCACAGAGGTGCCTCCCGAGCCCTGTCCCAATGCGTTTGTCGAGCGTTGGTGGGCTCAAGGGTGGCTCGCTTCGGCTGGCGTGGGTGAGCTGCCCCGGCAAGGGTCTTGCTGGGGCTGCTGAGGCTGCACCGGCAAGGGTCCTTGCCGGGGAAACCTGCTTCGTCCATTTGATCTTTGTGGCCTTGATCCTTGTCGTTGCTTTGTTTGTCTCGTGGCTTCGGATTCTCTCCAGCTTCCCTTTCCTGCCCTGTTATGCGCGGCCGTGGCGGGAGGCTCTGACTGCCGTGCACAAGTAAGGGGTCAAAAGCAGAGCTCCTAATTTTGTACACCTACAAAGACAACAAGGAGATAAATAAGCAAGCAACTTATGCTAGGCTATCACGGCTATTACACATATTACATCCACTGGGCATCAAAGTTCGCCACCAGTGCAAATTTAGGGAACAAAGCTGCATATCACATACACTGGTTGCCAAAGTTGGCGACCAGTGCAAATACATTCCGCATCAAAACAAGTCCAGAACTGAAACCACTTCAAAAGAGCTCAAGAAACAATATCCTGGGTACCCATAATGTTGGCAAGATGCTTAGCAAGCTTATTAACATTCTCTTGTTTGGCGCTTAAATCCTCCAGCGCTTGCTGTTGCACCAAAAAGTATGCATCTGAATTCTGCAGGGACTTCCTCAATCCTTCGGCTTCTTGCCACAACACAGCTGACTGATGCCTTTCAGCTTGTAGTTGAGAGTGAAGAAGCCGAAGTGATTCAGGAAGTGAGTTCGAAGAGCTTGTGCCAGCGGTACTGGCCAGTAACTCGAACACTACATCAACGCATGACCGTGGGGTTGTCTCACTGTCTATAAGTTCGTTTTTATCACCTTTCTTGGAGACCGACAGGGTTGTCTCATTATATTGAACCTTATCTGCATTACTTTCTCTACCAGTGCATAGTGGGGTGCTCTTCTCCAATATTATGTTCGCATTCTACAAGAGAAACAAGAAGACACATCACATGTTTAGCATGTAGTATACGAAACTCATTTTGGTAAACCGGTCCAGTACTTAGGTGGAAATGATAACAACATGAAACAAACATATATCTATGTACTATGGTCACTGTATTGTCCATATCATTCTAGTTTATGCTGCCAAATCAAGATAGAGACACAGTTCAAATCATATATTTTTAAGACACAACAACATAGACAGAATATAAGTGTGAGAAACTACACAACACTGGCAACACTTGTAATGTGAATCACATGAGAACATAACTGTTTATACAACTGAAACTGAAATCAACATAGAGCTAGAAGTTAGAACACCAATCAGTTAAAGAAATAGGTTTAAAACATACCTGTTGCACCATTGGAGTATCAATTGGATCCTTCAAACTGGAAAGTAGTTGGTACCAGTAAATACATTGATGCAAGAGAAAGGAGTATGGACCATAGATACAGAATCTAACCTAAGAACGGTTGCTCTTCTGCTTAAACATGGAGTTTGGGTCCGCTGTGGTGGTCTTCGTGCTTTGGGCACTGCAGTTGCTTCACAAACTGCTCGTGTGGGGGTACTTTGTGGTGGACATGGTGCTGTGTCATCTAAAAGTGGGTTACTATCCGCTGAGGTTGGGGTTAGATGGGTTTTAGCTGGTTCTCTGTCCAACGGTGTAAGTGTGCAATCTGGAAGAGTCTCGATTATGTGTGGTGGGGCTAGTTCGTGGGCCAGTACAACCATGGTTCTATCTGCATCAACGGGTAGCACCGTCTTTTTTGAAGAATGGGTTTTTGCTCCCTTAGATACTACCATCACCCCTCCAATTCAAATGGCTGATAAACAAGAAAAGAAATTGAACGTATAGACATTGTATGATAGATGTGGTAATTCACATATATGCTGTCTGACCAAACATGATAGAATGGCACAATTTGACATATATGATGGCTAACTAAACATGATAGCATGACACAGTTTCAGATATATGGTGGATAACTTAACAGGATATAATGGTATAATTCAACATATGATGAGTACCCAAATAGGATGACATGACAAAACTATATGATGTGTTTCTAAAATAGTCTAGGATGAAATAATTTACATACATGTTTGCTAAGTATATAGGATGCCATGATATAATTGATATAATTGATTCATATACTAAGCAGCTAGCACTCGCATGTATGATCTATAAACTAAGCAGATGGAATTGAATATTGTGCATATGATGTCTAAACTAAGCAATGCATGACACCATATGCATGATATGAGAAATATAAATGTTGCAATTTAGAGCATACACCTCAGGTGGGATATAGGACTGGTCATCTGTCTCTGAATCCTCCTCCGAAGAGCTACCTGTAACCATCAAGATATATGCTTCAATAGGTACAATTGCCTGCTCTGAAGACCTTGTTTTCACTCATGATTTTTCCATAACCGGCTCAAATGGCTGATACACATGAAGAGTAGTTCAATATACACAGATTGTCGACAAATGGAATGCGTAATAAAAAAGGATGGCTGAGATAATTCACATATATGATGCCTGGCTACATGGCGGTGCATAATTCACATATATGATAACTAGCTGAAAAACATGGCATTGCATAATTCACATATCTGATATAGAAAGCAAACAGGAGGCATTCACACAAAGCATGTCCAATCTAAGCAGATGGCATGGCAATGCAAGACACCATATGCATGATATGAGCAATATAACCCTGCCAAGTTAGAGCATGCACCTCGGGGGGGGGGGGGGATGCGATTGGCATATGTCTCTGAATCCTCCTGTGAGGAGCTATCTGTAACCAGCAAGAAATCTGCACCAACAGGTAGCACTGACTACTTAGAAGACCTTGTTTTCACTCCATATTTTCCCATGACCGACTCAAATGGCTGATGCACAGGAAGAGTAGATGAATGTATAAACATTGTTGACAATTGGAATACATTATGAAAAATAAATATGGCACAATAGAATTCACATATACGATGACTGGCTAAATAGGATGGCATTTCATGATTCACGTATATGATGCCTGGCTAAAGAAGATGGCATTGCATAATTCCCATATACTCCCTCCGTTCCTAAATATTTGTCTTTCTAGAGATTTCAAATGGACTACCACATACGGATATATATAGACATATTTTAGAGTGTGGATTCACTCATTTTGCTCAGTATGTAGTGACTTGTTGAAATCTCTAAAAAGACAAATATTTAGGAAGGGTGGGAGTATGATATAGAAACCTAATAGGTGGCATTCACACAAAGCAAATCTAAACTAAGCTGATGACATATAAGTTGTATAATGTAAGCAATGCGAGGCGCCATATGCATGATATGACCAACATCAGCATGCCAGGTTAGAGCAAACACCTCAGGGGGTAAATAGGAGTGGTCAGCTCCCTCTGAGTCCCCCTCTAAATAGTTATCTTCCTCTAGAACACAATCTGGAATGGCGGGAGGGGGGCCACTTCGCCCACCATGGAGCGGTGTCTGCATGACATTATATTCCCATGCAACGGTCTTCTCTTTTTCTCTACATGCTCAGTACAATAACTGACATGCATAATAAAAAAACATAGTAAGATTATGTAAGGCCCAAAGGGTGCATGCAAAAATCAAGACAGATGGTAGCAAACGAGTGGATAGATCCAAAACTAATGATAGCAGGTAGATTATAGCTTCAGTTTAAAAACATAGACGATGGATCATCTACTGTTTGTTACCCACCCAACATGAACCATATAGAAGACCCCAGATGAACCAAATAGTAGATAGATACTATTCGTTGCTGCCTCGATATGTGCCCCACAAGCATTTTAAAACACAAGTTTGAACATAAGTTTGGACCTGACTCGGAGTCCAGGAGGTGAACAAGACAATAAAGTAGCAGGTAATAATAACCGATGTATAACGTAAGCACACACGAAAGAGTGTGACCTCTCTTCCGGAACTATGTAGTCATCAGGTTCATCTGCTCAGTCGATGATGGTAATGCAGTTGGCGTGGCTACCGACAATGTGACGCCCCCGATTCAATCGTACACTAACCATGCACGCGAATGTGTACGATCAAGATTAGGGACTCACGGGAGGATATCACAACACAACTCTAAAACATAAATAAGTCATACAAGCATCATAATACAAGCCAGGGGCCTCGAGGGCTTGAATACAAGTGCTCGATCATAGACAAGTCAGTGGAAGCAACAATATCTGAGTACAGACATAAGTTAAACAAGTTGCCATAAGATGGCTAGCACAAACTGGGATACAGATCGAAAGAGGCGCAGGCCTCCTGCCTGGGATCCTCCTAACTACTCCTGGTCGCCGTCAACAGCCTGCACGTAGTAGTAGGCACCTCCAGTGTAGTAGAAGTCATCGTCGACGGTGGCGTCTAGCTCCTGGGCTCTAGCATCTGGTTGCGACAACCGAGAAGAAAGAAAAGGGGGAAAGAGGGGGAAAAGCAACCGTGAGTACTCATCCAAAGTACTCGCAAGCAAGGAGCTACACTACATATGCATGGGTATATGTGTAAAGGGCCATATCGGTGGACTGAACTGCAGAATGCCAGAATAAGAGGGGGATAACTAATCCTGTCGAAGACTACGCTTCTGGCAGCCTCCGTCTTGCAGCATGTAGAAGAGAGTAGATTGAAGTTCTCCAAGTAGCATCGCATAGCATAATCCTACCCGACGATCCTCCCCTCGTCGCCCTGTGGAAAAGTGATCACTGGGTTGTATGTGGAACTTGTCTGGGTGTGTTGTATTAAGTATCCGGTTCTAGTTGTCATAAGGTCAAGGTACAACTCCGGGTCGTCCTTTTACCGAGGGACACGGCTATTCGAATAGATAAACTTCCCTGCAGGGGTGCACCACATAACCCAACACGCTCGATCCCATTTGGCCGGACACACTTTCCTGGGTCATGCCCGGCCTCGGAAGATCAACATGTCGCAGCCCCACCTAGGCAAAACAGAGAGGTCAGCACGCCGGTCTAAACCCTACGCGCGCAGGGGTCTGGGCCCATCGCCCATTGCACACCTGCACGTTGCGTACGCGGACAGAAGCAGACCTAGCCCCCTTAATACAAGAGCAGGCTTACGGTCCAATACGGCGTGCGCCGCTTAGTCGCTGACGTCACGAAGGCTTTGGCTGATACCACGACGTCGAGTACCCATATCTTTCCTGCGTAGTTAGTTAGTGCGTATAGGCCAGTGGCCAAACTCAGATCAAATACCAAGAGCTTGTTAAGCGTGTTATTATAAAGCAACCGCGAACGTCGACCAGGGCCAGGCCCACCTCTCGCCTAGGTGGTCAACCTGCCCTGTCGCTCCGCCACAAAGATCCACACAAAGGGCCGTCGGGACAAAGGTCCTTTCAGCCCCCAATCCGTGAATCACTCGCGGGTACTCCTCGAGCCGACCCGACTTTAGTCACCATCTATAGTATGTATATATGTATAGTATATACCCGTGATCACCTCCCGAGTGATCACGGCCCAATAGTATAGCAAGGAAGACTGACAAGAATGTAGGGCCAATGATGATAAACTAGCATCCTATACTAAGCATTTAGGATTGCGGGTATGGTATCAATGACTGTAGCAACAATGACAGGCTATGCAACAGAATAGGATTAACCGAACAGTAACATGCTACACTACTCTAATGCAAGCAGTATAGAGAAGAATAGGCAATATCTGGTGATCATGGGGAGGCTTTCCTGGTTGCTCTGGCAAGAAGGAGGGGTCATCAACACCGTAGTCGAACTGGGCAGCAACAGCGTCAGTCTCGTAGTCTATCGGAGAGAAGAGGGGGAAGAAACAGTAAATACAATGCAAACATAAGCATGACGACACATGACATGAAAATGAGCGGGGTTAGGTGTGCCCAATCGTGGTATTAGGTGATAACGGCGAAGGGGGAAAACATCCAGGAAAGTATCTGCGGTGTTTCGCGTTTCCGGACGGATGAACCGGAGGTGAAATGTTGCAGGTTCACTATGCTAGGGACGCATGGCGGATGAACGGGCTACGTATCCGCATTCGTCTCGTCGTTCTAAGCAACTTTCATGTAGAAAGTATTTTCATCTGAGCTACGGTTTATTTTATATGATTTTCTAAAGTTTTAAACAATTTCTAAATTATTTTAATTCAAAAATTAAATGTTAAAGTGCTAAGGGTACACAAAAGTGTACGCACAAATGGGCTTGTGTGGCTGACCAGTGGGCCCAGTTGACTTGGTCAACTACCCAGTTAGTAGAGCCTGACTGGTGGGGCCAGTCAAAGTCAACATCCCTGTCAGCATTGACCATGGACTGGTCAATTTGACCAGTGGGTCCCCATGGTCATAGACATAGGATAATTAACAGTAATTAATTAGGGTAATCTATTATTAGGTTAATTTAAACATGATTAATTAATTAATTAATTAATTAATTAATTAATTAATTAATTATTTTATTTTTCTAATTATATTTTTTAATTCTTTTTCTTTATGCTAAAACGTTCAGGGGGGGGCCCCACCTGTCATTGGCCCCAGGGGCCTAAACGGGTTTGGTCCAGCGGATGCGGGCGGGACGAGGACGCCAGGGCACCGACGGCGGGGCTCGCCGACGCGGCCAACCGAGGCCACGGCGGGCGGGGGCGAGGGATGGCGCCGGTGCGGCCATTGGCGCGTGGGCGGGCGTGGTGGCGCGGCCACAAGAGGAGGAGATGGCGGGGACGAGGCGCACCGAGGCACGGGGCCATGGGGTGCCGGCCGGAGCAGGACGCGGGTGGGAGGCCGGAGTGGCCAGAGTGGCGCGGTGGGGTGGCCCAGCCAAGGGGATGCGGGCGCAACGGTGGCCAGTGACCGGAGTGGTCACGGGCGGCAGCGGCAGCCGCAGTAGTGGATGGCTGCTGGCATGTGCAGAGGAGGCGGAGGCCGAGCGGGACGGACCCGAGCGACGACCAGCGAGGGGGGCCACGGCGAGGCCGGCCGCAAGGTGCGGTGACCAGGGGGCCGCGGGGGTCGGGTGTGGCGGACACGGGACAAAGGGAGAGACGGGGGAGGGCGAGGCCATGGCCGAGGTGGCCGGAGCAGGGGAGACATCAGGAGTCGGAGGGCGGGGCGGTGGTCGCGGGGCGCGGCCTGGATGCGTCGTAGGAGGGAGAGGAGGTCGGGGGCGCGGTGAGCGCGGTCGCGGGCGCGACCAGGGGCGAGCCCGGACGCGGTCAACGGCGCGGCCAGCGGGCGCGAGGGCCACGGTGAGCGCGGGGGGCCAGGGAGAGGGTAGGAGAGGGGGGAGGCCCGGGGCCTCACCGGGGTTCGCAGGGTCAAGGCAGCCGTGCTCGAGGTGGGTGGATGGGGACGACGTGTGTAGGGGGAGGCAGGCCGGCGGGGTAGAGGAAGCAGTCCGGCGGGGGCGAGCTCCGGGCGCCGGCGTCGGCGTCGACGTGCAGGGGCGAGGGGATCGGGAGACCTCCCGATCCATATCCAAATCGAAATGGGTGGAGTGGGGGAGCGAGTGGGCGACGGGGGTTACGGCTAGGGTTTCGGGGGGGGGGGGGGGGGGTTATGGAGAGGGAGTGGGCCTTGGCCCAGTTGGGCAGGCCAGCTGGGCCGGAGCCCAGTGAGGTGGTGCTTTTCCTTTTGTTTTAATTTTCCTTTTATCTTTTTATTTATTTGCTTTTCTGTTTTATTTCATTTTAAAATATTTTAGTTTTGTAAAACATATAGTTAGTATCTAAATTAGTAACAGTGATTACACCACTGCCACAATTAACCTGGCACCTAGAATATAATAGTTGTAATCGTTTATCATTTTAAAAACATTTAATGAATTGTTTCGTTTTGCTACTATTTAAATCCATATAGTTCATTTAAGCATTTTATAAAAGGTTGATTTCTCCACCATATCTACTTAAGGTTTATTTGACATAACCCGAACATTTTAGTTTTAATTTTTGAAAACTTTTGTTGTTTGCCTGATTTTTAAATTGAATTCGAATCGGTTACGAACTAATGCGAGATTAGCCACAGTAATCGAGGTGACGTGGCATCATTAGCGGAGGTTTACTGTAGCCTAATTATCCGGGCGTCACAGACAACGGGGAAGATGATCTGAGGCGGCAAAAGGAAGTATGCAGGGGGAATCTCTGCCGTAGTGAATGCTTCCGTTGATGGTGCACCTCAGGTGGGGTGGATGACGGCACGGTAGGAGCAGGACATAACACAGAGTTTTCTTTGACACCTATCTGAAAATGAAGTAAATCTGTAAGGGCTTCTTAGAATTGGAGGATTATATAAATGCAGGGACAGGAAAAACATAGGAATAGGATAGGAATGCACGTGCAATACAGAGCATTTGCAAACATAGGATTTCTGTCAACCTGGGTGTTTGGTTCACATGAATTGGAAGAGCACGGGAATGGAGAAACATGGTCAAATTTAAGTTAAACCACGTGAAAATGAAAATATAAGAATATTAATATGCCAGTAATGCAATTAGTCCTGTTCTCCATGCATATTAATTTGAAAAGGACATGCAAGTGGATATTAAAATTCCTATGTTTTTTCTTTGAAAGAGATACCAAAGGAAAAAAATCCTCCAGCTTTGCTTTGCTTCATTCCTTCTAACCAAATGCACGAATAGTAGTACCACAGTAAAGTTTCCAATTACTATGTTTTCCTTCACTTTTTCTTTGAACCAATGGTGATTCTAGTAGGCAGTCTTCAACAGGCTGAAGCCTGACCTCGAAATATTTTTTGAGCTTACATTTGGTCCACATTAGTATCGTATAATGGCTATCTTGCTAAACCGATTAAAATTGTGGTTCAAAAGATCATTTCGTTTTCTCCCTGTTAACTTTGTGACCATGATTCATTTATTTCTAGATTTGTAACTACTTTGAACCAAAGGATCCCTAAGGGATCGACATGAATGCAGAGTAACAAAGTGATGCGACGAGTGTACAGCCTCTTTGGGATAGACTTGTCGACCTCAGCATCATTGGGTTGGACATGGAGGATGGTGATGCTGGTGTGATTGTCGGAGGCAGGGAAGAAGATCTGAGGCCTCTGGATATGGCGCCGAGGGTACTGCTCCACTGTGATGGATGGTTTCATCATTGGAGCAGCTCCGGTGTGGTGTACGACGGCGAGGCTGAAGTAGGACAAGACAGACAACGTTAATCTAATGTGGGACTCTAATATAGCAATAGGCGATCTAAAATACATCAACAAAAAGTGCTAGATGTAAAATGCATCAGCCGCGCCATGGCCGCTCCGACAGATGTTGTAAATACTGTTCATTCTGAACTTAACTGAAGAAACTGAACTTTACAGTCGAAACTGAATTTTACTACCGAAACTGATGGAACTAGTAGTAGAGCATTGCAATAGATGTTTAGGGCGTTCGAGCACTAGTAGCAGTGAAGCAGTCATCTAAATCAGTAGCCGCTCAAGCAGGAAACGCACTAGCAGAGAGCAACTCGTGCAGCAACATCGTGAGTGAGTGCTAAAGTAGCAACTCCTGTAGCTGCTGGAGGTCGTGCAGCAGCAGCAGCGTGAGCAAGAGCAAGAGCAGAGCAGCAACACAAACGAGAGCAAGAGCAGAGTAGCAACGTGACCGACAGCAATAGCAGAACAAAGCAGCAACACTAACGAAAGCAAGGGCAGTGCAACAGCGCGATGATAGCAAGAACGGAGCCACAGCGCGAGCAAGAACCGGAGCAGCAGCAGTAGCGCGAGCGAGAGCTAGAGCAGCAGCAACTAGTGCCGGTGTGGAAGTTGCCGACAACGAAGCAAGATCGAATAAAAGATAAAATGTAGTAGTGAGTGCAGAACCTCCTTGGTGGCGCCAAGTAGGCCTGGGATTCATCGGAGGAATTGGTGAGGGTGCTTCGGTTCCGGTCGGGCAGGTCAAGACGGTGTTGTGGGGATGGAGGTGGTGCGATAGACGAGGCGAACATCGGGGCGGCTCCTTGGAGGTGGAGGATGGGGCGGATGATCCGGCGGGACGGCGAGATCGACCACGGATCCTCATCCGGTGTGGTGGGTGAGGGACGACGAACTATTGTGGTGGACGACATCATCCGGGAAGAGTCTCCGGCTGGGTGGCGGTCGGGAGGCCGACGGAGGAGCATGGGGTTTCGCTGGTTCTGGCGGCCTCGGTGTACAAATGGGGAGGGGACGAAAGGGAACGTAGGGGGATCCATGGCTTAGGGACGCGCTTGTCTGAAATGTAGGTTAAGTTACGAACGTACCCCCATCATTTTCGACCACGCGACATCGAGGGCAGCATTTCCGGCTGAGGGGTAAAAGGGGGATTTCGCGTGTCTGGGCTGCGGAACCGATTTCGGATGAGGAGGGAGTTTTCACGTGCATCAAAATTTCGGGATAACAAGGCGCGGCATGGGTTGAAGATGTGGGAGTTTCACAGCAGAAGAGACGAAAGATACTCGAGCTTGAAATTTTGGGATAACAAGGCACGGAACCCATGTTTGGCCGAACAAACTTAATGTGTACAAAAAAACAATTCATACAAGACACAAAGAGTCATGTCCCTTTTACTATATTGCTATAAATGCCATTGAAAAAACTACAAGAAAAATGTAAAAAAAATTGGAAGAACAAGATTACCCTGTACAGTACCAAATCAATTCGCACTTCCCTCAACAACAACAAAAAGAAATCAATTCCCACCACAAGAAAGAGTCGTGTCCCTTTTTATATGATTATAAATGCTCCGGTGAACCAGAGTTTACATTTTGTTAAATCTAGGAATTGCCACGTGTGCCATCCAAGCTCTTTGCCGTCTGCCAGCGGATGGCAAAGCCATTTTCATCTTTGACGTCCGCCAGCTGACGGCAAAGAGGCCTTTGCCGTAGCCTATTCAGCCGGACATGTTGCTGTCTGCTTGCTGACGGCAAAGGTCTTTGCCATCCGCCATGTGTGCCTTTGCCGTCAGCCGTGGCGGATGACAAAGTTCCTGATTCCTGTATGTAATGCAATAAATATGGATATAAAAGCATGATGCAAAATGGACATATCACACAGCATGATAGTACCATGACATGACACCATGCCAAGTTTCATGATTTTCGAGCGTGTTTTGGATTTACAAGAATTTTAAAACCAAGTTTCTCAATGTTCTCGGCCGAGCCACGATGCCAAGATATTTGAATTTCATTCCCATTTCTTGCATGGGACCTAGAAATTCACCCGAGGATACACATGTTATTTTTCAACCAACTCTGGTGCACTAGAGAATATGCTTGTAGTTTAAAATTGAATTGTGCACATTAAATGACCAGAAACTCAATTAATGTATAAACAAGGCCAAAAGAACCCAGACTAATCCCAAAATTTAACATGACAGTCATATAATTCCATGTTGCATGTGTAAAGAAATTCAAGGGGGGGGGGGGGGGGGGGGCTAGCGTATATCGTTTCGCACACAAAGGTGACATGTTCCCTCTCAGAACCACGAGCCTTCTTGAGAGAATCTCCGGTTTGCAAGAAGCTTATACCAAAACTTGTTCCGATTCGGCCAAGTTTTTTTCCACAACATGTTAGTGGCATGTCATGACACCATGCCAAGTTTCATGATTTCTAGGCGAGTTTTGGATTTATAGGAATTAAAAAACCAAGTTTCTCAACGTTTCCGGCCGAGCCATGATGCCCAGATGTTTGAATTTCATTCCCATTTCTTGCATGGGACCTAGAAATTTACCCGAGGACACACATGTGATTTTTCAACCAACTTCGGATTTGAATTACATGTTTCAAATTTAATGTGCATAATTCAAATTTTCCCGAGGACACACATGTTTCAAATTTACCCGAGGACACACATGTGATTTCTCAATGTTTCCTACATGTGCTTGTAGTTCAAATTTGAATTATGCACATTAAATGTCCATAAACTCAATTAATGTGTAAAAAAGGCCAAACAAATTAGGAATAATTTCAAAATTTAACACGACACTCATATAGTTCTATCTTGCCTCTGTAAAGAAAATCAGGGGGGCAGCGTCTATCGTTTCGCACACAAAGGTGTCATATTCCCTCTCAGAACCACGAGCCTTGTTGAGAGAAGCTCCGGTTTGCAAGAAGCTTATACCAAAACTTGTTACAATTCGGCCAAGTTTTTTACCACAACATGATAGTACCATGACATGACACCATGCCAAGTTTCATGATTTTCAGGCGTGTTTTGGATTTACAAGAATTTTATAGCCAAGTTTCTCAATGTTCTCGGCAGAGCCACGACACCCAGATGTTTGATTTCATTCCCATTTCTTGCATCGAACCTAGAAATTCACCCGAGGACACACATGTGATTTTTCAACCTACTTTGGTGTACTAGATCATGTGCTTGTAGTTCAAATTTGAATTATGCACACTAAATGTCCAAAAACTCAATTTAAGTATAAAAAAGGCCGAACGAACCCGAAGTAATTCCAAAATTTAACACGACACTCATATAGTTCTATGTTGCCTCTGTAAACAAAATCAAGGGAGGGGGGCAGCATATATCATTTCGCACACAAAGGTGGCACGTTCCCTCTCAGAACCACAAGCATTCTTGAGAGAAGCTCCGGTTTGCATGAAGCTTATACCAAAACTGGTCCTATTCGGCCAAAAATTTACCACAACATTATAGTACCATGACATGACACCATGCCAAGTTTCATGATTTTCAGGTGTGTTTTGGAGTTACAAGAATTTTATAACCAAGTTTCTCGATGTTCTCAGCCGAGCCCCGACGCCTAGATGTTTGATTTTCATTCTCATTTCTTGCATGGGACCTAGAAATTCTCCCGAGGACACACATGTTATTTTTCAACCAACTTTTGTGCAGTGGAGCATGTGCTTGTAGTTCAAAATTGAATTATGCACATTAAATGACCAAAAACTCAATTAATGTATAAACAAGGCCAAATGAACCCGGACTAATCCCAAAATTTAAGATGACAGACATATAGTTTTATGTTGCCTCTCTAAACAAAATCAAGGGGGGCAACATATATCGTTTCAAACACAAAGGTGACACGTTGCCTCTCAGAACCACGAGCCTTCTTGAGAGAAGCTCCGGTTTGCAAGAAGCTTATACCAAAACTTGTTCCAATTCGGCCAAGTTTTTTTACCACAACATGTTTGTGCCATGACATGACACCATGCCAAGTTTCATGATTTCCAGGCGAGTTTTGGATTTACAGGAATTTAAAAACCACGTTATTCATTGTTCTCGGCCAAGTCACGACGCCCAGATGTTTGAATTCCATTCCGATTTCTTTCATGGGACCTAGAAATTCACCCAAGGACACAGATGTGGGTTTTCAACCAACTTTGGTGCACCGGAGCACGTGCTTGCAGTTCAAATTTGAATTATGCACATTAAATGTCCAGAAATTCAATTAATGTACTCCCTCTCTCTCAGTTTACAGGGCGTGCGCGTACCCCTAGGTCGTCAATTTGACCAACCTAATACAAGTCATATATTACAAAAAATATATAAATATAAAATTCAGATGTTCTATTTTCAAACCGTATAATTATTGTGTTATATAGTTTATATTAGGGTGATAAAATTGGCAACCTAGGTATACGCTCAGGACTTGTAAACTGTGATGGAGGGAGTATTAAAAAGGCCAAACAAACACGGAATAATTCCAAAGTTTAACAAATGTAAACTCTGGTTCACCAGAGCATTTGTAATCATATAAAAAGGGACACGACTCTTTCTTGTGGTGGGAATTGATTTGTTTTTGTTGTTGTTGAGGGAAGTGCGAATTGATTTGGTACTGTACAAGGTAATCTTGTTCTCCCGATTTTTTTCATCATGCTCATATGATTCGCATTTGTTACTTTGATAATTTGATATGTGGGTGGACTGGTGCTTGGGTACTGCCCTTCCTTGGATAGGCATCCCACTTATGATTAACCCCTCTCGCAAGCGTCCGCAACTACTAAAGAATAGTTAAGGTAAACCTAACCATAGCATGAAACATATGGATCCAAATCAGCCCTTACGAAGCAACGCATAAACTTGGGTTTAAGCTTCTGTCACTCTAGCAACCCATCATCTACTCATTACATCCCAATGCCTCCCCCTAGGCCCAAATCATGGTGAAGTGTCATGTAGTCGACGTTCACATAACACCACTAGAGGAGAGACAACATACATCTCATCAAAATATCGAACGAATACCAAATTCACATGATTACTTATATAAAGACTTCTCCCATGTCCTCAGGAACGAACGTAACTACTCACAATTCATATTAATGTTCATAATCAGAGCGGTATTAATATGCATTAAGGATCTGGACATATGATCTTCCACCGAATAAACCAACAAGCATCAACTACAAGGAGTAATCAACACTACTAGCAACCCACAGGTACCAATCTGAGGTTTTGAGACAAAGATCGGATACAAGAGATGAACTAGGGTTTGAGAGGAGATGGTGCTGGTGAAGATGTTGATGGAGATTAACCCCCTCTCGATGAGAGGATCGATGGTGATGACGATGGAGACGATTTCCCCCTCCCGAAGGGAAGTTTCCCTGGCAGAACAGCTCCGCCAGAGCCCTAGATTGGTCCTGCCTAGGTTCCACCTCTAGACGGCGGCGCTTCGTCCCGAAAGCTTTCTTATGATTTTTTTCTAGGGCAAAAGACACCATGTAGCATAAGATGGGCATCGGGGGCCTACCTGGTGGCCCACGAGGCAGGGGGCGCGCCCAGGGGGTAGGGCACGCCCTCCACCCTCGTAGCTGGTGGGTGGCCCCTCTCTGGTGCTTTCTTCGCACAATACTTTTAATATATTCGAAAACCGACTTTCATGGAGTTTCAGGACTTTTGGAGTTGTACAGAATAGGTCTCTAATATTTGCTCCTTTTCTAGCCCAGAATTCCAGCTGCCGACATTCTCCCTCTTCACGTAAATCTTATAAAATAAGAGAGAAAAGGCATAAGTATTGTGACATAATGTGTAGTAACAGCCCATAACACTACTGGAATCAGAAGATTTACCATCTGCCACCTCTTTTCCGTGTGCTAGCAGACGGCAAAGAATGTCTTTGATATCAGTCACGACAAAATAGATGGCAAAAATGGCAGCAGACGGCAAGATAATGCGTTGCCATCAGCCATTATTTTGCCATCTGCTAGAGGATGGCAAATCTTCTTTGCCATCTGCTAGCAGACGACAAAGAGGGTGTTTGGCCCGCTGGCTACTAAGCCCTAATGGGCCCCCTCTTTGCCGTCCGCCAGTAGATGACAAAGAGGCCGTTGCCATCAGCTAGCGGACGGCAAAGGCGACACGGGCGACAATGCTTCAAAATAAGATGAGGCTCGCGCCCCCGCTGTTGACATCTCTCTTTCTCCTCCTCTCCTCTCCTCTCCGCCCGACGAGAACCACCGCTGCCCCGTTGCCCCATACCGCTCCGCTGCCCACAGGCCCACCACCTTTCCGTTGCCGACCCGTCGCCGCTACCCCCACCCTGCCCAGTCACCGCCCCCTCCCTGCCTCCCCAACCCCCTCCCAAGCCTCCTCGCCGCAGCCACCGGTGGATCGCCCCCGAGGAGCACTACCCGTCGCCGCCCCCTCCACGCCCCGTCGCCACCGCACCCCGTTGCCGCCCCGTTGCCGCCCCATCCCCGACCCGTCGCCGCCCCCATGGTGAGCCCCTGCCACCCTGTTTTTTCTGTTTTTTTTCTGTTTTTAGTTTAGTTAGTTTTTAGGTTCAATTAATTAAGGTTTTTTAGTTAAGGTTTAGGTTTAATTTGTTTAGGCTATTTAGTTTAGGTTTAATATTTTTAGGTTATTTAGTTTAGTTAGTTTAGGTTTAATTAGTTTAGGTTATTTAGTTTAGATTTAATTTGTTAAGGTTAATTAGTTTAGGTTATTTAGTTCAGGTTTAATTTTTTAGGTTAATTAGTTTAATTGGTTTAGGTTATTTAGTTTAATTAGTTTAGGTTGTTTAGTTTAGTTAGTTTAGGTTTAACTTGTTTTGGTTTTCTAGTTTAGTTAGTTTAGGTTTAATTAGTCTAGGTTATTTAGTTTAATTAGTTTAGGTTTTTTTAGTTTAATTAGTTTAGGTTTTTTAGTTTAGTGTCGAGGGTCGAGTGGTCGGGGTGTCGTGTCGAGGGTCGAGGGGTCGGGGGTGTCGTGTTGAGGGTCGAGGGCTCGGGGTGTCAGGGTGTCGTGTCGAGGGTCGAGGGGTCGGGGTGTCGTGTTGAGGGTTCGGGGTGTCGGGGGTGTCGTGTCGAGGCTCGAGGGGTCGGGGTGTCAGGGTGTCGTGTCGAGGGTCGAGGGATCGGGGTGTCGTGTCGAGGGTCAAGGGGTCGGGGCGTCGTGTCGAGGGTCAAGGGGTCGTGGGGTCGAGGATTTGCCATCCCCTCAACAACACCTCGACCCCTCGACCCTCTACCACGACACCTCTCGACCCCAACCCACGACACGACACCCCAATTTTTTTATTATGTTCATGATGATGATAAACACTATTTTTTTATTATGTTTATGTTGTACTAATTTCGTTTACTCTTTCTCATTGCAGGTGTTAACATATGGTGGGCTTGGGTCGAGAGCGCTCCGAGCCTCCTACCTCGGCGCGTGGGAGGGGTGTTGTTACTCCACCCTAGAACCTTTGGAGGGCGCTGGTAGACAGCATGCACACACCCCCAACACCTTTGGCGGGTGCTTCTTCTTTGGCCGGGAGAGGGGGTCAAGGGAAGAAGAGGGGTGCAGGTAGAGGTGGATAGGGCGCTGGCAGAGGTAGGAAGGTTGTTGTGCCTTCCTCGCTGCCACCCCCCGCTAAGTCTCCGAACCACACGAGTGCTCCATCTCAATTGCACCTGTCTGACCTGGACCCGTGTCGGACTCCGGTCCACGAGCCTCGAGACGACAAGCCTCTCGTCACTGAGCCACGGGTCGACGAGGCTCTAGTCGCCGAGCCTCGGGTCCCAGTATCTTCCTCCATGGAGACTCGGGTCCCACCGTTTTCTTGCTAGGAGACTAGGGTCCCAGAGTTTTCATTACACGTGACTCCGGAGACTAGCAACCATGATGACGATCTTGAGGAGACCTTATCTGAGGATAGCTACATCGAGAGCGAGCGGGTTGAGGAGGGCAAGAAGGTCTACCAACATGGTGGTACTAAGCTACCGTCCGTGCCGGCGACCCGCGACCAGAGGAGGTTGATTCAGCCTAACGGGGAGAAGTAAGTGCATTAATTTACTCTTTTTTAACCTTTTGCCTTCATGTTTGTTCAAATTAATATCTAATGTGTTGTTCTTGTCATACTACAGGGGTTGGGTACACGCAGATAAGCCCCTGTTTCACGGCGTGGCTATGTCTCACTGGACTGCAATTTAAGAGAGAAAAGTGAAAATCTAAAAAGAAAGTTTTGCACAGGTCTTGATGTAAGATTCGATGGACCTATATAGTATCGACTGTGACTTATAGCAAGCATGATGAATATAAGGACGATGACAACGGATAATAATTGTCTTACATATCTAAGAAGATAAATAAAACAGCCACATGCGGTTACGCCCGAAATACACAAGGGCAAAAGAAGAAGGAAGACGCATACAACGATCTGGCTCGCTGATCTCTACTTTCTTGATGCGCTGCAGGCCGCGGAGACTAGTTCTCACGGCGATGATCTCTTTCATCAGTTTCATGTCCTTTATACGGTGCTTGGCAGCAACCGTGGATTCCTCCACCAGCCTTTCGCGCTCGATGCGGAGCATGGCATTCCCGTCCATAAATTTCTTGACGATGACGCCCGTCCTCTTCAACAAGGCATCGGTCTCCTCCGCCTGCTTCACCCTTCCGGCGATCTTCGCCCTCAGTAGGTTGTGCTCGGCCTAGAGTTGTTCAAACGAGGCATTCAACTCGTCCTGCAGCTTCATCCAGCCGGAGATCTGATCCAACTAACTATGGACGATCGCATGCATGCACTTGTAAGAGTCCTCGCCTGCCCTCGAGAGATTTTCCCAGGCCTCCGCGGCGTGGGAGGTCATCTCTGCTGCATTAGCAGCACGGCAGGACATCTCTGCCGCTTCCGCAGCGCAGTCGGACCAGTCTGCTGCATCGACAGCACGACGGGGCCTCCGTGTTGCTTCGGCGGCACGGCAGGACTTCTGTGCTGCTACTGCCGTGCGGCGAGACATGTCGGTTGCTTTCACGGCTAAGCGGGACATCTCTCGTGCTTCCGCTTCCATGCTCGCCTCTCCCTGGTGGTAATCTCTCGACCGAGAACTTACTCTGGCCTTGGCATACGCAAGAGAATGATGTTGAATGACTTGTTTGCTTTTGTGGATGAGGAGTTGAGGAAGGAATGTGCAGTCATCTTGGCATAGTACACTATTTATAACCGAGCACTAATATGCTCCTAAGTGGGAAACGGTTTAGGTTGTGATCGGTGTGAACAGGTTTGCAATTAAATACTATATCGGTGTGATCGGTGTGAACAGGAGTAGTAGTTTGGAATGTGACGAGACGCAAGCTCAAAATTTATTGACGATTCTAGTTTCAAAGTGTGGAACTATTCCCGGATGGCATAACATGGGCACTTGTTCTCAGCCGTGGTGTAGCTATTTTGTAATATGGCATGGTACTTATTTTTCTACTGCTGTGTAGGTGCAATAACTGGCACCGTCAGATACATATCTTACGGTTATTGGGGTGTTCGACAGGAATAGCCTCGTGGCGAGCTATAGACTAGTCTTTTTTTCACACACATTACATCGACACATATCATCTCTCCCCCTCTTTCCCACGCACACACCTAGTCTCTCGGGACTTCTCGCACGCACCATCTCTAGCTCCCTAGGTCGATGCCACCCATATACACTTGTACTCTGAGTTTACTATGAAGAGAAGAGGTTCACGCACGGACTTGTCCTCTGTCACACACACATCTGTAGCTACGAATTGTAGTGTTCTCAACCATCCGACTGGCTCTATCATAGGTTCCCGTTGCTCCTTGGCCTTGAGATTGAGAAGTTTAAAACACAAAGGCTAAGCTGGAGGCGTGAGGTTTTGGTTAATGTGTAGGCCACACATGGCACCAACACGACACGAAGCTTCGTCTGCCTGGTGCGCAGTCGGGTGAGAACTACTACTAGTAGTAGTACTTTGATGTGTGGCATCAACTCGCATAAGGATGCAACACTTCCTGAACAAACAAGCATATAAGCTGCTTATACTTCTTACCCAAATGATCTTTATATCCAACAGACACAAAATATCTGTTTGGCTGTTGGAAATTACTTTAACTGCTGATCTGATGTCGAAGTAATTGTTGCAGCACCACCAAAACCCATCTTCTCTTAAGCTAAAGTAGACCAAGCTAAACCCTATATTAGCATATTACTAAGATAAGCAGAAGGCACTGTAGAATCATTTAGAAGGTGAGCTTTTCAATCTGAATGTGGAGGGACACCGTCCTCGACAACCCAGCCCCGACCAGCAGCTTGGGTGGAACTGTGAAGAAGGTCAGCTCCTGCATGTCGACGTCACCGGGATCATTGCTATTTGTCACCTCGATTTCTACCTTGACAGCGTCGGTCCTGCCTTTGGGCTTGCCCGGCGGGCCGTTCGCCCATAGCTTGGCCGCATAGTGCGGCAATGGGGACGCCCCCGCTCTGATGCAGATGACCGACACGGCGATAGGCGCGCCGATGTCGAGCACGCTGCTGACCAAGAAAAACGCGAGGCCATCCTCCTCCGTGAAAAGCAAGAGTCGTGCCTCCGACACTGGCACTTGCAGCTGGAGCACCTTGTCGGTGTCAAAACCGGCGGATCTCGGGTAGGGGGTCCTGAACTGTGCGTCTAAGGTCGATGGTAATAGGAGGCGGGGGACATGATGTTTACCTAGGTTCGGGCCCTCTCTATGGAGGTAATACCCTACTTCCTGCTTGATTGATCTTGATGAATATGAGTATTACAAGAGTTGATATACCACGAGATCGCAATGGCTAAACCCTAGAAGTCTAGCCTATATGATTATGATCGCCTCTACAGACTAAGCCCTCCGGTTTATATAGACACTGGAGGGGACTAGGGTTGTACAAAGTCGGTTATAGAGAAAAGGAATCTTCGTATCCGGGCACCAAGCTTGCCTTCCACGTCAAGGAGAGTCCTATCTGGACACTGGTGAGAGTCTTCGGTCTTGTATCTTCACAGCCCATCATTCCGGCCCATGTCAATAGGCCGGACGCCCGAGGACCCCTTAATCTAGGACTCCCTCAGTAGCCCTGAACCAGGCTTAAATGATGAGGTGTCCGGCGTGCAGATTGTCTTTGGCATTGCAAGGCGGGTTCCTTCTCCGAATACTCCAAAATAGTACTCGAACACAAAAAACGTGTTCGGCTCTACAAAACAAATAACACACCCAACCGTTGAGAGTATAATATTTCACGAGTCCAATCTGCTGACAACTTTTTGTAGTGTGACATCACGTCGCCGCCCGGCCATTATTCGAACCATTTTTTAGCCTGCCGCTCCATATTTCGAGATGTGGTTTCATTGGCACGTCTTGTCAAAGCAGAGATCGTGTCCCCTCATTGCGGGATTCTCATCAATACGGGTGTGGGTAACCCAACCATGCCGTCTACACGGCCCTTGGGGAATAGGCGAGTTTTAAGGCGAGTGGGGAGGCTCTTGATATTCACTGCCTTTATAAAGAGATAAGGATTCACCCCTTTCACCATGCCTTCTCTCTCTGCCTCCCCCATTCTCGAGCTCCAGCGCCAAAGTTCTCATCTTTTCGGCCCAAAAAAGCACTCCAATCATGTCCGGATCCGGAGCGCAGGGCAAGTGAATGGCCTCCTCCGTTAAGCAGAAGGACATTACCCAGCTCCGGGAGGCTGGTTATTTGGCCAAGGAAATCGCCCACCGACTTCCGGCCAAGGGACAGATCGTCCCCACCCCGGAGCCCCATGAGAGGGTAGTATTCATCCCTCACTTCGTCCGCGGGTTGGGATTTCCTATCCACCCGTTTGTCCGCGGACTCATGTTCTATTATCTGGCTGGATTTGCATGATCTGGCCCCCAACTCCTTCCTCAACATCTCGGCATTCATTGTCGTGTGTGAGGCCTTCCTCCGCATCCCACCCCACTTAGGATTATGGCTAAAGATCTTCAATGTGAAGCCGAAGGTGGTGAGTGGTCAACACGCAGAGTGCGGAGGCGCCATGGTGAGCAAGATGCCCAACGTCACATGGCCCGAAGGCTCCTTCATGGAGACTGTCAAAGGGTGGCAACAGAAGTGGTTCTACGTCACAGAGCCGCGTGGCACCACCTGGGCTGTGGCTCCCACATTCCGGTCCGGGGCCCCCATGCGGCTCACCTCCTGGCCAGAGATAGGCCTGGACTGGTCTTTGACGGACGAGCTGACAGCGCTTCAGACATGCATCAGGAGCATGATGGACAAGAATATCAAGCTTGTCAATGTGATCCAGGTGATGCTTGTTAGCCGGATCCTTCCATGCCAACGCCGGACTTGCCATTTGTGGGAGTTCGATCCGGCCAAGCACCAGACCTTGCGGCAATTCTTCGACACAATGCACGAAGACATCTAGAAGGTGCTTTTCAAGTCCAGCGAGACGTGGCCGGATACGGCCGAGGACCGTGGGCACGACTTGACCCATCCCGCTAGTCCGGTAAGTTTTTCCATGTTTTCAAGGTGTATCCTTTACTTGCATACTCGAGGAAGACGCTTAAGCCTCCCTACTGATTTTCTCAGGGCTGGACAAAGACGGCGGAACGGATTCACTATCCGGCTCCACTGCCCGAAGACCCAGCAATTCCTCTTCTGACGAAGATGCTGGTTCCAGCGCCCTATCAGGCGCCGGAGAAGAGGCCAAGAAGAAGGCCAAGGGGACCAGAGGCGGCGTCCTCACAAGGGTGCTTCGGACATGACGTCCGGAGACACCGAGACTCACTCCTCCACCGCCGAGGATGAAGAGGAGGAGGAAAGCAACTCTCCCCCTGAGGGGGGGGGGAAGGAATAAGAGGGCGGCCTCCACAAATCTGGAGGCAGAGGCGTCCAAGAAGGGGAAAGCTTCCCTCTCGGACTACTCCATAGCAGCCACCGACAGCAGCTCGGATTGGCACCCTAGGGACAAGCCCCTGGCCAAATCGTGAGTACTCAAAAACCCAGAAGCATTCATATATCTGGCCTCTCTACTTCATAGTCTTAACATGTTGAGTCATGTATTGGCAGTCCGGCTTGGTCCGACCTCGAGCGATCCACATCTTCGGGGGATTTGGACCCGATGGCGATGGACAGCAGGCCCCTTCCAGCGGCCTCCTCTCCCAAGGCCACGGATGACACCTAGGTGTTGTCCCGAAGGATCCCAGGCCAGGGAGAGACTCAGGAGGCCGTCAGGGCAGCGCCGGAGGGTGAAACCTCGGCCGCCAAACTCATGTGGGAGGAAATCCCCATGGAGACTGGCGACGGGGACCATATTCAGTTTGGCCCCCAGCCAAAAATAATTCCGGAGACTCATACGGCTCCGGAATCAGGCAAACAGCCTCTTTCGAAAGAAGGAGGTGCGCCTATTCCACCGGTGACCTCTGTCCATCCAGAGGCATCGGATAATTTGCTGGAAGCGCTGAAAGGCGTTCCATTGTTGGGGAACACCGTACCCTTATGGGTACGGTGGTTGAGAGGATTTAGTTCGCGAAGAGCGGACTGACCGAAGCCTATACAAGCCTTCTAACAGGCCTTGAGGTAAGCAACACAATTATATAAAAAAATGTCACAGTATAGACAATAGCCGCTAAGACTCTGTCTGGTGTTTGGAAAGAAAAGCCGAACAAAGGATCAAATAATTTTCACAGGAGACTAACCTGACATGTCTATGTGAATAAGCAGGCGTCGCTGCTGGTTGCGACCTCTCATACTACTAAGGTCTCCGAACTGAAGTAGAGTCTGGAGCAGACCGAGGAGGAGCTCGGCCGTGTGAAGAAATAGCTAGAAGACAATCAAGGTATGCAATAACCTTGTATATATTCGGGAAGGATGAACGATTTGTGCTTACTAAAGTGCCATGATATTTATTAGGAGCAACGACCGAGGTGGAGGCCCTCAAAAAGGCGCTGGCCGAGGCCGAGGAGAAAGCGGCCAAGGAACAAACCGCCCGCGAAAAGCATGAGTCCAGGGTCAGTGAGGTCCAGCAGGAGCTCCAGGACACCGTGATGAGTCCTTGGAGCGCAACCTTGTGGATCAAGAGTCCGAACTTGCCAAGGCCCACCAAAGCTCACACGATGCCCGGGCTGAAGCTCAGGGCGCCCTCAAGGAATTCCAGGAGGCCAGAAAAATCGCGGTGGATAAGGCCTTTATTATGCAGAGCAAATATGTGAAGAAAAGGTTCCTCTTACTGACCCGGATTTGGAGTACTCCAGGGGCGTTCACGGATCTGCCGTGCAGCATTTCAGATGCTGCAGAATTCTTCCGAGCCGAAGAGGGGCGCTCCACGGAGAAGCTATTTTGGTCGCAATACCTTGCGCCAGAACATCCGGTGCCCTTTAGCTATCAGCTAAAACAGCTGGTCGAACTGCATAGGGCGGTCGAACTAGCCATGAAGGATTTAATATTCCGGCTATGGCCTGCTGAAGCCATACCCAGCAGCTACTTCGGGCTCATGAAGCGGCTAGTCAATGCCTGCCCTCGGCTTGATGCCATCAAGCGGTCGGTCTGCATTGAGGGCGCGCGAATGTCCTTCACCCGAGTCAAGATGCACTGGGTGAAGATGGATGCCGTGAAGCTTATGACCGAGGGACCGCCCGCGGGCAAGGAGCACCGCACGCCCGAGCGGTATTTTGAAGATGTCCTAGAGGGATCCCGGATTGTGGCGGAGCAATGTGCTAAGGATGTTATCTTTGAATGAATACATTCATGTTATCCCTTCATGTATTATGAAATAGAGCCGTTATGTAATATAATGCTTGTTATTTAAAATTTTACCTCCTATGCGGCCATTTTGTTAAATCTGAGAGTTGGCCAGTCGTCGGCTTCCGCCCCCACGTAGGTAGTACGGGGGTGTTCAGGATGAATCTAAACACTCTTTACTCCAAAGTTTGGTCCTTAAAGGGGGTGTTTAGCGCAACGAACCAGGCAATCGAACTATGTGGCTTTATCACCCTCACTTAGCCATAGGAGTTTGACAATAAAACTTTAGGCGCAACCCCTAGTATTCATAAGTCCGAACTTGGGATGCTGTAAACGGCTGATCGGATAAAACCGATTCGTCGCATAATGCGGAAAAAATCGCAAAAGATTTGAGACCTCTCGAATCTAAACACTCTTCTAGCCGCATCATGACAGTCAGTTTTTGGCTTTTTCTACTGAGGTGCTCATCCGGATAAACCAGGACACAATCCCAATAGTTCTCCCTTTACTACCCTAGCCGATATAGCGGAACGTAAGGTAGTAAGCACAGGAGCCAGGCAACCCAACTATTGACCAAAGACATGATTCAGAGCCAATGCGCATAATGCTACAATTCAGGGTGCCGAACTATACTGTAAAAAGGTGTTCGGACTTTGTTGCCGTATTATGGGGCGTAATGAAGCCCCTGGTGAATTAAGGCATACTAGCGTGTACGGGTGCAATTGATAAAAATATCAAAAAGTGAAGTAATAGGCTAATGCCGCAGACATTGGGCCGTAAACTATTGTCCATTATATTTTGATTAATACGTGAAAGCGTGTTTGTACAAGTAGTGCGATAAGCAACAGGGCTATTTAACATGCCATGACCAAGGGAGAGCTACGTGCGGGTCCTTAAAACAGGCATAACGATCATTTAAAGAGACCACCTGGAAATTTCCTTATATGTCAATGCTTCTTGCCGGCTTGGTGTATCCGTCCCTTGATAAGTCCGACAATTAGGCCACGAGGAAAGGACTGGGGAAAAAAAGAAACCTGAAAAGAAAAAGAAAAAGTGAAAGTATGTAGGTCCAAGATAGGTTGAGCCGTATTATGGACCATGATCTAGTTGTGCCTCTATCTATGCCCATGGTATTTTGAGTGCGTAGTTATGTACGCACGGTACTAGTGCTGCCGTCTGGTCGGGACTGGGACGGATGCCGAATTGCTAGTCAAGCTCTTGAGGAGCTGGATTGTCCTGCTGCAGAGTAGTTCGGACTCGTTTGATAGTGTCCGGGAGCTTGGCTGCCGAATTAAGGTTCTGTCTGAAAAGGCCGCTCTGTGCTTCTGTTGCGAGGGTAGCGGTGTGCTCTTTGGTACGGAGGGAGCGTTCCGTGTTTCCATTGACTATTATGACACCACGTGGTCCGGGCATCTTGAGCTTGAGATAAGCGTAGTGTGGCACCGCATTGAATTGAGCGAATGCGGTTTGTCCGAGCAGTGCATGATAGCCACTGCGGAAAGGGATGATATCGAAGATCAACTCTTCGCTTTGGAAGTTGTCCGGGGATCTGAAGATCACCTCCAGTGTGATTGAGCCCGTACAGCGGGCCTCTACACCTGGTATGACACCTTTAAAGGTGGTTTTTGTGGGTTTGATCCTTGAGGGATCAATACCCATTTTGCGCACTGTATCCTGATAGAGCAGGTTCAGGCTGCAACCACCGTCCATGAGGACTCGCGTAAGATTGAATCCATCAATGATTGGGTCGAGGACCAGTGCGGCTGAACCGCCATGACAGATAGTGGTTGGATGGTCCCTGCGATCGAAGGTGATCGGGCAGGACGACCATGGATTGAACTTTGGGGCGACTGGCTCCCTCGCGTAGAAGTCCCTGGGCGCACGCTTGCGCTCCCTCATGGGGATATGGGTTGCATATATCATGTTCACCGTTTTAACATGGGGGGGACTTCTTCTGTCCCCCTGTGTTCGGTGGCCGGGGCTCCTCGTCATCGTCCTTGCTTTGTGACCCCTTACTTGTTCTCGCCATTTAACTTGCCGGCTTGTTTAAAAACCCAACATTCTCTATTGGTATGATTTACTAGTTTATCAGGAGTGCCGTGTATTTGACATGGACGATCGAGTATGCGGTCCAAACTGAACGGGCCCGGGTTGTTTCTTTTATATGGCTTCTTCCGCTGACAGGACTTAGAGCCACTGAATCTGGCGTTGACCGTCGTGTCCTCGGTGTTGTCACCGTTGCTTCGATGCTTGTGTCTGTTGCGTCGGGGCCTGCCGTTGCTATTTTTGGCTTCAGAAGTGCCAGGTTCGCTTGTATTGTTATTGCTACGGGCTAGCCAGCTATCCTCGCCTGCGCAGAAGCGGGTCGTAAGCATCGTGAGGGCTTCCATGGACTTCGGCTTTCTTGGCCGACGTGTCAGGCGACCATTCGTCCCGGATGCTATGTTTAAAGGCCGCTAGGGCTTCGGCATCCAGACAGTCGATGATCTGGTTCTTTTTAGTTAAGAACCTAGTCCAAAATTTTCTAGCTGACTCTCCGGGCTGTTGAACTATGTGACTTAAGTCGTCGGCATCTGGAGGTCGGACATATGTACCCTGGATGTTGTCGAGGAGGCGTCTTCCAAGTCTTCCCAGCTGCCAATTGAGTTTTCGAGCAAACTGTTTCAAAAAAGAGTAACCAGTGCGGAGCAGGTCCCATGAGTTTTAGCAGGATGGCGTGATGATCATCGCCGCGGGCCATATGAATATGGAGGAGAAAATCTTCAATACATACCGTGGGGTCTGTTGTCCCATCATATGATTCGATGTTCACAGGTTTAAACCCTTCCAGGAATTCATGTTCCATTACTTCATCAGGGAAGCAAAGGGGTGTGCGGCGCCTCTATATCGGGCCAAGTCGCGACGTAGCTCGGATGGAGTTCGTATGCGGTTTTTGGCCCGAGCATGGTTATGTTTGTCACGTCCGACCAGATGGCCATTGTCATGCATCGGGGCACGTGCCCACGATCCATAGATCGATCTGGTCTGACCTGCTCTATTTTGCAGGTCATGCCGCAGGTCATATGTGTATCCCCGAGCTGTTGTGCCGCTGTTTTTACGGTGAGGTAGTGCGGCTTGGTGTTCAGCTTGAGTTGCCGCTTTGTCCCGGTCATGTGGTGGTCGGTCAGTGCATTACGCGCTGGTAGGACGGCTCCAGCGCCTCGTCATCGAATTGAGGTAACAATTTGCGCTTCAGGTAACTTTTGGTTGGGCGCTCGAGGCTGCATTCTTTGGCTGCTAGGACATTAGTCCATCTATTGTTGAGCACATTAACCGGCGCTTAAAGCGCTCCTGATCGACGGGCTCCTCAGGCACGATAAAGTCTTCATCACCGAGGCTCACCTCATCCTCGGAGAGTGGAAGGTAGTTACTGTCCTTCGAGTCTTAATTCATGGCATGTTCATCAGGGATAACTTGCCCATCTTCCCGTTCGTCCTGTTCGGAGGTTGGCTCAACGGGGTCTTCATTGTCTCCGGCATCGTCTGGAGTATTATTTTCTCCTATGCCGGTATTGCTGTTTTTCCCACGGCGTGGTTTAGACCGGCGCCGCTGACGTCGGTGCTTTGGCTGTATCTCAGGAGGCTTATCCTCGACTGGATCCTTTTCATTGTCGCCGTTGTTCTCTTTGGGTGTATCCACCATGTATACGTCGTACAAGGAGGTGGCTGTCCAGCACCCTGTAAGAGGTGGTTTTTGTGCCTGCTCCTCTCCGGCATCGTCGTCCATATCATCGATGTCTTCGGAGTCATAATCGAGCTTGTTGGTTAAGTCTTCGACAGTGGCTATGAAGTGGGTCGTGGGTGGGAAGCGAAATTCTCCATCATCAGCTTCCAATCCAAACCGGATATAATTCGGCTGAGAGTGCCCTGATAAGGAGAGGGCTTTTAATGAGTTTAGCACATCGCCTAGAGGTGAGTGTCGGAAGATGTCCGCGGAGCCGAACTCAACGATCGACGCCTGATCAGGTTCGACGGGCGTGGATGCACGCGGTTCAGAACCTATGGCCGGAGACGAATCCGAGGTTCCGGTGACACAGGCCCCGCTCGAGGTTGGATCTGTGTGCAGCTCTAACGTCGCTGAGTTTGCGACTTCCACGGCGGGGTTGAGATTCCCATCCTCGAATGGCACAATCTGCTCCGGATCTAGGGTTAGAGCAGTTGCAGGCGCTGTCTCCTGGACAAGGTCCGATGACAGATTTAGGTCATGTTCATCGTGGCGGCAGGGAACGGCTGTTGTTGGCTCGAATCCGTCGGAGATCATGTCTCCGCGGATGTCGGCAACTTTATTCAAGCTTCCAAACCCGACCTGATGGCCAGGGGCGTAGCTGTCGATCTGCTCTAGATGGCCAAGTGAGTTGGCCCATAGTGCGAAGCCACCGAATACGAAGATCTGTCCGGGGAGGAAAACCTCCTCCTGGATTGCATTGTTGTAGATGATTGACGGAGCCATCAAACCTTTTGGTGATGATGCAGCGGAACTCTCAATGAAAGCACCAATGTCAGTGTCAAAACCGGCGGATCTCGGGTAGGGGGTCCTGAACTGTGCGTCTAAGGTCGATGGTAACAGGAGGTAGGGAACACGATGTTTACCCAGGTTCGGGCCCTCTCTATGGAGGTAATACCCTACTTCCTGCTTGATTGATCTTGATGAATATGAGTATTACAATAGTTGTACTACCACGAGATCGCAATGGCTGAACCCTAGAAGTCCAGCCTATATGATTATGATCGCCTCTACGGACTAAGCCCTCCGGTTTATATAGACACCGGAGGGGACTAGGGTTGTACAAAGTCGGTTACAGAGAAAAGGAATCTTCAAATTCGGGCATCAAGCTTGCCTTCCACATCAAGGAGAGTCCTATCCGGACATGGGTGAGAGTCTTCGGTCTTGTATCTTCACATCCCATCAGTCCGTCCCATGTCAATAGGCCGGACGCCCGAGGACCCCTTAATCCAGGACTCCCTCACACCTCGCCGTATTGGATCCTATGCACGGGCATGGGATGCACGGTGCTGATGTGGTGGGAGAGCGCCGGCGGCGGGCCTTCATAGCCACAGGAGGGCACGTGGCATTTGCAGGGCGCGAGCGGACACATGCTCTGGTGATCGGCGAGCTTGTGGTAAGTGATGTAGAGCCCACAACCTTCACGCAGGCACTCCCCCCCACCAGGGAGAGGACAGCCTCCATCGTCGTGTTCCGCACGTCGAAGCAGCCGCCGTGCTTGCACTTCTGGGCACTGCTGCTGGTTCCCAGGGCGCTCGCCGCGGCAGTCCACGCAGGCCAGGTGCCCTCCCTTGCACTACACAAATCAATCGAACAACACATCAATCAAGAAACCTGCACCTTGCTCGATTAGTGATAACCCACAAGTGTAGGGGATCACAACAGTTTTCGATAAGTAAGAGTGTCGAACCCAACGAGGAGCTAAAGGTAGAATAAATATTCCCTCAAGTTCTATCGACCACCGATACAACTCTACGCATGCTTGACGTTCGCTTTACCTAGAACAAGTATGAAACTAGAAGTACTTTGTAGGTGCTGTTGGATAGGTTTGCAAGATAATAAAGAACACGTAAACATAAACTAGGGGCTGTTTAGATAAAGATGCAAAAAAGTAAATAAAGCGAGTGTGGAAAAGTGGTGGTAGGAGTTGTGAAATTGCCCCTAACCAATTGACTATGTTACTAGACCGGTAATCACTATTGCAATTCTCTTTGAGGGAGAGGCATAAGCTAACATACTTTCTCTACTTGGATTATATGCACTTATGATTGGAACTCTAGCAAGCATCCGCAACTACTAAAGATTCATTAAGGTAAAACCCAACCATAGCATTAAAGCATCAAGTCCCCTTTATCCCATACGCAAACAACCTACTTACTCGGGTCTATGCTTCTGTCACTCACGCCACCCACCATAAGCAAATCATAAACATATTGCAAACCCTACAGCGGGAATCCCTCACGCTTGCGCGACACGGAGGGCACAATAGGACAGCACCAATAATAAAACATGCAACTCAAACCAACCATAGCAATTCATCAATCACCGATAGGACAACGAAAATCTACTCAGACATCATAGGATGGCAACACTTCATTGGAAAATAATATGAAGCATAAAGCACCATGCTCAAGTAGAGGGTACAGCGGGTCACGTGAGAGTGGACCGCTGAATATAGAAGGGGGAAGGTGATGGAGATGTTGGTGAAGATGACGGCGGAGTTGGTGAAGATCGCGGTGATGATGATGGCCCCCGGCGGCGTTCCGGCGCCACCGGAAGCAAGGGGGAAAGGGCCCCCCTTCTTCTTCTTCTTCTTCTTCTTCTTCTTCTTCTTCCTTGACATCCTCCCTAGATGGTAGAAGGGTTTCCCCTCTGGTCCTTGGCTCCCATGGCTTGGGAGGGGCGAGAGCCCCTCCGAGATTGGATCTATCTCTCTGTTTCTGCGTTCCCAGATTCTACCCCTTCACCATTTCTTTAATATCCGGAGATCCCTAACTCCGATTGGGGAGAATCTTTCGTCCAGATTTTTCTCGTAAAATTAGCTTTCTTGCTCCACAAGAAGAGCGTCAACCGCTTTACAGGTGGCCCACGAGAGTCCAGGGCGCGCCCAGGGGGGAGGGCACGCCCCCTGTCTAGTGGCCACCCCGGACACCGTTTCGCGTTGATTTTACTTCCCAAAAATCATAAATATTCCAAAAAAATCTCCGTACGTTTTTATCCCGTTTGGACTCCATTTGATATTGGGTTTCTGCGAAACAAAAAACATGCAACAGACAGGAACTGGCACTGGGCACTGGATGAATATGTTAGTCCTAAAAAATAGTATAAAAAGTTGCCAAAAGTATATGAAAGTTGTAGAATATTGGCATGGAACAATCAAAAATTATAGATACGATGGAGACATATATATTTTCCATGGCTTAATCCACTGATAGGAATTGATAGTTTCATCAAAACAAGCAAACTATGCATCAAAAATAGAATCTGTCAAAAACAGAACAGTCTGTAGCAATCTGAACATTCACCATACTTCTTTTACCCTAAAAATTCTACGAAAATTAGGAAAAATAAGCAATTTGTATAGCAAGACAGCAAGAAGAATCAGAACCGTTTGATGTACCAGTTAAAAATGTAAAATCACGCACTACAGCCAAAGTTTCTGTCCTGCACCGTACGAACCAACAAACATTGTAAACATCCTAAAGGCAAACCTTGGCATATTATTTTTATAATACAATTGAATTGTACAAGGGGATAATTATTTTTGATGAAAAGTTTCTGTAATCAATATTCACAAAGTTTCCGTGAGCATGAACAAAGTTCAAGGAGCTCCCACACATCAACAATGCTTGTCTTTCTCACTTTAAGTTTCCTTTTTGAAAAGTTTCTGGGTTCCCCTCTTCAATTTATTTTTGTTTTTAGACTATAAGAAAGCACTCAACAGAAATAAATGACTCTCTAAAACTTCCGGGTTGTCTCCCTGGCAGCGCTTTCTTTAAAGCCATTAAGCTAGGCATATAGTGCTCAAGTAATGAATCCACCCGGATCCCAAGGTATATCAAAACCAATTTTAATTAACAATGATTTGTAATTTAGTAGTGAGCACAAAGTAACATATATAATGCAACAACAAAGTCTAACTCTCTTCCTATGCATCGGCATGTCATAAAAGAACAATTCATACACACATAGTAAAGGCTAATGCATAGTATAAGCAGATTCTTGCAATTCTATCGTGTTGGAAACATAAAGAGGCGGAGATATAGTTCCTCTCTCATAATAATTGCAAGTAGGAGCAGCAAGCACATGCATATTATATCTATCAAAATCATCATGTGCAATGGTAAAAGGCAACCCATCAATATATCCTTAATAAGCACAAACTTCTCCGATATAGTGTGGTTGGGAGAATTCAAAAAGATAATACGACTATCATGCGTGGGTGCAATAGCAACAATTTCATGTTTAACATAAGGAACTATAGCAAGTTCATCTCCATAAGAATAATTCATATTGGCTTGTTGGCCACAAGCATAACAAGCATCATCAACAAGGGATATTTCAAGAGAATCAACGGGATCATAGCAATCATCATAGCAATCATCCTTCGGTAAGCACGAAGGGGAATTAAACAATGTATGAGTTGAAGAGTTACTCTCATTAGAAGGTGGGCACGGGTAGCTAATCCGCTCTTCCTCCTTTTGTTCTTTGCTCTCCTCATCATCTTTTTCATCCAATGAGCTCACAGTTTCATCAATTTCTTCTTCCATAGCTTCCTGCAAAATATTAGTCTCTTCTTGGACAGCGGAGACTTTCTCAATAAATGCATTAATATTGTAATTGTATTCATAATTTTCATAGCAATATCTAAGTATAGCAAGATTTTCTGGTCTATAAACTGAATCATCAAAATCATCAAACGCTTTAAACATAGATTCAACTTCATAAGCACCCATAAAAGCAACAAATTCTTCTATTTGTTCCACATCATAGTAATCAAAGATACCATTAGCATAAGAAGCTAAGGTTTCATTATCATTGAATTTGCATGAAAAGGGAAGGTGTGGAGACTTCATCCTAGAGCAGCAAGTATAATCATGCATCAAGCATAGTTGCCTAGCATACCACTTCAATAGTTGAATTTGATCCCATAATAGTTTCCCTTTTTGTGTCAAGCGATAATCCCTAAAGTATTCATGTTGATCCAACGTTACTCCCGTAACATAATTGAGTTGGGTTTTCTCAGGATTATCAAAGTAATACATAATATATTGAACATAACGAGCATCGAGGGTTTTAGGAGGTTCCCCATCTCCATGAGTAGCAAGTACACCTAATTTTTTTGGTATTTCGTGTTCCATATCCATAACTAAAGATAGAGAACAACTAAGAATATCAAATAAAAATTACTTCGTGATAAAGCAAACAAGCACACACGAGAATATTCACCCCACGCTATGACTCCCCGGAACGGCGGCAGAAAAAGGTCTTGATAACCCACAAGTGTAGGGGATCGCAACAGTTTTCGATAAGTAACAGTGTCGAACCCAACGAGGAGCTAAAGGTAGAATAAATATTCCCTCAAGTTCTATCGACCACCGATACAACTCTACGCACGCTTGACGTTCGCTTTACCTAGAACAAGTATGAAACTAGAAGTACTTTGTAGGTGTTGTTGGATAGGTTTGCAAGATAATAAAGAACACGTAAACATAAACTAGGGGCTGTTTAGATAAAGATGCAAAAAAGTAAATAAAGCGAGTGTGGAAAAGTGGTGGTAGGAGTTGTCAAATTGCCCCTAAGCAATTGACTATGTTACTAGACCGGTAATCACTATTGCAATTCTATTTGAGGGAGAGGCATAAGCTAACATACTTTTTCTACTTGGATTATATGCACTTATGATTGGAACTATAGCAAGCATCCACAACTACTAAATATTCATTAAGGTAAAACCCAACCATAGCATTAAAGCATCAAGTCCCCTTTATCCCATACGCAAACAACCTACTTACTCGGGTCTGTGCTTCTGTCACTCACGCCACCCACCATAAGCAAATCATAAACATATTGCAAACCCTACAGCGGGAATCCCTCATGCTTGCGCGACACGGAGGGCACAATAGGACAGCACCAATAATAAAACATGCAACTCAAACCAACCATAGCAATTCATCAATCACCGACAGGACAACGAAAATCTACTCAGACATCATAGGATGGCAACACATCATTGGAAAATAATATGAAGCATAAAGCACCATGCTCAAGTAGAGGGTACAGCGGGTCGCGTGAGAGTGGACCACTGAATATAGAAGGGGGAAGGTGATGGAGATGTTGGTGAAGATGACGGCAGTGTTGGTGAAGATCGCGTGATGATGATGGCCCCCGGTGGCGTTCTGGCGCCACCGGAAGCAAGGGGGAAAGGGCCCCCCTTCTTCATCTTCTTCCTTGACATCCTCCCTAGATGGGAGAAGGGTTTCCCCTCTGGTCCTTGGCTCCCATGGCTTGGGAGGGGTGAGAGCCCTTCTGAGATTGGATCTATCTCTCTGTTTCTGCGTTCCCAGATTCTACCCCTTCACCATTTCTTTAATATCCAGAGATCCGTAACTCCAATTGGGGTGAATCTTTCGTCCAAAGTTTTCTCGTAAAATTAGCTTTCTTGCTCCAAAAGAAGAGCGTCAACCGCTTTACGGGTGGCCCACAGAGTCTAGGGCGCGCCCAGGGGGGAGGGCGCGCCCCCTGTCTCGTGGCCACCCCGGACACCATTTCGCGTTGATTTTACTTCCCAAAAATCATAAATATTCCAAAAAATCTCCGTCCGTTTTTATCCCGTTTGGGCTCCGTTTGATATTTGGTTTCTGCAAAACAACAAACATGCAACAGACAGGAACTGGCACTAGGCACTGGATCAATATGTTAGTCCTAAAAAATAGTATAAAAATTTGCCAAAAGTATATGAAAGTTGTAGAATATTGGCATGGAACAATAAAAAATTATAGATACGGCGGAGACATATATCTTTTCCATGGCTTAATCCACTGATAGAAATTGATAGTTTCATCAAAACAAGCAAACTATGCATCAAAAATAGAATCTGTCAAAAATAGAACAGTCTGTAGCAATCTGAACATTCACCATACTTCTTGTACCCCAAAAATTCTACGAAAATTAGGAAAAATAAGCAATTTTTATAGCAAGAGAGCAAGAAGAATCAGAACCGTTTGATGTACCAGTTAAAAAATGTAAAATCATGCACTACAGCCAAAGTTTCTGTCCTGCACCGTACGAACCAACCAACATTGTAAACATCCTAAAGGCAAACCTTGGCATATTATTTTTATAATACAATGGAATTGTACAAGGGGATAATTATTTTTGATGAAAAGTTTCTGTAATCAATATTCACAAAGTTTTCGTGAGCATGAACAAAGTTCAAGGAGCTCCCACACATCAACAATGCTTGTCTTTCTCACTTTAACTTTCCTTTTTGAAAAGTTTCTGGGTTCCCCTCTTTAATTTATTTTTGTTTTTAGACTATAAGAAAGCACTCAACAGAAATAAATGACTCTCTAAAACTTCCGGGTTGTCTCCCTGGCAGCGCTTTCTTTAAAGCCATTAAGCTAGGCATATAGTGCTCAAGTAATGAATCCACCCGGATCCCAAGGTATATCAAAGCCAATTTTAATTAACAATGATTTGTAATTTAGTAGTGGGCACAAAGTAACATATCATGCAACAACAAAGTTTACTCTCTTCCTATGCATCAGCATGTCATAAAAGAACAATTCATGCACACATAGTAAAGGCCAATGCATAGTATAAGCAGATTGTTGCAATTCTATCGTGTTGGAAACATAAAGAGGCGGAGATATAGTTCCTCTCTCATAATAATTGCAAGTAGGAGCAGCAAGCACATGCATATTATATCTATCAAAATCATCATGTGCAATGGTAAAAGGCAACCCATCAATATATCCTTAATAAGCACAAACTTCTCCGATATAGTGTGGTTGGGAGAATTCAAAAAGATAATAGGACTATCATGCGTGGGTGCAATAGCAACAATTTCATGTTTAACATAAGGAACTATAGCAAGTTCATCTCCATAAGCATAATTCATATTGGCTTGTTGGCCACAAGCATAGCAAGCATCATCAACAAGGGATATTTCAAGAGAATCAACGGGATCATAGCAATCATCATAGCAATCATCCTTCGGTAAGCACGAAGGGGAATTAAACAATGTATGAGTTGAAGAGTTACTCTCATTAGAAGGTGGGCACGGGTAGCTAATCCGCTCTTCCTCCTTTTGTTCCTTGCTCTCCTCATCATATTTTTCATCCAATGAGCTCACAGTTTCATCAATTTCTTCTTCCATAGCTTCCTGCAAAATATTAGTCTCTTCTTGGACAGCGGAGACTTTCTCAATAAATGCATTAATATTGTAATTGTATTCATAATTTTCATAGCAATATCTAAGTATAGCAAGATTTTCTGGTCTATAAACTGAATCATCAAAATCATCAAACGCTTTAAACATAGATTCAACTTCATAAGCACCCATAAAAGCAACAAATTCTTCTATTTGTTCCACATCATAGTAATCAAAGATACCATTAGCATAAGAACCTAAGGTTTCATTATCATTGAATGTGCATGCAAAGGAAGGTGTGGAGACTTCATCCTAGAGCAGCAAGTATAATCATGCATCAAGCATAGTTTCCTAGCATACCACTTCAATAGTTGAATTTGATCCCATAATAGTTTCCCTTTTTGTGTCAAGCGATAATCCCTAAAGTATTCATGTTGATCCAACGTTACTCCCGTAACATAATTGAGTTGGGTTTTCTCAGGATTATCAAAGTAGTACATAATATCTTGAACATAACGAGCATCGAGGGTTTTAGGAGGTTCCCCATCTCCATGAGTAGCAAGTACACCTAATTTTTTGGTATTTCGTGTTCCATATCCATAACTAAAGATGGAGAACAACTAAGAATATCAAATAAAAATTAGTTAGTGATAAAACAAACAAGCACACACGAGAATATTCACCCCACGCTATGACTCCCCGGAACGGCGACAGAAAAAGGTCTTGATAACCCACAAGTGTAGGGGATCGCAACAGTTTTCGATAAGTAACAGTGTCGAACCCAACGAGGAGCTAAAGGTAGAATAAATATTCCTCAAGTTCTATCGACCACCGATACAACTCTACGCACGCTTGACGTTCGCTTTACCTAGAACAAGTATGAAACTAGAAGTACTTTGTAGGTGTTGTTGGATAGGTTTGCAAGATAATAAAGAACACGTAAACATAAACTAGGGGCTGTTTAGATAAAGATGCAAAAAAGTAAATAAAGCGAGTGTGGAAAAGTGGTGGTAGGAGTTGTGAAATTGCCCCTAAGCAATTGACTATGTTACTAGACCGGTAATCACTATTGCAATTCTATTGGAGGGAGAGGCATAAGCTAACGTACTTTCTCTACTTGGATTATATGCACTTATGATTGGAACTATAGCAAGCATCCGCAACTACTAAAGATTCATTAAGGTAAAACCCAACTATAGCATTAAAGCATCAAGTCCCCTTTATCCCATACGCAAACAACCTACTTACTCGGGTCTGTGCTTCTGTCACTCACGCCACCCACCATAAGCAAATCATAAACATATTGCAAACACTACAGCGGGAATCCCTCACGCTTGCGCGACACGGAGGGCACAATAGGACAGCACCAATAATAAAACATGCAACTCAAACCAACCATAGCAATTCATCAATCACCGATAGGACAACGAAAATCTACTCAGACATCATAGGATGGCAACACATCATTGGAAAATAATAGGAAGCATAAAGCACCATGCTCAAGTAGAGGGTACAGCGGGTCGCGTGAGAGTGGACGGCTGAATATAGAAGGGGGGAGGTGATGGAGATGTTGGTGAAGATGACAGCGGTGTTGGTGAAGATCGCAGTGATGATGATGGCCCCCGGCGGCGTTCCGGCGCCACCGGAAGCAAGGGGGAAAGGGCCCCCCTTCTTCTTCTTCTTCCTTGACATCCTCCCTAGATGGGAGAAGGGTTTCCCCTCTAGTCCTTGGCTCCCATGGCTTGGGAGGGGCGAGAGCCCCTCCGAGATTGGATCTATCTCTCTGTTTCTGCGTTCCCAGATTCTACCCCTTCACCATTTCTTTAATATCCGAAGATCCGTAACTCCGATTGGGGTGAATCTTTCGTCCAGATTTTTCTCGTAAAATTAGCTTTCTTGCTCCAAAAGAAGAGCGTCGACCGCTTTACGGGTGGCCCACGAGAGTCCAGGGCGCGCCCAGGGGGAGGGCGCGCCCCCCTATCTAGTGGCCACCCCGGACACCGTTTCGCGTTGATTTTACTTCCCAAAAATCATAAATATTCCAAAAAAAATCTCCGTCCATTTTTATCCCGTTTGGACTCTGTTTGATATTGGGTTTATGCGGAAAAAAAACATGCAACAGACAGGAACTGGCACTGGGCACTGGATCAATATGTTAGTCCCAAAAAATAGTATAAAAAGTTGCCAAAAGTATATGAAAGTTGTAGAATATTGGCATGGAACAATCAAAAATTATAGATACGATGGAGATGTATCAATCAGCTGAACGGACGAGGTGTATTCGAACCTCATACACTAGAGGCTTCAAGGGGCGGAGGCACAAGGGGCAGTGGAGCAAGGTGATTTCCATAGAGACCATAGGGAGCTCCAGCGTCGGGTCCTGTTTCGTTGGCATGATATCACCCTCCTCGTGCACAACCATCTCTCGCTTTAGGGTCGGGGCATTACATCACACATTCATGCTACTTCACGGTGCATTAAATCAACACATGCAAGTACAATATATCAAAAGGAAAGTCACGGCATGCATGCATGCATGCATTGTAATTAATGCATCAGTAAACACAAATTATTGAAATATATCGAGTGCACTCCTTTGATGTGTCGCGTCAACTTGTATAGTAGAAAGGAGAAGTTTGATTACAACGCCCTCTCCCTCGCCCATGAGCATGGTGGCTCGCAGGACTAGGAGAAGCTTTTGCTACACGCTCTCCCTCCCGCACGCGGTGGACATGCACCCGTTCATTCAGTGTCAGATGGCCAGAAGCATACTAGTAGTACTCCACTGTAGTAGCACCATCATTGTTCGACTCCCCAAAGGCCCGAAGAGTCAAGCACAACCCAGATGCTCGTGTGGTAGTTTCATGTGTAGGGGAGGTAGTATAGTGATGTAGTCTAGGATAGCGTGTACCGTGCCTCTAAGCTTAAAATCGTTGGAGTTGGCTCCATGCTAGGAGGCCGTCTCGAAGCATCTTTTTTGATTAAAATAATCTTCTGGCCCTACCTGTCATCCAGGTGATTGTAGGTTGCATGCTCATCTAGTCAAGACAAGAATATATACTTTAATTTGTGGTGGGGTAAATGTTAGAGGGTGCAGCAAATATATTGTACACTGCTGGTCTTTTAGCCAAGTTTAGAGGCAAGCATGTGGGGCCAGTGCTATGATGTGTCACGTCAACTCATACAACGAGGAGAAGCTTGATTTTACTACTACACGCCCTCTCCCTCACCCCATGCGCACGGTGGCTCGTAGACGAGGACAGACTTTTGCTTACTACAACAAGCTATCCCTCCCGCACGCGGTGGACGGACATGCAGCAGTTGATTTGATACTATAGAAGTACTAACATCATTGTTCGTCTTCTCGAAGAGGCGAAGAGCCAAGCACAACCCGAACGTGGCAGTTGCGAATGCTCGCGTGGCAGTCTTTGTGTAGGGGTGGGGCGTGGTGAGGAGCCTTGGAGCATGCATATAGCCATGCTCTTGCATGAGACAAAATTGCCATGTGAGTAGGCTATAAGCCCACTATTGTACGTGTTCTTAATAGTATAGCCCTGTAAACTAGAAATGAGGGGCTACTCTCTCCGTTTTTATTTAGTCCGCGTATTAGATTTGGTAAAAGTCAAGCTTTATAAACTTTGACCAAGTTTATAAAACAATATTAACATAAGCAATAACAAACCAATACAATTAGGTTTATTATTGAATGTACTTTCACATCATATATACTCTATTTGTTATGATAAATGTTTATATTATTTTTTATAAACTTGGTCAAACTTTATGAAAATTTGACTTTAGTCAACTCTAATATGCACAGTAAATACAAACGGAGGGAGTATTTGCCTTTCTAGAAATTTCAGCAAGTGACCAGGAGTACACCCTAAATGAGTACATACGGAGAAAAATGAGTGAATCTACACCGTAAATAAATACGTAGTTCTCTCGTTTTCCTTTTCGCCTTGGTCGCGATGCACAATATTGAGTATACTACTACTGACTAGTTCATCGCCAAAAAAAACTACTGACTAGTCTCTTTTTGACACACATTTATGTTGATACGGCTTGAATGCCAATGAGGCAGAGGGAAGCGGTTCCCGAAACGTTGAACGGTCAATGATGCCTCTGCATTGAGTTAGCATGCAGAGGTAGGAGTAAGTAATTGGAGAATCAGAATTGATCCAGCACAATGTGAGTGCAACGCAATTTGGACTCTCATAAGGGCGCCCCACCACTCCAATCCATCTACTCCTAGTCTATGCGCAACACTGCCCACTCAAATCCAAGACCAAGACCAAGAACCAGAAGCCACAAGCACCCATGGCGTTGATGGACGCGAGCGGCAGTCGGCTGTGCTGGATCATCCAAGACACCGGCCTGCGGCCTCGCACCGTGCAGCGTTTCCAGACGGTGCTGGCGACCGCCGGTATCATTGCCCCCGTCAACGCCGGCTTCGCCTCTCGCATGTGCTAGATGATGGTTGACTCCATCCGCTAGTTCACCGCTGTCAAGAAGTGCGCAGACGACCTTGCCGTACTACTGCAGGCCACGCGCCCAGGCTCCTTGTTGCCTGCCACCCTCATTGGCCTCCAAGGTGACGAACTCTTTGAAGCACTGGTGGCCCTGCAAGTGCCGGAGGTTGCGACGGAGAATGTGCACCTTGAGGCCGCGCTCGCCGTGCAATGCCTCGCCATGCAAGGAACCGTTGACCTGCACATCCATGTCTACGAGGAAATCGTCTACATAGGCCTACAAGGCCAGCGAGGACACAAAGACGTTGGCCTTCTTCCAGCGGCTGGAATCTTTGGATGCCATTGTTCAGAAGCACGTCGACCTGGCCACGAAAGGCGCTGTTACTTAGCCATCGTTCGATGGGCCGACGCCCTGAGTAGAGGAGGTGGACGTCGTCGATGGATGCATCTTTCTTCTTGCCTCCTGTAGCCAGCACGGCATCGCATTGTGGCCTTAATGTTTTATTAGTGTATGGCATTTTTATTCCAGTTGTAAATGACATGTGTGATCCCTTGCTCTTATTTGGCGTTAATTATATGTAGTATCACTGTCTTTGACATGGTGTACTACCTAGGTCCTGGTTTATTAGTCCCTTTTGTAATTTGTGCTAAATTCTGACCAAAGATTTAACTGACAAAATGTTAGTGCATGTCGACAAAAAATTATATCATTTGAGAACATAGTTTCCAGTGATATAATTCTGGTGACATGCATGAACCTTTTGTTAGTCAAATTTATGGTCAAAAATTTGGCACAGATTACGACGGGGGGCAATAAATCAGGACGGAGGTAGACTGGTCCGTCACGATCATGCTTTATGTCTAATTTTGACTTCAGCGACCCAACCTACATGGAGGGAGTGATGTATATATTGGCGCGACAACCAAACTTATATATTCAAAACTGAGCGTTACTACAAGTCACGGGTTCAAAACGAGAAAGTGGAACAAGTACAGCATGCCTGTGCCGTTCGCGTCGCACCCCCACACGGTCGCGGTGCATAATGTAGTAAATGACTAGTCTCTTCTTGACCCGCATTTACAATGATCCGGATTGACTGCCAAGGAGGGAGAGGGTAGCGGTTCCCGAGACGTTGAACGTTCAATGATGCATCCTCAATTAAAATGCAGAGGGAATTAATTGGAGAAGTAGAATAGAACCAGCACGATGTGAGTGCAACAAAGTTTGGACCCTCATATAAAGGGGCCCCACCACTACAATCCATCTACTCCTAGTCTCTCCGCAACACTACTCACTCCAATCCAAGACCAAGTGACCAGAAGCCACAAGCACCTATGGAGGCGATGGACGCGAGCAAAAGTCGGCTATGCCAGATCATCAAAGACGCCGACCTGCTACCCGGCACCAGTGTTTCCACACGGTGCTAGCGACCGCCGACGTCGTAGCCCTCGCCGACGCCGGCTTCGCCTCTCGCATGGACGACGTGATGGTCTGCTCCATCCACAAGTTCATCACCGTCAGGAAGCGTGCAGACGACCTTGCCGTACTGTTCCAGCCCGCATGCCCAGGATCCTCATTGCCTGCGACCCTCATCGGCCTCCATGGTGATGAACTCTTTCAAGCCCTAGTGGCCCTGCAGGTGCCGGAGGTCGTGACGAAGCATGTGCACCTCGAGGCCGCACTCGCTGTGCAGCGCCTCTCCATGCAAGAAGCCGACGACCTGCACATCCACGTCTACGAGGAAATCGTCTACATAGGCCACTACAAGGACATCAAGGACAGAAAGGCATTGGCCTTCTTCTAGTGGCTGGAATCTTTGGACGCCATCATTCAGAAGCACATCAACCTGGCCACGAAAGCTGCTGCTACTTAGCCGCTATTCGGCGGGCCGGCGCCCTGAGTTGAGGAGGTGGATGCGTCTTTATTCTTGCCTCCTGTAACCAGCATCGCATAGCTTCATGTCCTTAATGTTTTATTAGTGTATGGCACTTTTATTCCAGTTGTAACATTTAAAAAACGAGACCAACCCGGGCTAGACTAGCATGTTGGCATTTTTTATAGAAGAAAACTCTGTGAGCACCAAGCACTCGAGCCGAGACTCGAACCCTTGTGGGCTGGCTGTGAACTCCCGCACCTTGCCAACGGAGCATATGCTCCATTCTCCAACCGTAACATTTTCACTGTGAGGGTGGGGCCGCAGTTGAGCAAACTGACCATCGGCCAATCCCCACCCCGCCCACCGCACGTCGGCTGAGTTAGAATTAGAAGAGAGAAACGAGGGAGAAGAGCTAGTTGTAGCATGGACGCTGTTGTCAGATGGGACTCGTGTTGATAGAATAGGAGTAGTACTGTACGTGCTACAAACTGGACTGTAGCACATTGTTTTGTATGGCCATATCACCAGATTGTTTTCTATGGCCTATCGCCTACTGGTTCATTGGGCTGCCGTGGTTCGCACTCCTCCGACGTCAGTAGCAGTGCTAGTATATACACTTTATATACCGCATGCTTTGTTGCTCCTTCTTACGTACTTGGCAGACATGTGGGAGAGCCATCATCCGGGTAGACGTGTCATGCACCAGATTAGAGTGGGGAACGGATGGGGGCATCACCCCGGTCGTAGCGCCAGTAATTCATGACTATTAGCAAGATGCCGATGCATTGCACCGAACATCAAGATGCATTTGTATGAAGAGTTTATCTTGTTGGAAAAAAGGATGAACGAGGGAAGGCCTTATTTGCAAATGTGGAGAGGGGTGTGGGTATCTTTTTGCGAAATTGCCATTGTTTCATTCCTATCTGTCAGATATAAATTGGACGACCTATATTGCAGAATGGCAGGCACACCATCATCACCAACTTTGTTTTTTTATAAGAGTAGAGATAGTGAGTAGCCATATCACAAGACCCCGTCTTTCCAGCAGTAACGCGTCGTCAAATCGCACAACCCTACCTTTCTAGTAGTAAGTTGAATGCGCTACTCCCTCACCCTCCTCGCCTCTCTATCAAACCCCCTACGCGAAAACTACCGCGCGTACTGCCCGGGAGAAGCCCCACCCTCAACTTTTAACTACTCATAGTATAATTTTGTATCGATGAAAATCTCCATGGAGCAGAAAACCAAAAGAAAAATGTGGTACATGTAAACAAATACAGTTCAAGCTCTAGCTAGTGATTCAGAATGTAAACCGTGCATATGCGTATAGGTTACTTCAAAGTAGGAGTACTGGGTGCATTGATGCAATGTGGTCAAACTGTACCGTCGATATCTTAAAGCCAAAATAGTTTGAGCTTGTTTGTTCTATATAAATACTAGTACTGTATGTTTATTCACCCGTGGGGTTGTTCAATGAATGGAGGGTCGGGGAGCACAATGAAACAATACTACTACTGTACTAGGTAAGTAGCAGTCGTACAGTTAGTCATGTTAAATAGAGAGTTTCTTTTCTTTAATGCCACGTACACAAATTGAAACGCTTGTTGTGGAGACAAAAAGATAATCACTCCACTATATATATATATGTATATGTATATGTATATGTATATATATATATATATAGGTAGGGGCCTAAGCGCTTGCTTTACTAGGGTTGCTCTCTTCATTCTCTCATCCTCTCCAGATCTAAACAAGACAATGGTAGCAAAATTTTATCTCTGCTCACCGCTGGTCACAGATCCGGCCGGATCCCTTCAGCCAGTGTGTGTAGAGGACTAGTGCATCATTTACGCGGCCATCGGCGACGAGGGAGGAAACCCACAGCTGCCGACAGGTCTCTCCGACACAGCGCCGCCTCGGGAGGTCCTCCGACCCTTCTTCCTACCTGCCGTATTGTGCGCAAATCCGACCCGCCGCCGACATCCTGATGACCCTTAGGTATAAGTTCTTCGAAAGAGGCCTTGCTCTACTGCCCCAGCTCCCCACGTGTCTGCATGTGCATCTTTTCGATTTAGCTACACTTCAGTTGACAGAATTGACTTTTGGGTCAGTCGATTTTCAGGGGTGGGGGGCTCACTGGAGTTAAGGAAGAACCTACCGCAGCGGGCAGGGGGGGGGGGGGGGGTTGCCGGAGAGGTACCACACTATCTATCTTAGGGTTCAAGGTGGGGGCGATGATCACCGGTGGTGGGGGCGCAGTGGGGAGGCGGCGGCATGGGGATCGCTAGAGAAAAAGCTCGGCGTGGGGGGAGGAGAGGAATGGCCGGGGGAAAGGTTTCGGGGAGTGCGAGGCGACACGGGAGCTACTTCATGCAGTCAAATCTAGGACTTGGTTCTGTCGGTATACTACAGTAGGGGCACACCTTTGTACCCCTTACTTGTGCGCGGGCAGCCAGAGCCACGGGCCGAAACCACACTTAGCAGGGAAAAAGGGAGGAGCTGAAGGCACAAAAACAATCAGCGCAATGTCTAAGACCGAGACCACAGAGAGCAGATGGACGAAGCAGGTTTCCCTGGCAAGAAACTTGCCAGGGCAGCCTTAGCAGCCCCGGCAACGCCCTTGCCGGGGCGGCTCGCCCACACCAGCGAAGTGAGCCACCCTCGAACCCACGATCTCCAACACCATCAACTACATTGGGCCAGGGCTCGGGAGGCACCTCCATGGTGGCATGCAGATCTTTGTGAAGACAGAGAATATTCAAGACCAGATGAGGATTGGAAGGCAACGATCCTCGACAAGATCCTTGCCGAGGAAACCCGCAAGACCCCCGGCAAGATCCTTGCCGGGGACGACAGCGTGCCACGGCAAGACCCTTGCCGGGCCACCCGGCAAGGCCCTTGCCAAGGGCGTCAGTGGGGCCACTGCCAGGCTCGCGCCAACCAAGTCTACACCGTCGTTCACATGCAGCTGCCAGCCCAACCAGCTGGGCAGGCACCTGCATGGTAACATGGAGCTTCCAGGCCAACCCAGCACACGCCTGCGTGGTGGCATGTAGATCTTCGTGGAGGCTCCACCACCGCGCCACCTCAGCTACTTGCATGCCTACATGGCACCGCATGCATCGCTGGCCAGGGCGCGTGTCCAAGCAAGGAGGAGCGGCGACGGATGGGACGGGCCTCGCCCCCGTCCCTGATAAAGTAAGAGGACACCTAAGCAATGCATTAAATGTGCCTTGTCCTGTAATACGAGCGATAAGCTCATAGCACTGTAGGCCTTTTCACCTCCTGTGTTCCACTGTGGCAACCCCTTTCGACTATAATAGGAGGCCCATGGCGTACTGGAGGGGGATTCGGCTCTTTTGAACCATGCAGCCACCATAGCTAGTTCTAGAGCTCAAGAACACTCAATACATCCACCAAAGCAGGACTAGGGTTTTATGCATCCTCGCGGCCTGAACCTGGGTAAACGATCCTTGTGCTGATTGCTAATCCTGCTCTTCTCACAACCCTGCGCCCCGCAACCGCAGAAGGGATCCTCGTGATCCCATAGGTGTCGTTTCCCACCGACATCTTTGGTGCGCCAGGCAGGGTTCGCAATTGTGAGAATCTGGTTTAACAGCCGGCCTAGTGGTTTCCCGCGGCTGTGGTCACCGGGGGAGAAGGCGGCCAAGAGAGTGGCGCTGGCCGTGAGCACGAAGGATGCCAGGGCGGCGACAAAAAAGCTAAGTCATGCCAAACTTTATGCAGAGGGGCCCTCCCGCAATTGGCAACGCCCTTGTTCTGTTTCGAGTCCACTCAACAGCTCAAGCGGCCGCGTCGAGAGCGGCAGGGTAGCCTTCCACAACTAGCAACGCTCTCGACTCTATCTTGAGTCAAGCTCGATAGTTCGAGCGGTCGCGTTAAGGGCGGTAAGGTGGTTCGCCCGGCAGCAAGCACACCCGGCAGGCCAATGGGGATCCGTCTTCAAGACGCTGCCCTGGGTTTGCACGCCGGCAAGCCTACCCAGTTAACGTAGGGTGGACATACAAAGGAAAATCGAATAGGAAAATAGCATGCATAATGTCAGAAGTACTGCAGAGTCATATTAACAAAATTGCCGCCGCGGTTCTAACTAAAGATAGCAATTGTCTTGGTCATGGACCTGCAGCGGCGATAAGAAATGGGGTGCCTAGTCCCGGCGCTGGCCCTCCAACCTCTTGATTCCGTCGATGCGACTGATGATGGGCTTGATACGCTCCTTGAGCGTCGTGATGTTTGCATCCTCAGGCAAGCTCTTCAGCGCAGCTTCGAAGTCGAGGTAAGGATGCCAGTGCGCTATCTTGGCAAGCACCTTGGTCACGGCGCCCCGGCAGAGCATCTGGGACTCCTCGGCCAGGGAGGCCTCCCGGTTGAAGTGAATCCGCTCCGGTGCGCCGACGACCCTCTCAAAGAACAGGGTCAGGTTGGCATTGGGGCTCAGGCTCGTCTCTGGGGCGTACCTCACATCCGACATCCCCATGGTGGCCAGCTGCGTGGTGGCCGAGTTCGCAACGACGGCAAGGCATCCGAGCCAACGCTTCTCGCCCTCTACGTGGTCGTTAAGGTTGGTGGCCTCGTTCCTCCGCAGCTGCTTCTCGGTCTCCAGGTCCTTGGTCAGGGACCCCTCTCGGGCCTTGGCCTCCGACTACATCTTCTCGAGACCCTCCAGCTTTAGCTTGAGGTCTTTGATGGAGTTGTTGGCCTCGGAGAGCTCTCCGGCCCTGCTGACGGCCGTGCCTTGCACCTCCGCCAGGGCGCTGTTGAGCGTGTCCTTCTCCTTGGACAGTTTCAGAGTTTGCTCCTTCAGCTCATCCCGCTCTACCTCCAGCTCCTTCACCTTGCTGGGGTGAACCAGAGCCTGGACATCGAGTGCCTCCCTGTGCCTCTGGACCAGCTCTCGGGTCCGCTGAGCGACAAGCTTCTGCACCTCTTCATCCTTGCCGCGAAGAGTGGCGGCAAGCTTCTCCTCGCGCGCGGCAATGTCCTCCTCCTAGGAGTTTAGTGTGGCCTCGTGCTGGGTCCGGACGGCTTTGGCGGCAGCGGCCAAGTTCCGCGCCGTCTCTTGGGCCTTCTCGATGTCGGCCAGCTTCATGGTGAGCTCCACGTCATGCTTGGCCAGCTCACCCTGGGCGGCCTTCAGCTTGTCTTGAGCCTGGCAGAACCAATCCTGCGTCTCGGCGACGCGCTCCTGGAAGTCCGCCTCCGCCTTCTCCACCACCGCCGTCCTGGATTTGGCCTTGTCCAAACGGGCGCGGTGGAGTGCCTGGAGCTTCCGGAAGCTGGCGCCCATGGCCTAGAGCATCTGCTCCTCCTGGGAGCCGTCGCCACCAATGCTTGGCTCGTCGATGACCTCGAGCCCGGCAGCAGCAAGCACCTCCTCGTCGAACACCTCTCCCTCAATGGGAGCCCTGGTGCTCGACGTGCCTGGAACATGGATGAAGAGGTCATTGCCCACCCTCAGGTACCTGCCGGAGCCGGAGGTGGCGAAGGAGGGGGGCTGGTCATCCACCACCTCCTCCTTGGCAGCGGCCTTGCCGGGCTCCCCGGCGGGCCCCTTGGCGGCGTCCTCAGCAGCGCCCTTAGCGCTCTCCTCGGCGGTGATCTTCTCGGCCTGCGTTGCGGCGTCCTTGGTGACATCCTCAATGACGGTATCGACCTCCTCTGTGTCCATCAAGGGGAAGTCTGAATGCCAAGAAGGGGATAGGGCGGGGCCATGATCAAAAGCCAGTAAAAAAGAAGAAAGAAAGAATGCAAGCAGTAATGGAAAGCGAGTGGCTTACCCGTGCCAAGCCGAGAAGCGGAAGACCCCTCTCCACCAAGGTTCGGCATCGAGGCGAAGCCACCAGCGCCCGTGTTCTCCTCCTCCTCCTCTGTGTGCATGGGCTCGGTGCTTGGCGCCCTTGCCGGGGACGCCCCTCGGGGCGGCGTGGTCGATGGGGGCGGCGCGTAGGGAGAAGCCCTCTGTGGCTCCCTTTGCTGCTGCTCCCCTCCTACACCCACAACATGGTCAGTACCAAAGTATCGTACCCCTAGCGCACGCAGACGAAGGACAGGTAATGGACTCACGTTGGGGGCTGGGCCGGGGGCTGCTGTCCGGGCTGCTCAACACCACCAGTGGCATGCCGGAGGTGCTTGCCGGGGGCTGGCCGCTCGTTGAAATCCTGGCCCTCTTTGCCCTTTGGGCCAGCGTCTCCACGACCCTGCGGGATGAAGATGATTCAGAATGGGCGGCACCATTTGAGGAAATGGAGAAAGCAAAAAATAAGAGAAGGGGGAAAAGCAGAGCTTACTCTTCCTCCTCCTCCTCCTCCTCTGCTGCTTTCCTCTTCCTCTCTGGGCTGAGGGGTCCAAAGTCAAAAGCGATCCCCGCGCCAACGTCTACCAGCGAGGGGGGAGGCGATGGCATCTGGGCACGCTTGGATGACGAAGAAGGAGATGCCTTCCTCTTCGCCGCCACGGCCTTCACCGCCTTCTTCGTTGCCGCAGCACTCATCTGGTGCACAGATGTCTCCTGGGCCTGCCACAGCTACGCGGCCCGGCCGGGATGGACCGGCTCGCCGGAGGTGGCCCACCGCAGGACTCGCCCTCTTCCAGTGACTGGAGGGTCAGCGGTCGCAGTCTCCTCCCCCTCGTCCTCCTCCGACGACAACTCGTCGACCATGTCCTCGACAAAGGGAACCCCGATGCCGGCGCCGCTGGCCTCCCCAGCGGCCGACGCCCACTGGGCAAGCTCTTCTTCCTCCGCTTCCACCGCAACCTTGTCCTCCATGCCGTCGGAGCTGCCGGCCTCCTTGGCGAGGTCCACCTCCGCCACCCTGGCGGCGATGTAGTCCAGGTCCGCCTGGGAGGTATCCAGGATGAGCCGCGGCTCGGCGATGACGTACCCCTCATGCAAGGTATCGAAGAATTCCTGCACCTGGAGCTCATCCGGCTCGACCCAGCTCAGGTCAAGGCCGTGCACATTGAAGTCCGGCATCATGGCGATGATGTCGGACCGGCAAGAATTGTTGCACAGCGGGACCACTCCTGTCGGCAACTTGAAAATGGGCTCTTTGGCAACCTTGTCGGCCTTCGCGGCTGCCCTCGCAGCCTTGCCGGACCGCTCAACCTCGCCGTCCTTTTTGACCTCAAGCTGGAAGATCCGTTGGCAGAGATGGGCGTTCCTCCGCACCATCAGGTTGTGGTCGAGGCCGGGGCGGAGCCTCATGATGTCAACAGCATTCGTAAAAAGCCAGGCTGGCCTCCCCTTATTGTGCAGAGGAGCGATTCGACGGTGGATGAAGTCCGCCCCGATCATTTCGAGGGTGAGCCCGGCCTTGGTGAGCCAAAGGATCCTGGTGGTGGCAATCGTGAGCTTCTCGTCGTCGATGTCGACGTCGCCCCAGTCGTTTCCGTGGACCGGCGGCTCCCGGCGAACCTCGCAGAATACTGGTGGGTCCTCCTCCTCAATCCAGCACCACCGGCCCCGCCACTCTTCACATCCTTCATGGCGCCCTTCGGGTACGTCCCCTTGGCCTTCAGGATCCAGGCGACGCAACCGGAGATGGTGCCCCCCCCCCTTGGATCCGAGGGGAGAAGTAGTGGCGGAAGAGCGCCGTGTTGGGGTGTACCCCGGCGAAGCCTTCGTAGAGGTGCGCGAAGAGAGCCATGCACGCCTGTAGGATCGAAGAAGGTGAGAGTGTCTAGAGGGGGGGTGATTAGACTACTCGACAAGATAAAAATTATGCCTTTTGACAAAGACACGTTTTGGCAGATTTTGCATATCACACAAGTCAAGTAGCATACTACACATGCAATTCTAGAGTATGGGCAGCGGAAAGTAAATTGCACAAGTAGTAAAGAGAAGTGGAGAAGATCAAACGCAATTTGGAGACACGGAGATTTTTCTCGTGGTTCCGATAGGTGGTGCTATCGTCAACCCACGTTGACGGAGACTTCAACCCACAGAGGGTAACGGCTGCGAGAGTCCAGGGAGGGCTCCACCCACGAAGGGTCCACGAAGAAGCAACCTTGTCTATGCCATCATGGCCTACGCCCACGGAGGGCTAGCCTTACTCGGGGTAGATCTTCACGAAGTAGGCGATCTCCTTGCCCTTACAAACTTCTTGGTTCAACTCCACATCTCGACGGAGGCTCCCAAGCGACACCTAACCAATCTAGGAGGCACCACCCTCCAAAAGGTAATAGATGGTGTTGATGATGATGAACTCCTTGCTCTTGTGCTTCAAATGATAATCTCCCCAACACTCAACTCTCCTCACTGATTTGGCTGTGGTGGAAGAAAGGATTGAGTGGAAAGCAACTTGGGAAGGCTAGAGATCAAGTTTCATATGGTGGGAGTGGAGCTACTTGATCTCAACACAAGGGTAGGTAGTTTTCTTCTCAGAAATGTAAGGTAGGAGTGGTAGTTCTTTCTGATGGCTCTCTCCACGAATGAAGAGGGGGTGGAGGGGTATTTATAGCCTCCACACAAAATCCAACCGTTACACACATTTGACCAATCTCGGTCAGACCGAAGTTGACAACTCGGTGAGACCGAAAGTTCAAATCATGTGAACGTTGGGATTTTCGGTGGGACCGAAAATACAAACTCGGTGAGTCCGATTCGTCCAAAGACAAGAGCTTGCCAGTCTCGGTGGGACCGACTTCATCATCTCGGTGACACCGATTTGATGACAGAAGGTTACAGAAGCTTGGCAACTCAAGTTTCGGTGAGACCGAGTTCAGAATCGGAAAATCCGAGAATTCTAGGGTTTGGCTATATGGCTGAGGTGGTTCATCTCGGTGTGACTGGGTTTGGAAAATCGGTGGGACCGAGATTACTTATGAGTGTATTATGGAAGTGAGAGTTGCTGATAGTTTAGGAGATATATCACTAAGCACTTTGAGCAACCAGATCATTATCATAACCTCATCCCCTTTTAATAGTATTGGCTTTCCTATAGACTCAATGTGATCTTGGATCACTAAACCAAAAATGGAGTCTTGAGCTTTTGCCAATGCTTGCCTTAGCATTTTGAGGGGTCCACCTCTTCAGTCCTTTTGCCATGCCAATGTGATTGAATTTCCTGAAACATACTTGATAAAAGCATTAGTCCAACTACAAAGTATGTTGTCATTAATTACCAAAACCACCCAGGGAGCAAATGTGCTTTCAATCTCCCCCTTTTTGGTAATTGATGGCAACACACAAGACAGGACATCAAAGCTTACTGAAAGAAAGACAGAATTATCACTAAAGCTTTGACAAACATGTAGTACACAGGCTCCCCCTACAAGCGTGCAAGATTTTTATAGATTTTGGTTTTGGACTACCACAAGCACACAAGAGAGAAAAACAAGATGTGCTACATGCAGCTTGGCTATATGCATCAGAGCAGATGAAAAGAAGTGAGTGATCATACATATGTGCATGGTGATTTCTTGCAAACAAGTGTTCACAAGCAAGTCACCATCATGCACATTCTGCAAGGTGCATATACTTACCTTGAGGTTCCTTGGCATTGTACCTGAAGAAATAAACTTGGGAAAACAAGATTAGATAACACAAGAGTATTTCTTCAACCAATAGCAAGAACATCAAGAGTACCAAGCCAGGGATGACATGTATAATGAGTGTCTCATAAAGAGCACAGGCTTGAATCAGCAAACATGTCTCCTGAAACTAACAGATTTTCAATGAACTCTGAGAGATTTTGCTTTCCATAAGATATCAATTGTGAAGATTCCTCTCCCTTTGAGGGAAAAGCAAAATCAAAAGAATGATGCCCAAATGTAATAACCAATGTGGAACACGGCAAAGCTTTAATGTGATTCTCTCCCCCTTGAGATAAGATTGCTCTTCTTCTTCTCCCCCTAAATCTTCTCTTCTCCCCTTAAGTCCCCCTAAATTTTCTCCCCCTTTGACATCAAGTGCCGAAAAGGACAGCAGACTAGGAAGGTCAGGAAAGATGGAAGGAAAGAAGTGGGATCCTTAGGAATCACAACAGGGTAATAAGAACACAGTGAAGCTGCAGAAGATGATATCCTGAAAGAAATAAATCGGTGACACCGAATTGATATGGATCGGTGTGTCCGAAAGTCAGGGACTTAGGGCAGATCCTTTTCGGTTAGACCGAAATAACTAAATCGGTGACGCCGAGTTTAATTCCAAGGAAATACAGAATTAATTCAGCTCACTTTGCAAGGAAACTCAGTGAGAGAACGTAATAGAAAAACTCCAAATCATATGTACTTCATCTAGATAAGGGTCGGCGACAAAGTCACCTATGTTTGAGTATATTGACTTAGGAGTCAAATGAGAACATTTGATCATAGGTCATACTCATCATTTAAGCTCAAAATGGGGTTGCCATTTTTCGATTAAGCATTTGATGTGATCACATCTTATGAAGCTGCTTGTACTCATGTCTTTGAGCAAAGCTTCTTAATGATGTGAAGAACATACCTTGGGCTTGTTGTTGCTTTGTTCATGTAGGTGAGCTTGATGTAGGTGCTCATTGAGTGTGAAGTTGGAGCATCATTTCAGCTTGTGTAGTTCATCTTCCTACATGGGTTAGGCAAGCAAGGAAATACTCAAGGATATCCAAGATGACAAGAGTGAAATACTAGATGTATAAGGTGTCAAAAAGGATATGTGGAATTTTGTTCCTTGAACTCAACATCCCAAAGGGCTAGATACTTGGTCAATGACAAGATTACTCATGATTTGAGTGTGTGGTAATCTTGAAAGTACCTGCAAGGAGTTAGATGCAATACAAGGGGGCAAATGTGTCCAAGACATATGATCATCATCATAAGAGAAATATCAAGGATTAGTCAAGTAGGCTCATGCCTTGCATGCATCAATGGAGTTTTCACTCCAAGTTTGAAGCATCAATGATGTTCAACTCACTCCTTAACCGACAAAACACTTTCTCATCAAGTGGTTTTGTAAAGATATCTGCAAGTTGTTTGTCAGTACGAACATGCTTAAGATTGATGTCACCCTTGGCAATGTGATCACGAATAAAATGGTGACGAACTTCAATATGTTTCGTTGGAGAGTATTGCACTGGATTGTGTCCAATCTTAATCGCACTCTCATTGTCACAAAGCAAAGGAACATGTCTCACATGTATCCCATAATCCTTAAGCGTTTGTGTCATCCATAGCAACTGAGCACAGCATGAACCAGCAGCTATATATTCTGCTTCGGCAGTGGATAATGATACCGAATTTTGTTTCTTGGAGGACCAAGATACAAGGGATCGACCAAGGAATTGACACGTACCCGAAGTTGACTTTCTATCAACCCTGTCACCGGCATAGTCCGAGTCGGAATAGCCAACAAGATCGAATGAGGCCCTCTTAGGATACCAAATGCCAAAGTTAGGTGTGTGTATCAAATATCTCACAATTCTTTTAACAGCTTTAAGATGACATTCTTTAGGGGCTGCTTGATATCGAGCACACATGCATACACTCAACATTATGTCAGGACGAGAAGCACAGAGATATAGTAGAGAACCAATCATAGATCGGTAAACCTTTTGATCAACAGGTTCTCCATCTTTTGTCAAGTCATTATGTCCACTAGTAGGCATGGGGGTTCTCATACCTTTGCTTTCTTGCATGTTGAACTTCTTGAAGAGATCCTTGGTGTACTTTGTTTGTGAGACAAAGGTACCCTCCTTAGATTGCTTGATTTGCAACCCAAGGAAGAATTTGAGTTCACTCATCATGGACATCTCATACTTCTCCGACATGAGCTTTCCAAACTTCTCGCTAAAATGAGGGTTAGTTGAACCAAAGATAATATCATCAACATATATTTGGCACACAAATAGTTCACCATCAACCCTTTTCGTGAATAGCGTTGAGTCTATTTTTCCAATCTCAAATCCTTTTTCAAGAAGAAAGCTAGTTAAGCATTTGTACCAAGCTCTAGGAGCTTGTTTAAGGCCATAAAGAGCTTTATGAAGTTTGTAAACATGATTAGGCTTTTTAGGATTCACAAATCCGGGAGGTTGTTTCACAAATACTTCCTCCTCAATTTCACCATTTAGGAAAGCACTTTTAATATCCATTTGATAGAGAGTAATGTCATGGTGGTTGGCATAAGCAAGAAGAATGCGAATGGACTCAAGTCTAGCAATGGGGGCATAGGTCTCACCATAGTCCATACCTTCGACTTGTGTGTAACCTTGAGCTACGAGACGAGCCTTGTTGCGGATGACTTGTCCATCTTCATCTTGCTTGTTCCGAAACACCCATTTGGTTCCAATGACGTTTTGATCATCCTTGGGCTTCTCTACCAAAGTCCATACATTGTTCCTCTCGAAGTTGTGTAGCTCTTCGTGCATAGCGTTCACCCAATCCGGGTCTTCAAGTGCTTCTTCTACCTTCATAGGTTCAAGACTAGAGATAAATGAGTAATGCTCACAAAAGTTAGCTAAGCGAGTTTTAGAGCGAGTAATTCTCCCGGAGTCGATGTCGTTCATCATTTGTTCCACGGGATGATTTTTCTTGACTCTTGCTCGGACTCGGGATAGCTTTTGTTGTGGTTGAGGCTGAGCTTCCTCATTATCCTCATCTTCCTCTTCTTCTTCTTCATTGTTGTTGGTGTTGTCTTGAGGTGGTGGAGAAGGAGGTTGTGGTGGATCTTCTTGTTGCCCTTCCTCATCTTGGTGAGTTCCACTTGTGGAGGCCTCCATGTTGCCTTGAGGTTCATCTTGCCGTGAGGTAGGGGGCTCCACATATGTAGATGAGGTACTCTCCTTCACTTCCATGGGACGGATCTTTCCAATAGATAAATCTTGAATGGCTTCCGATGGGTCCTTGTCTCCTACATCAATAGGCATTTGCTCTACTTGCGAGCCATTAGATTCATCAAACTTCACGTCTACCGTCTCTTCAACCTTTCGGGTGAAATTGTTGTAGACACGGTAGGTGTGAGAGTTTGATCCATAACCGAGGAAAAAGCCTTCATGAGTTTTAGGAGCAAATTTGGACCGACGATGCTTGTCAAGGATATAGCATTTTGAACCAAAGACACGAAAGTATCCCACTTGGGGTTTTTTACCGGTGAGGAGTTCGTATGAAGTCTTGCCGAGGAGCTTATGAAGATAAAGCCTGTTGATAGCATGACAAGCTGTCTCGACCGCTTCACCCCAAAAATGCTTCGGTGTCTTGTATTCATCAAGCATCGTTCTCGCCATCTCTATGAGTGTTCGGTTCTTCCTCTCAACAACTCCATTTTGTTGAGGAGTGTACGTAGCCGAGAACTCATGTAGAATCCCTTCCTCATCGAGAAAAGAATCTACATGGGCGTTCTTGAACTCCGTTCCATTGTCACTCCGAACTTTCTTGATCTTCACCTCAAATTGATTTTGGGCCTTTCTAGCAAAGGTTTTGAAGATCCTCTGAACCTGTGATTTGTCATCAAGGAAAAATACCCACGTAAATCTGGAATAATCATCAACTATAACTAGACCAAAGGAGTTACCACCAAGGCTTTTGTAAGCATTGGGACCGAAGAGATCCATATGAAGAAGCTCAAGCGGTCTCCTTGTGGTCATGATGTTCTTCACAGGATGACTTCCACCTACTTGTTTTCCTGCCTGACAAGCACTACAAAGTCTATCTTTGTCAAAGAGAACATCTTTAACACCAAGAATATGATCACCTTTGATTAGCTTGTCTAGATTACGCATACCAACATGTCCAAGCCTTCTATGCCATAACCAACCTTTAGCGGATTTAGCAATGAAGCAAGTTCTAGGTTGGGCTTTCTTAGTGAAATCAACAATATATAGATCACCTCTACGGATACCGGTAAAAACCATGTTATGATTGTCACGACGAAAGACTTGGCAATCTACTTCGGTGAATAGCACATTGAATCCAAAGTCAGCTAATCTAGACACGGAAAGTAAATTGTATCCAAGTGATTCAACAAGCATGACATTTTGAATAGAGCTATCATGAGATATGGCCACCTTACCAAGGCCAAGTACCTTACCCTTGGAGTTGTCTCCAAAAGTCACACACTTGCGTGGACCATCGTTCTTTGCAAGCTCTCGAAACATGTCTTCGTCTCCGGTCATGTGATCGGTGCATCCACTATCAAGAATCCACTCTTTTCCACCGGATATGTAGTCTCTCAGATTCGCCATGAGATTGAGACTCTTCATGATCTTGTCTAGCTTGGTGTCCGAATCGGAGTAATCATCATCATGCTCATGCTCATCATCATATTGACCCATAGATAGTTCATCATCAACACCTAGGTCAATTTGACAATGACTTGCATTAGTTTTGTCAATGTGACAATAATCATCGGAATGCAATACAAGAGCATTTCTAATTAGAGCATTGATAAGATAAGGATCACCCTTCTTTTTCATGAGATCACGAAGCTCAAAGAAGCATTTATCAAAGTTGGGATCATTGGGGCGCATCATATCAAATTCAATAGTCTTGTATAGAATTTCATCAAGACCTCTCAAAGATCAGTCCGGATAAAGTTCTTCCAAGGACTTCCACATAGCATAGGCGCACTCAAAGTTTGTGACGAGCTTAAGCAAGTTATCGGGCAAACCTCTAATGATAAGATTTACAGTTCTAAGGTTACGAAGCAAATCAAGCTCTTCATCCATGGTAGGGTGCAAGGGGTCAAGTGGAGGCACATATGGGGTTTCAACATATTTGCGCAAGTTATACATCTTAAAGATAATAAGCATTTCAATCCTCCACGAGTTATAGGACACTCCATTAAGAATAGGCACTCTATGGCTAACACTCCCAAACGTAGACACATCCATCTTCCTCCAATGGTGTGTAAACCAAAGCAATGGAGACCAAAGCTCTGATACCAATTGTAGGATCGAAGAAGGTGAGAGTGTCTAGAGGGGGGGTGATTAGACTACTCGACAAGATAAAAATTATGCCTTTTGACAAAGACACGTTTTGGCAGATTTTGCATATCACACAAGTCAAGTAGCATACTACACATGCAATTCTAGAGTATGGGCAGCGGAAAGTAAATTGCACAAGTAGTAAAGAGAAGTGGAGAAGATCAAACGCAATTTGGAGACACGGAGATTTTTCTCGTGGTTCCGATAGGTGGTGCTATCGTCAATCCACGTTGATGGAGACTTCAACCCACGGAGGGTAACGGCTGCGAGAGTCCACGGAGGGCTCCACCCACGAAGGGTCCACGAAGAAGCAACCTTGTCTATGCCATCATGGCCTACGCCCACGGAGGGCTAGCCTTACTCGGGGTAGATCTTCACGAAGTAGGCGATCTCCTTGCCCTTACAAACTTCTTGGTTCAACTCCACATCTCGACGGAGGCTCCCAAGCGACACCTAACCAATCTAGGAGGCACCACCCTCCAAAAGGTAATAGATGGTGTTGATGATGATGAACTCCTTGCTCTTGTGCTTCAAATGATAATCTCCCCAACACTCAACTCTCCTCACTGATTTGGCTGTGGTGGAAGAAAGGATTGAGTGGAAAGCAACTTGGGAAGGCTAGAGATCAAGTTTCATATGGTGGGAGTGGAGCTACTTGATCTCAACACAAGGGTAGGTAGTTTTCTTCTCAGAAATGTAAGGTAGGAGTGGTAGTTCTTTCTGATGGCTCTCTCCACGAATGAAGAGGGGGTGGAGGGGTATTTATAGCCTCCACACAAAATCCAACCGTTACACACATTTGACCAATCTCGGTCAGACCGAAGTTGACAACTCGGTGAGACCGAAAGTTCAAATCATGTGAACGTTGGGATTTTCGGTGGGACCGAAAATACAAACTCGGTGAGTCCGATTCGTCCAAAGACAAGAGCTTGCCAGTCTCGGTGGGACCGACTTCATCATCTCGGTGACACCGATTTGATGACAGAAGGTTACAGAAGCTTGGCAACTCAAGTTTCGGTGAGACCGAGTTCAGAATCGGAAAATCCGAGAATTCTAGGGTTTGGCTATATGGCTGAGGTGGTTCATCTCGGTGTGACTGGGTTTGGAAAATCGGTGGGACCGAGATTACTTATGAGTGTATTATGGAAGTGAGAGTTGCTGATAGTTTAGGAGATATATCACTAAGCACTTTGAGCAACCAGATCATTATCATAACCTCATCCCCTTTTAATAGTATTGGCTTTCCTATAGACTCAATGTGATCTTGGATCACTAAACCAAAAATGGAGTCTTGAGCTTTTGCCAATGCTTGCCTTAGCATTTTGAGGGGTCCACCTCTTCAGTCCTTTTGCCATGCCAATGTGATTGAATTTCCTGAAACATACTTGATAAAAGCATTAGTCCAACCACAAAGTATGTTGTCATTAATTACCAAAACCACCCAGGGAGCAAATGTGCTTTCAACGCCGCGGCATTCGGAGTGAAATCCAGAAGGCGGAAGCCGTAGGTGTGCATAACGTTGTTGAAGAAATCGGAGAAGGGGGACAGAGCCCGCAGGAGAAGTAGTCGACAAAGAAGGGGTACCGATTTGGGGCGGCCTCGGCGCAGTTGGTGGGGATGACGCGTGTGGCTGGATGCCCCGACGTTTCTCCCCCCGTTTTCACCCCCCACAGAGATTTGAAGGACTCCCGGAGCTCGAACACGTCGACCGTCGAGGGGAAGTAGGCGAACTGCTCCCGTCACGCCACCAGCTCGCTCTCCGGCTGCTCCGTCGCCCCGGCATCTTTGGACACCACCTTGCCTTTGGTGGATTTGGGCGCCATGGCGGCTGCGAGAAGCAAGAGGGCAGAGGATGACGGAAGCACAGCGACGGTGGATGAAGACGGGGGGCTTGAGAAGGAGGAAGAAAGGGGGCGGCGGTTCACAGATTGGAAAAGACGCAGGGAAGGGGTAAAGTGAGCAGCGCGCCCGCGGTTATTCCCTTTTACAAGGAAGGCGTGGGCCGCCTCCTTTCCCATTAACTGTGATACGACGCATGCATGCGGAAGCTGCCCCGTGCATGCCCCCCATGTCACGCATGACCTCCCCCACGTCGCGCAGGCTGTGGGGAAGCACAGCAGATGGAAAGTTATTGCGGTAAAAACCGCCCCGCCTGCCCGCGCACCGTTTTGGACCTGGCCCAACAACGTGTTGCGCCTATGTGTGGCCCAGGCCCGGGGGCTCCTGTTGGTGTACTAAAGTACGGGCACTCTTTTGTACCTCTTACTTGTGCACAGGCAGTCAGAGCCATGGGCCAAAACCACACTTAGCAGGGCAAAAGGGAGGAGGCGAAGGCACAAAAACAATCAGCACAACGTCTAAGACCGAGACCACAGAGAGCAGATGGACGAAGCAGGTTTCCCTGGCAAGACCCTTGCTAGGGCAGTCTCATCAGCCCCGGCAAGGCCCTTGCCGGGGCGGCTCACCCACACCAGCGAAGTGAGCCACCCTCGAACCCACGGTCTCCAACACCATCAACTACGTTGGGCCAGGGCTCGGGAGGCACCTCCATGGTGGCATGCAGATCTTTGTGAAGACAGAGAATATTCAAGATCAGATGAGGGTTGGAAGGTGTAGGACCTTGAAGTATGTCTAGAGGGGGGGTGATTAGACTACTTGACCAAATAAAAAACTTAACGTTTTCCCAATTTTAGACTTTGGCAGATTTTAGCTATCTTTGCACAAGTCAAGCAATCTTCACACAATTCAAGCAAGCATGCAAAGAGTATATGAGCAGCGGAAATTAAAGCATGCAACTTGCAAGAATGTAAAGGGAAGGGTTTGGAGGATTCAAACGCAATTGGAGACATGGATGTTTTTGTCGTGGTTCCGATAGGTGGTGCTATCGTACATCCACGTTGATGGAGACTTCAACCCACGAAGGGTAATAGTTGCGCAAGTCCACGAAGGGCTCCACCCACGAAGGGTCCGCGAAGAAGCAACCTTGTCTATCCCACCATGGCCGTCGCCCACAAAGGACTTGCCTCACTAGCGGTAGATCTTCACGAAGTAGGCGATCTCCTTGCCCTTACAAACTCCTTGGTTCAACTCCACAATCTTGTCGGAGGCTCCCAAGTGACACCTAGCCAATCTAGGAGACATCACTCTCCAAGAAGTAACAAATGGTGCGTTGATGATGAACTCCTTGCTCTTGTGCTTCAAATGATAGGCTCCCCAACACTCAACTCTCTGTCATAGGATTTGGATCTGGTGGAAAGAAGATTTGAGTGGGAAGCAACTTGGGGAAGGCTAGAGATCAAGATTCATATGGTAGGAATGGAATATCTTGCCCTCAACACATGAGTAGGTGGTTCTCTCTCAGAACTGGTAAGTTGGAAGTGTAGGTTTGTTTTGATGGCTCTCTCCACGAATGAAGAGGAGGTGGAGGGGTATATATAGCCTCCACACAAAATCTAACCATTACACACAATTTACCAAACTTGGTGGGACCGAATCGAGAAACTCGGTCAGACCGATTTAGCAAATCTAGTGACCGTTAGGATTTTCGGTGGGACCGACATGCAACTCGGTAGGACCGATATGGTTAGGGTTAGGGCATAATGTAATCTCGGTGAGACCGATTACACAAACTCCGTGAGACCGATTTTGGTAATTAGCTAACCAGAGAGTTGGTCAGGTAAACTCGGTGGGGCCGATTCGCTCTTTTCGGTGAGACTGAAATGTTACGAAAGGGAAACAGAGAGTTTACATTGCAATCTCGGTGGGACCGATCGCTCACTTCGGTTAGACCGAAACGTTACGAAGGGAAACAAAGAGATTACAATCCCATCTCGGTGAGACCGAGATCCCTATCGGTGAGACCGATTTGCATAGGGTTTGTGGCAGTAGCTATGACATTTGAACTCGGTGGCGCCGGATAGAAAGAATTAGTAGGACTGACTTTGACATGGAGTTTAGGTCATATGTGGATGTGTGAAAGTAGTTGAGGGTTTTTGGAGCATATCACTAAGCACTTGAAGCAAGAGGCTCATTAAGCAACACCTCATCCCTCCTTGATAGTATTGGCTTTTCCTATAGACTCAATGTGATCTTGGATCACTAAAATGTAAAATGTAGAGTCTTGAGCTTTTGAGCTTGAGCCAATCCTTTGTCCTTAATATTTTGAGGGATCCACTTTCATCATCCATGCCATGCCATTCATTGAGCTTTCCTGGAATATTTGTCTTGGAATAGCATTAGCTCGATGAGCTATATGTTGTTATGAATTACCAAAATCACCTAGGGATAGTTGCACTTTTAATCTCCCCCTTTTTGGTAATTGATGACAACATATAGATCAAAGCTTCAACAAATGATAATAAGATTGAAAAGCATCGTCGCATTGAGAAGTATGTGATAATCAAGAGCCCCCCCCCCTAAATTTGTACATAGTTTAAGATTTGCTTTGGACTGCAAATGCACAAGGAATTACGCTCATGGGTTACTCTTCCATGTCACATACATCTTGGTGGAGCGCTCAAAATAATAAATATTGAATACATGCACTCATCACCAAGCAAAGTGAATGATCATATAAGGATAAGTAAGATAGTATCATCTAACAAGCATAAGTGTAGCTTATGATCAAACACATGATCATCAATGTCTCATAGATAATAGCATAGTATCTCAAGCAATCAAAAGCAAACAAAGTTCAACCAAGAAGACAAGAGAGAACAAAAGCAAACTCTCTCTCTCGAAGCCTATGATCTATACATTTTTCTCCCCCTTTGGCAACAAGTTACCAAAAAGTTCCTAGAAAATGCATAGTACTATATTGTCTCTCAGGCTTGGTCTTCAGTTAGTGGTGTAGAGATGGCTCCTTAGACGAAGGCTTCAGTTGATTTGGATGGAGCTAAAGGAGTTGTAGGTGCTGGAGCTGGTTGCACTGGAGCTGTAGCTGGTGCAGATGAAGTGACTCTGGTGTCTGTCACTGGTACTGAAGTTGATCTCTGAGCTCGAGGCACTCTGGCAAATGCATCAGTAGTTGTCCTGCCCTTCCTCTCCTGCATGTCATTCTGTAGCTGCTCCACAACTGACTGAATCTCAGTTACTTTGACATCTAAATCATAGAATTTCTGTTCCATGATTCTTTCTAGGCTCTCCAGGTTTTGAGTTAGGGTGGCCAACCCCTTCTCAATCCTTAGAGTTGATGTTATCAAGTAACCAAGCTGCTCCTTCTTGTTTTTCAAAAAGTACTCAGATGCCTCCTCTTGAGTTGGCATCTTGGCAGCCTTCTCTCTCTTTACTTTCTCCTTCTTCTCTTGAGCTTGTACTGATGATGGTTCATTCTCATTCATCACAACTTGATTGTCCTCAAAGTCTGGATAGAGAACAAAGTGGTCCTTATCCAACAGATATTTTCCTGTGCCCATCTTTGAGTTAATCAACTCCTGGATTTGTGGGGCATATCCACAACTTCTCTTTTGGTCTGCTGCTGTCCTCTTGATAGTCTCAACAATGAGGCTCATGACCTTGAATTTCTGTGGCACATCAAACAAGTGTAGCAAGTTTATAGCATGGCCTCTTATCATGTTGTGGTCACCTGACTTGGGCAATAGAGTATGCCTTAGGATCCAGTTGATCGTTGGCAGCCCTGACAGAAGAAAATGGACTGACCCAAACTTGAAAGTCTCAATAGCTTTGTCTGGGATCTCCTTGTACATATGTGACATAGAATTGTGATCCTTCTTTTTCTTGGCATAAATGTCCAAGTCATCTTCACTCTCCTTTGGGGCATTGATCAGATTGGCCCATTCCTCAATAGTTGATTGGTATCTCATACCTTCAGACATCCAAACTATCTTGCCATCTGGATAGAAATGTGTTGTGGAGTAGAATTGCATAATGAGCTCATCATTCCAGTTTGTGAGCTTCTGCCCAACAAAGTCTGCAACTCCACACGCAATGAAACTATCTTGCACTCCAGGATAGTGTTCCTCATTCTCCTTCATGTAGGTCCAGTCGACCCATCTCATGTCACAAACTATAGGCTTCTTGTCCAACAAAACTGTCTCATAGAAAGCCTGTTGTTCCTTAGTGTGGAACCTGTAGTCAACAATAGTCCTTCCCCTGGTAGCATAGGGATCAGACAATCTCCACTGTCTGAGTCCTGCATCCTTTCTCAGCTTCATGTTCTCAGCCACAGGATGAGCATCATTGTGGTCTGGAATCTTTGGCTTCAGCTTTCTCAACACATGCTCTTCATCTTCTTCTTCCTTAGCAACAGTTTCAGGCACTGGGGCCTTGTTCTTCTCAGCAGCTGGTATACTCCTGGTATTCCTCTTTGGTGCATTCTTGGGCTTGGAGGCAGCCTTGGGTGCTTCTTTGGTCTTAGATGATGCAGCCCCTGACCTTATAGCATCACCCATCAGCTTTTGTGCCTTGGGTGCTGGTGCAACAACCTCTTCTTCCTCCTCTTCATCAGAAGAATGCTTCTCAAATTCTGCCATTGGATCAACTTTCTTGCACCATCTCCCTCTCTTTCTTTCCTTCTTCTTCCCTTCTGCAGCAGCCTCTTTGGGTTGAGATTCCAAAGGTACTTGAGTGGAGGCTCTGGCTTTGGACATGGGTGTCCTCTTAGCAGGCACCTTGATCTTCATGCCAGGCTTGATTGTTGCAGCTGTGACATAACCCTTTCTGAGAACTTTCTTCTTGGAAGTGGCCTCATCCTCTACTGCCACATAGTCCTCATCCTCAGATTCTCATGTTTTCTTCTTTTTGGCCCTGGTGGCAGCTTTAGGCAGATTGCTTGGGGTGCTCCTGCTGCCATCATCTGAAGTGCTAGAGGGACTAGTGCCCTCACTCATGTGAATCTGCTCTTCTGACTTGTTCTGGCTGTCACTTTGGTCTGACATGATGCAAACACTGACTGCTGACCCCTAGTTCGGCGATGAACTCGCTATGGCGGCAACGGTGGAGATGAAATCCTTTGACGGCGGTGGAGACCAGCGACAGGAGGCAGCTGGTGACGAAGTCGACGATCCGGAGACCTAGAAGGCAGAGCGAGCTATGCGTGGGCGAAGAGGTTTGGAGAAAGTTTTCCAAATTTTGCCCGTGTGAATATATAGCCCGACCTGTCGGTGTGACCGAGTGGAACGACTCGGTGGCACCGAGATGCATAACTGTTGACAGTTACTGCAACTCGGTGTGACCAAAAAGTTCAAATCGGTTGCATCGAGATTGAAAACCTAGATCGACTTAGTGATCTCGGTATGACCGAAATGGAAGAATCGGTCAGACCGAAAAGCACAAAGAAGTTTTGGAAGTTTAAGTCTATGACGAATCGGGGACTCTGAGTGCTCCTCACACAGAGTGGTTCGAATCTGACTTGATCAAATTTTGTGATGTAGCATGAATAGAGTTTGAGACGAGAAAAGCATAGATAGCTAGAGAAGGTTCTTAGGCATTCTTGTCCATCCACTTGGCCAAAGAAAAAGAAACCAATCAATCAAAACAACAAGTGGATGTCCTCGAATGAGTAAAATATGCAACCAACATGCTCACACAATAAAATGGCAAATGAAATATGTGGCAAAGCATGCACAACCAATTCTAGCATCTATCAAACAATTGGCGATGACTAGGTCATCTATATATGAGTATATTGACTTAGGAGTCAAATGAGAACATTTGATCATAGGTCATACTCATCGTTTAAGCTCGAGTGGGGTTACCACTTTTATATAATGCATTGATGTGTTCACATCATTAGAGTTGCTTTGACTCAATTCTTAGAGTTAAGCTCCCCCTAGATGTGAGAGCCCCCCTTAGAGGGATGAACTAACCTTGGGTTTTGTCGATGATGACTTCATGTAGGTGTTGAAGATGTGGATGCCCAATGTTGATGTAGATCATTTGGAGCAATCCTTTGGAGTGAGTTGCACTGTCAATACCTACATGGGTTAGTCCCACAAGGAACAAACAAGAATATCCATAGACATAGAGTGATGCACACACAAGATGATGTCCATGAAAACATTAGATTACCTTGTCCCTTGCCTTACCAACATGAGGGTTTGTGACTCCTTGAACTAGTGCAAGATATGGAAGTTGATTGCACTTGTCCTTGCCATAATGATATGAGTGAAGAATGTTGGCGGAGTCACCCTCAAGAACTCTCTAGTTCTTCTTCTTTGGGATCCACATCATCTTGATGGGAATCCTTGGAGTTGTAGTTGTACTTGATGAAGTAGAACTTGACGTAGTCTTGGTAACCCACTTGACCAAGGCCTTAGGTGCTTCTTCAAATGCATCAATCTCCTCTTGAAGCTTATCCTTGCCTTTGTTCTTGTGGTCTTGTGGTGGAAGATCATCTTGTGCTTGTGTTCCCTTGAAGGAAGTAGGATCATACTTCTCTTGTTGAGGAACAAACTTCGTCTTGGGGTATTGATCTTCTTCCCACTCAACTCCATTGGCATTGAACTTTCGTTCAAAACCAACACCTCGATTCTTCTGGTGCCTTCCTTGCTTGCGTACAATTTCCTCGAATTGCTTACTTTCGGCAAGGCTCTTGTATACACCTTTCTCTATAATTCCCTTCAATAAGCTATTTTCTTGCTCAAGTGTAACTTGGCTAAAAGAATCATTAGTGGAATCAAGAGAACTACTAGAAGCAACAATATTGGATTTAGCATTATTATTATTACTACTAGAGGAAGAATCTTTCTTGTTCTTGTTACTAGACTTGACTTGAGGCATGTAATTAGATAAGAGTAAATGCTTGGCAATGTAAGAACTTTTCTTACGGAGATCATCATTGATTTCCTTTAAGAACTCATGCTCTTGCTCAAGATTGAGCTTTTCAAAGCGTAACTTCTCATGAGACCTTAAAAGTTCTGGATGATCTTCGAAGATAGTTTCATGAGCTAACTTAAGAGTGTTTAGTTCTTTAGTTAGAAGCTCAATCTTCTCCTTATCATTGTCATTCGTTTTATATTGATTAGCATGAGTAATTGACGTTTCATCATAGTATTCATTACTAGAGTTGTCAATAAGTAAATCATCATCACCTAACAAGTCATCTTCATCACTATTAAAATCAACATACTCGGGGTGTGTTACCTTAGGACCTTTGGCCATGAAGCATCTTCCAATTCCTTCATTTGGTGAATCAAATATGTCGTAGGAGTTGGTTGACACAAGTGCTAGACCGGCAACACCTTCATCTTGAGTATATTCGGAGTCGGAGTGATAGCTTCTCTCGGAGTGATTGTCGGAGTCGGAGCCGGATACCCATTCACCAACATGAGCTTGATGTCTTCGTTTTGTGTAGCTCTTTGATGACTTGTCCTTTCTTTCCGAATCCTTGCTTCTCCGTGACGGTCTTCGTTCATAACGATCACCTCTACTCCTTCTCTCTCTTGGTGGTGATTCTTCTCTTCTACTTCTTCTTTTTGGAGAATCTTCTCTTCTTTTGTAGGGTGCCGTACACTCATTGGAATAGTGTCCGGGTCTCCCACAATTGTAGCAATTGCGCTCTCGACTAGAAGATCTTTTGTCATTGTAGGACCTTGACTTAGAGCTTCTTTCTTTGCTTCTACTCTTGTAGAATTTGTTGAAGTTCTTCACCATTAAGGTCAATTCTTCATTGAAGGTTTGTTTCTCACTTGATGATGTGGGGGCTTCACATGAGGCTTTGTAAGCACCACTTGACTTGTTGTGAAGTTCCTCCTTATCCTTGAGTGACATCTCATGAGCAACAATTCTTCCAATGACTTTCGTTGGCTTGAGATCTTTGTAATTTGGCATCATTTGGATCAATGTGCACACGGTATCATACTTTCCATCCAATGCTCTTAGGATCTTCTTGATGATGAATCTGTCAGTCATCTCTTCACTTCCTAAGCCGGCAATCTCATTTGTGATAAGAGCAAGCCTAGAGTACATTTCAGCGACACCTTCACCATCCTTCATTTTGAACTTGTCAAGCTGACTTTGGAGCACATCCAACTTGGATTCCTTGACGGAGTCGGTACCTTCATGCATATCAATCAAAGTATCCCAAATTTCCTTTGCATTCTCAAGACGACTGATTTTGTTGAATTCTTCAGGGCACAAGCCGTTGAAGAGGATATCACAAGCTTGAGCGTTGTATTGCAGCATCTTCAATTCATCCACACTAGCTTCACGGTTCGGATCTCTCCCATCAAAGAATTCACCTTGCAAGCCAATACACACAATATCCCAAACGACGGGGTTATGTCTGAGAATATGCATTTTCATCTTATACTTCCAACTAGCAAAATTAGTGCCATCAAAGTAAGGACCTCTACGGTGATAATTTCCCTCGCTAGACGCCATACTCTCCTGGGTTGTGAAACCAAGGCTATGACCACCAAAAGCTATGGAAATCAAAGCAAATGGAGACCAAAGCTCTGATACCACTTGTAGGACCTTGAAGTATGTCTTGAGGGGGGGTTATTAGACTACTTGACCAATTAAAAACTTAACCTTTTCCCAATTTTAGACAATTCAAGCAAGCATGCAAAGAGTATATGAGCAGTGAAAATTAAAGCATGCAACTTGCAAGAATGTAAAGGGAAGTGTTTGGAGGATTAAAACGCAATTGGACACACTGATGTTTTTGTCGTGGTTCTGATAGGTGGTGCTATCGTACATCCACGTTGATGGAGACTTCAACCCACGAAGGGTAACGGTTGCGCGAGTCCACAGAGGGCTCCACCCACGAAGGGTCCACGAAGAAGCAACCTTGTCTATCCCACCATGGTCGTCGCCCACGAAGGACTTGCCTCACTAGCGGTAGATCTTCACGAAGTAGGCAATCTCCTTGCCCTTACAAACTCCTTGGTTCAACTCCACAATCTTGTCGGAGGCTCCCAAGTGACACCTAGCCAATCTAGGAGACACCACTCTCCAAGAAGTAACAAATGGTGCGTTGATGATGAACTCCTTGCTCTTGTGCTTCAAATGATAGTCTCCCCAACACTCAACTCTCTCTCATAGGATTTGGATCTGGTGGATAGAAGATTTGAGTGGAAAGCAACTTGGGGAAGGCTAGAGATCAAGATTCATATGGTAGGAATGGAATATCTTGGCCTCAACACATGAGTAGATGGTTCTCTCTCAGAACTGGTAAGTTGGAAGTGTAGGTTTGTTCTGATGGCTCTCTCCACGAATGAAGAGGAGGTAGAGGGGTATATATAGCCTCCACACAAAATCTAACCGTTACACACAATTTACCAAACTCGGTGGGACCGAATCGAGAAACTCGGTCAGACCGATTTAGCAAATCTAGTGACCGTTAGGATTTTCGGTGGGACCGACATGCAACTCGGTAGGACCGATATGGTTAGGGTTAGGGCATAATGTAATCTCGGTGAGACCGATTACACAAACTCGGTGAGACCAATTTTGGTAATTAGCTAACCAGAGAGTTGGTCAGGTAAACTCGGTGGGACCGATTCGCTCTTTTCGGTGAGACCGAAATGTTACGAAAGGGAAACAGAGAGTTTACATTGCAATCTTGGTGGGACCGATCGCTCACTTCGGTTAGACTGAAATGTTACGAAGGGAAACAGAAAGATTACAATCCCATCTCGGTGAGACCGAGATCCCTATCGGTGAGACCGATTTGCTTAGGGTTTGTGGAAGTGGCTATGACATTTGAACTCGGTGGCGCCGGATAGAAAGAATTGGTAGGACCGACTTTGACTTTGAGTTTAGGTCATATGTGGATGTGAGAAAGTAGTTGAGGGTTTTTGGAGCATATCACTAAGCACTTGAAGCAAGAGGCTCATTAAGCAACACCTCATCCCTCCTTGATAGTATTGGCTTTTCCTATAGACTCAATGTGATCTTGGATCACTAAAATGTAAAATGTAGAGTCTTGAGCTTTTGAGCTTGAGCCAATCCTTTGTCCTTAATATTTTGAGGGATCCACTTTCATCATCCATGCCATGCCATTCATTGAGCTTTCCTGAAATATTTGTCTTGGAATAGCATTAGCTCAATGAGCTATATGTTGTTATGAATTACCAAAACCACCTAGGGATAGTTGCACTTTCAGAAGGCAACGGTCCTTGACAAGATCCTTGCCGAGGAAATTCGCAAGACCCCCGGCTAGATCCTTGCCAGGGACGACAGCGCACCACTGCAAGACCCTTGCTGGGCCACCCGGCAAGGCCCTTGCCAAGGGCATCAGCGGGGCCACTTCCAGGCCCGCACCAACCAAGTCTCCACCATCGTTCACATGCAGCTGCCATCCCAACCAGCTGGGCAGGCACCTGCGTGGCAACATGCAGCTTCCAGGCCAACTCAGCACACGCCTGTGTGGCGGCATGCAGATCTTCGTGGAGGCTCCACCACTGCGCCACCTCAGTTGCTTGCCTGCCTACATGGCGCCACATGCATCGCTAGCCAGGGCGCGTGTCCAAGCGAGGAGGAGCAGCGACGAACGGGACGGTCCTCGCCCCCGTCCCCGATAAAGCAAGAGGACACCTAAGCAACGCATTAAATGCGTCTTGTCCTATAATACGAGCGATAAGCAAATAGCACTGTAGGCCTTTCCACCTCCTATGTGCCACTGTGGCAGCCCCTTTCAGCTATAAAAGGAGGCCCATGGCGTACTGGAGGGGGATTCGGCTCTTTTGAGCTACGCAGCCAGCATAGCTAGTTCAAGAGCTCAAGAACACTCAATACATCCACCAAAGCAGGACTAGGGTTTTACGCATCCTCACGGCCCGAACCTGGGTAAACGATCCTTGTGCTGATTGCTAATCCTGCTCTTCTCACAACCCTGCGCCCCGCAACCGCAGAAGGGATCCTCGTGATCCCATAGGTGTCCTTTCCCACCGACAGGTTCAAACAACAAAGAAAGGGGTGAAAGTCATAGCATGAATCTAGGACTTGATTCAAAGAGGAAATAATAGGGGGAGAGTAGTACTGACTGGATACCCAACCGGTCTCTTGGTTGAAAAGTGAAATGAAGGGAAAAGGCAGTACAAACTGGATAAGGAACAGATCTGTCATTGGTTGAACAAAGTATAGAAAGTGGAGGCTGGTGGAGAAGTCAACAGAGTATGTCCATTTAGATTTGCTGCCCTCACATAGTAAAAAGTTTCCATGATTAGATTTGCTGCCCTCACAGAGTATGAACAAACTCGGCATCACCACTTTATGCCTCCTTGTAGGTACATTGTGGTGATGCGTCCACTATCGCATGTCCTTCTACCAACTTTTTGTTGTTATTAATGTAAGGGCGCATGTAAAACGAAGTGATCACACTGTTACCTTAAGGACATGTCTAACCAGTGTTATTGTTAAGCTAGTGCCTCCAGTGATATGATGCAATTAAATTGTGTTACAAATGGTACCTGTTGTTTTTCCAGTATGATAAGTAAGGTTCTTCTTTAGGCTGCTGAGTGTCCTGGTGTCCCCACGGTCACATGCCCTTAAACCAACTCTTTAGCTGCTGTTGATCTACTGTATCTGGTAAACAAGCAATGCCACCATTAAAGTAATCCCATATTTGACGAATGTCATTGTGGATCATAATGCTTCCGGTAACATGAAGCATTGCCGACGTTTTAAAATTTCTACTATACTTGTGTGATTGCCATGAACATAATCAAGATGCTTCTTTTCATTTCATGTATAGTTCGTATCTTGTTGTTGACCAGGAACTGTATTCTTTCTATCTTTTTGTGCAGGTAGGGATATCCATTTCACCTTGTTGCTATTGTGAACTTTTGGTGAACTGCACAAAACACTTTTTTTTGGAATGAGTGTCTTGTGCAGTTCAAGTAAAATGTCACGTGGGCAACATCTCCCAATTATTGTGGAACTGCACAAAATGGTGACTGGAGTTTCCAAAATCTCTGTTAAATTTTGTTGGTAATCTCGTGCAATATTTTATTAGCCTTTGCAATATGAGTCATCACTGTCACCACAATGGCACTTTATTTTAGTGGAACTGCACAAAAGGATAAGAAAATTATAGTTGCACTTTACATGAGCAGGACAGCCAACCTTAATGTTGCTCAATTTTAGTGCAACTACTAAAGAAGAACCTACCAGCTCAGGAGAGCAACTACTTCATGCTAGCTGAATGATGCAATCTTTGCTTCATTTTAGGTGAACTGCAGAAAAAGTCGCATGAATTGAATCATCGAGTGGAGCTGCAGGTTGACTTCCACTAGTGCCACTATTATAGTAATCATGCTCTTTATTATTTGTGATGTGCAAACAGGAATACTCAACTACAGATGTTGTGATGGTCAAGAGCATTCGCCAAGTTCTTGGGTGGTATGACACGGCTAGCCAAGATGGATTTAATCTTGATATTCACTTTATGAAAATGCTCTAATGGGTTGGTTCTGAATCTTGCAAGCTGGGAATCAATGAGATGTGTACGCATCTTTGTTGTACTTATTATTTGAATCTTATTTGTTGGTTCTGAATCTTGGGAGCTGGGAATCAATAAGATGTGTAGGCATCTTTGTTGTACTTATTATTTGAATCTTATTTGTTGGTTCTGAATCTTGCAAGCTGGGAAACACGGCATGATGATGCAGAGGACAACAACCATAACAAACTGTTCAAACTTGGTAGTATTGTCTGTGTGGAAGTGCGACAAATGTGCTGATCATGTGCGTCCTGAGAATAATAATTCTAATTGTTGTGCATGTTGATCCTATGGCACTGATAGAACGAGCCAATGCATTGCTTGTTTTAAGAATAAATTTTAATTAAAGCTAATCAAACTTAAGTAAAGTGACCACTAACACTTGTTCTTACAGCACCAATACATACCCGCTCATGAACCGACGTGTGTGGCCGGAATAGGTTTGTTAATGGAGGCATTTGAATGCGCCGAGGGTGCATGTTTTGCTGGGCATGCAACGGGCGAGGGAGGGGTAGTAACTGTTGTCGCCTGTACACACTCAGTTTGCTGTTGAATCCAGTTCCCCAAGACCTAAAAAATGAACTGCTGCCGCCGCCTACTCACTCGTTCACTTGAAGAGACTCCAATGACGATCCGAGGGGTGAGCCTGCTGGATATGGACTTCAGAAAGGAGTTCACCTTTCAATTCTCCGTTCGGTCCCATGGCTGCACCAAGTTGAATGTGATGTACACCAACGATCCGGACTCGGTGAAGCTCTGCCTCGCCGAGCTCAAGCAGTACCTACAGGACGAGAGTTATTTACCAAAAACCATCACACTTGAGGCTAGGGTAACAACTTAGTACCACATTGAAGGCAGGGCACAAAAACCACCAGTGATGCGCCTAATGCATAACGTGGAGCACTGACGCTCCAATTTGGACGTGAAAATAGCAAAATCAATAGATGTGGCCCACCTGTCGGGGCTGATGTGGCAAAGACCAAGCACACAAAAGGCTTTGACCAGCTGAGGTGGCAAATGAGACGTGGACCCCGCCTGTCTGTGACTACATGATCATCTTCTTCCCATTTCTTTTTCTATGCAACATTACATCGAGCAGCTTACGGACGGCCAGACTCCGGCGACTATGCCCACACCGGCGAGCATCGCGAGGGGGGGTGAGCAGCGCCGTGAGGCCTCGCAACCCGACGCCGCTCCCCTTGACGTGGACGACCGAGCTCTCTGTCCGCGTGCGAGCTGTGAGCTTCATGGCCACCATGGCCATGGCAGCCAAGCAACTGCCACGAGCACACACCACGCCACAAGCACACATACACCTACACATGCCCCCATGCCACGAGCACGCACTCAGCTATATGTGCCCAGCACCACTCCCGCGAGATTCGGCAGGAGCTCGTCTTGCGCTGACCTTGGTCGTCGGCCATGGCTAACCTCGGCCGCACGGATGCATGATACGTATCCAACTTATCTATAATTTTTTATTGTTCCATGCTATTATATTATCTGTTTTGGAAGTTTAATGGGCATTAATATGCTATTTTATATTAATTTTGGGACTAACCTATTAACCGAGGGCCCAGTACCAGTTTTTGTTTTTTTGCCTATTTTAGAGTTTTGCAGAAAATGAATACCAAACAGAGTCCAAACGGAATGAAACCTTCGCGATGATCTTTCTTGGACCGAAAGCAAACCAGAAGACTTGGAGATGAAGTCGGAGACGCAACAAGGAAGCCACGAGGCAGGAGGGCGCGCCCGGGGGTAGGCACGCCCCCCACTCTCATGGGCCCCTCGTAGCTCCCCTGACCTAGTTCCTTCGCCTATATATACTCTTATACCCTAAAATTATAAAGGGAGCCACGAAACCACTTTTTCACCGCTGCAACCTTCTGTACCCGTGAGATCCCATCTTGGGGCCTTTTTCGGCATCCTGCCGAAGGGGGATTCAATCACGGAGGGCTTCTACATCAACACCATTACCTCTTCGATGAAGCGTGAGTAGTTTACCACAGACCTTCGGGTCCATAGTTATTAGCTAGTTGGATTCTTCTCTCTCTTTGATTCTCAATACAATGTCCTCCTTGATGTTCTTGGAGATCTATTCGATGTAAGTCTTTTGTGGTGTGTTTGCCGAGATCCGATGAATTGTGGATTTATGATCAAGATTATCTATGAATATTATTTGGTTCTTCTCTGAATTCTTATATGCATGATTTGATACCTTTGCAAGTCTCTTCGAATTATCGATTTAGTTTGGCCTACTAGATTGATCTTTCTTGCAATGGGAGAAGTGCTTAGCTTTGGGTTCAATCTTGCGGTGTCCTTTTCCAGTGCCAGTAGGGGCAGCAAGGCACGTATTGTATTGTATTGTTGCCATCGAGGATAACAAGATGAGGTTTTCATCATATTGCTTGAGTTAATTCCTCTACATCATGTCATCTTGCTTAATGTGTTACTCCGTTCTTATGAACTTAATACTCTAGATGCATGTTGGATAGCGGTCGATGTGTGGAGTAATAGTAGTAGATGTAGGCAAGAGTCGGTCTACTTGACACGGACGTGATGCCTATGTTCATGATCATTGCCTTAGATGACGTCATAACTATGCGCTTTTCTATCAATTGCTCGGCAGTAATTTGTTCACCCACCGTAATATATGCTATCTTGAGAGAAGCCACTAGTGAAAGCTATGGCCCCCAGGTCTCTTTTCCATATTATTGAATCTCGTTTACATCTTGCTAGTTTCTGATCTACTATTTTGCAATCTTTACTTTCCAAACTATAAACCAAAAATACCAAAAATGTTTACTTTACCGTTTATCTATCTCTATCAGATCTCACTTTTGCGAGTGACCGTGAAGGGATTAACAACCCCTTTATCGTGTTGGTTGCAAGTTGTTGATTATTTGTGCAGGTATTCCGTGACTTGTGCATTGTCTCCTACTGGATTGATACCTTGGTTCTCAAAATTGAGGGAAATACTTACGCTACTTTGCTGCATCACCGTTTCCTCTTCAAGGAAAACCAACGCAAGCTCAGGAGGTAGCAACGCACTCCACGCGCGCTCGCGTGGCCCAAACATGCCGCCGGCCACCATAGCTGTTCGTGCCGCATGTGCGCATTGCGGTTCTCGTGCGCCTCCCCATGGCCATGCCTTGCCGTCGGCCGTCATTGGTGTTCATGATGCGCGTGCTCACTATGGTTCCCGCGCGCCTCCTCGTGGCCACACCTTGCCGCTGGACGCCATTGCTATTCACGCCGCGTGAGCACTGTGGTTCCCACGCGCCTCTCCCCGGACAGGCGCCAGGTTCAGCTGTGGCACACCGAGCTCCGGTAAGATCCCGCACGGGCTATGTCCGCGTACACCTCCGACGGGCTGCCACTTCCAGAACGCGACCCACATACACAACCTGGTTTCTCGGCACGATGGCCTAGTCAGGTGTCATCATTACGCACGTCCTCTCTGGTGGCTGCGCAGATGATGTCCGTGTTCTAGCACTCACAACATGTTCGTCTAAATGCCAGAGAGAAAATGAGGAAGAACGAAAAAGAAAAGGTGAAAAATTAATAAACACTTGAGTCACTTACAAGTGAGACACTCATCCAACTCAGCATATTGTCCACACAAGCACACCTCATCCCGACAAGCGGGCCCCATATGTCGGTTTTGCTGTTTTCAAGTCTAAATTGGAGCGTCGGTGCTCCGCATTACGCATTAGGCGCATTTTGGTGGTTTTTTGTGCCCTGCCTTCAATGTGGTACGAAGTTGTTACCCTAGACCCAAGTGTGGTGGTTTTGGGTAAATAACTCACAGGACGAGAAAGCACAAGATTGCAGGACTAGACCTTGTGCCCATCCATTCGTCTCCTGACAGGGACCAAAGGATCGCCATCGCCCATGTATTCGTGCGGGACGAGGTTCTTGTCTACCACTGCTGTAGGGCCATTAGAGGTTCGGGAGCATTCGCCCGTTTCATCGGCAGCGCCGATTGCACCTTCGCTAAGCTAGAGAGAAGGAAGAACGCGACGATTCGGACATCTGGTGCAACAGGCTTGTCGACATACAGAAGAAATACAAGATCATCGGCAATGGGAAGGAGAAGGGCTCCATGGTTGACCTTGCCGATACCATCATCGACCACTGCTATGCCAACATGAAAGAAGACAACGATACCAAGGACCTAAATGCACACCTTGGTGACCCATCATAGCCTATGGTGTGGGCCAGGCCATCCCTCTACTCCCACACATTATCCGGCGGCGGCAGCTCCACCGGCCCACCCTGCACCAGAACAAGTCAACCCTCGTACTCCCCTTCACCTGCGTCTTCCGCCGCTCCGGTTCATTTGGTCCAAGGTCCCGACGTTGTCCTCCGCCTTGGTGTTCTCGCCGCGGCGCCGTTGTCTGTCGTTCCCAACCTGGTCAGCAAAACAAGAGGAATCAGGAGACGACGGTTCATCGAGAGGCTGACAGTCCCGGGCCCACCAGTTCCATGGCCTAGGTTTTGTTGTTTAACATGCGCATCCCACAACATGTTTCAACTTTTTTTTGGATCCAGCAGGTATCAAGAGGCCTTTGGGCCTCCAAGCCTAGTTTGTCTATAACATCAGCATCCCAAGTTATGTTTGTTTTTTCAAGACGACGCACAGCTCAATTCTATTTTTCTATAAGAATGCAAAACTAAATCTATGTTTTCCATTCTATAATAGTATATATACTTATATTTATATCTTGTTTTATTACATATATATATATATATATATATATATAATACAAACAACATAAGGTTCCGTTAAACCTATCGTTCGTCCAACCATTTTATAGACCTTCCCACTTTCTTTATTTTTCATTTTCATTAATCCTTTATCTGAATTTTCTCCCACTTTATTTTTTGATGTAATCTGAGTTTTCTCCCTGTACTTTTCCCTAGAACCAACTCTTCTGTCCCACGTCTATCCTAAAAAATAATAATACCCCACGTCCTATTAACTCATCAAATTAAAATGATATTTTATTTCGTAAATCAGAAGTTCTTACAAAATAATAATAATATTGTTTATATATAACTTGGCAAGTTAACTCCTGGTGATTGCGTACATAAGCTTGCAAAGATTTTACAGACCACTGCAGTAATATACGTGCAATCATGTGTTTATGTTTTTATAACATTTCTCCGTCCATCCCAACATGATATTTTCACCCAGCCCAGCAAGTCCGCAAATTTCGAGAAAGATGCAAAAGGGCTTTAAATTCTACCATAATATATAAACGGGCTGCATAGGCGCTACATCATTATTTCACCCAGCCCAGCAAATAGACTAAAAAAGAAATGGAATGGCTGACATGTGGGCCAATAGGTGGAAGCCAAAGCACTTTGGCAAAAAATAAAATACAAAGGTCCAAGCCTAAGCAAGGCGTTGGATTCACATCCAACATCCGACTTTCTTCTTTAATCTCTCGTCTTCTTCCCCTGGCGCTGCCGGGACCGTCTGCTCTAGCCTCCGGTGTCCAGCGGGGCTGCTTTGCGCGCCTCACAGCGAAATGCTACCCCACCGACGGCCAGGCCATGCCTCCACTCCTCCACACCTCCTGTTGTTCTCTGCCGAGTGTACGCCCACCCCGCACCCGAAGCAGTCAAGTTTCCCACTCCTCTCCATCTACGACTCTAGTACCGCGTCATCCCCATCTCCCGGGCGTTCTAGTCTGGGGCCTCGTCGTCGTCCACCGGCTTGGTGCGCTCTGCACGGTGTGGTCAACATGGTCAACAAACGAGAGTCATCGAAAGATGACTGTACTTGGAGAGGCTGACAGTGGGGACGCGCCATGCCCATGGACGCATGCATGCAACTGCATCCTTTTTACCCTAAAAATAGAGTTTTCTCCCACTGACAGTTGGGACCCACCAGCTACATCTTCGCACGCAAGGAAGTGCGTCCTTGTTACGGGTAAAAAAATGATTCTCCCCCCTGACAGATAGGACCAACCAGATATATCTTCGCACGCAAGGAAGTGCATCCTTATCCTCCCTGGCAGCTGGGACCTACCCGGTCGAAGTGTATGTAGCCTTGTCTGTGTACATACCGGTCGATCGGTCTGTCTGCCATGATGAACTCTGGCTGAGTAAGAGCGGTAGCAGTTCAGGCTGTCCAGTCCAAACCGTGTACACGTACGTACAGCCGGGGTGCAAGAAAGTAAATACGACCACATACGTACATACAGGTAGGGTCTCGAACACGTACTCATGCATACGTATGGCCATGGCTTGTGTACATAGAGAGGCCACAGACGGCAGCAACGACGTCCTGTTCATCGGAAGCCAACCAGCTGGGTCGGAACGGAGAAACTTCATCGTGTTCATGGGGAAGCAACGGAATGCATCATGTTCATTGGGAGGCAACGAAATACGTCTTGTTCATCGGAAGCCAACCAGCTTGGACGGAACAGCCGAAACGAGGTCTGGCGTGCCACAGAACAGAGGAAGCATGCCTTCTGGGACCGCATATGGTCGAAACGGGGTCCTATCCATCGGGAAGGGTCTGGCGTAACGCAAAACGGAGGAAACAGCCTTGTGTTCCACCGCGTACGGTTGAAACAGGGTCCTATTGATCGGGAGGGGTGTGGCGTACCGCAAAACAGAGGAAACGGACTTGTGTTGGAGCGCCTATGGTCGAAACAGGCTACTTTCATCGGGAGGGGTGTGGCGTACCGCAAAATGGGACTCCACGGGTTACTGTTCATCTCCATCCTCGACCTCCTCCAACCTCCATAGGCTACTATTCATCCACCGTCGACCTCCTCTAGCCTCCACCTGCGACTGTTCATCCACGGGCTCCTTTTCATCTAGCCTCCACCGCTCCTCCACCGGCTACTGTTCAACCAACCCTCTCCTCGGGGTCCTGTTCAACCACCTCTCCACGGGCTACTGTTCATCTAGCCCTCCACCGACTACTGTTCAACCTGCCCTCCACAGGGTCATCCTGTTCATCCAGCCCTCCACGGGCTCCTGTTCATCCACCCCCAACCGGCTCGATCTATCGAGGTCCTGTTCATCCAGCAGCAACGGCCTCTACTACCACAGGGTCCTGTTCATCCAACCCCCACCGGGAACTTTTCATCCAACCCCCCCCCCCCAACAACGCTCACTGTTCATCAAGGGAAGGAGGCAGTAGGTTTGATCGGCTTCAGTCAGCCGTAGTAGCGAAAGAATCGCTTGATCGGGTTTAGTTAACAGCCAGGGATCGATCGATCGCTCGGGTTCAGTAACGCGTAGCCTGCAGTGCAATCGCTCGGGTTCAGTAGGTGAACACCTCGCTTGGGTTCATTTAGAGCCCAATGCCTCGCACCCACAAGCGTACGTGTATGAGAGAAACATGCAATCCCTCTGTGCATCGCTCGGCCCCGACCACCCACCGTAACTGGGAACTCCCCGAAATTTTCCTTGCCCTCGCTTCTACCATGATTTTTTCTGTCATGGACGGCCCAAAGAATGTCATGCAGGTGCGTCTCTGGCCCGCCCAGGATGAAAAGCCCAATTTCTGTCATGATTTTTTGCCATAGAAGTAGGAGCCCACCACATCTATGATGATACCAGGTTTTGTCATAATTATCATCATAGAAGTGTCAGAAGTATGGCAGAAAAAAAATTAGTTCGGCCCAAAATGTCACGCATGTGTCTTTTTTTTATAGTGCTTCTTGTTGGTTATGCTGAAGAGAAGAGCTTGGGGCCAGGCCCCGGCTCTTAGTTTGGGCTGGTGTTGCCAAATGCTGGTGCTGGTGCCCGGGGAGTGAGCCTGGTCCTTGCTGAGGTAAATCTCTTGGCATCTTTGAGGCTCGTCCGGGAGGCATGGCTGGAGATCACTGGTAATCCCAACACTGCCCCTCCCGGAGGTCTTGGGGCTGATGTCGACGAGAGGCATGCCTTCCTGCTCGCCAAGGTGGGGTGGTGCGCCTCGAGCCCCCTGGCCGTCTCGCTCGCTGTCTCTCTGGAGAAGGTGTCGGGCTGGAGTCCCGGTGCTTCTCGAGAGCAACGGTGGTGAGGATAAAACGAGGGAAGACAAAGAAGGCGGGTGGCAGGGGGTCAGGTCGGAGTATGATGGCGTGGATGCCTTTGCCTCCGACCGACGACCTGTCACCTTGTCTTTCCGTTCTTCGCCTCCCTCCCCGGCACCATCATCACTAGCCTGCTTGGGTGATAGCCGGGGAGGGATGTTGTCTTGGCGCCTTCGCCTCCCCTCCAGCAGTCTTCTGGCTGAGCTTTGGTGGATGACTCCACTGGTGCTCAAGCCAGGGCTTCTTGCTGGCTCTAGAAGTGGTGACCAGAGGGTGCCACCCCGTCTCTGCACTCCTTCTTCGCAGCCTCGCCACTCCCGGTCTTGTCAAGCTGCATCGGGTGGATTGCGATGGGACCGGGATGGGCTCCTGCTTGGGCACCCTTTTCTCATCTTTTCCTCCTTCCATCGCAATGCTTGATGGAGGGAAAATGAAAAGAGGGGATTACGAGGCACTTTCCTTTTTTCAATCTTAAACTTGTAGGCACTTGCCGAATTTTAATTCAAATAATGTAATCTCTCTAGTCCAGGTTTGTATTCTGTAATGCTTATACATGTATCAGCATATTAATGAAAAAGATGAACCTTGCCGGGAACCCGTGCATGTATATTTCCATGCAGAGGTGGGATGCCTCCTTAGTGTAAGTAAACGAGTTTTCCCTGGCAGGCTATCCTGCCAGCACCCTTTTTGTCTGCCGGAGAACTGTGTCTACCGGGTAAAGGATAAAGGGACCAGCCCCCCGCAAACTTCCTTTTACCAAAAGCCACTATGACCGTCCTGACCGAAGCAACGTTCGAGTCAAGGATGGCAGCACCTAAGTCTCAAGATAGTGGCGAGGTTTTCTCATGCACAAGTTATAGCTTACAGAATACTAATGGACAAGAGGTAGAACTTATCTGTTTTGGCTTGCCGGGGATCGCAGTGTCGGGCCATCTTCTCAACTCCTTGTTGAAGCTAAGTTCACGGTAGGAACCTGCAACTTCATGTAGATGAGAATGAATGCAGGATGCGATCCTATCTATATGCATATGTAAATGCTCATGAAATGCTTATGCAATGATCTTGGAATGTTCATGCATGCATGTAACTTGGTCGGGGGCCCCCACAGCGCTTCGTTTATTTTCTCTTGCATAGGGTCATCGCCCTCACTTTGTACGAGGGGTTACATGCAGCTGAGGCAAGGCCTGTACAAAAGGATGGCTATCAGGCAGGGCCCGACAGCCACGCCTTATGGGTAGAACTTGCGGAGATGCTCAATATTCCATGAGTTTTGCAATTGAATGCCATCTCCGATCTCCAAATGGACTGCACCAGGTCTGGTGACTCGTACTACCCGGTAATGGCCTTCCACTTTGGCGACAACTTGTTTGTACCCTTGGCGGACTGAACGCGCCTAAGGACAAGGTCGCCTTCCTCAAAACACCGGGCATGAACCCTGCAGCTATGATAGCGATGCAGGGCTTGCTGATAGCATGCAGCACGCGTAGCAGCCCGGAGACGATTCTCCTCGAGTAGCACAGCATCGTCTCGCTGGTGTTGATCTTCCACTACTTCACCGTAGGCAAGCACTCGAGGTGACCCATAAATGAGTTCCATGGGGATAACTACTTAAGCCCATAGACCAAGGAGAAGGGAGTCTATCCGGTAGCTCGGTTTGGTGTCGTTCTGAGGGACCAGAGAACTACCGGCAGCTCATCGATCCACCGCCTGTCGTGCTTCTGCAGTGTATCAAAGGTTCTTGTCTTGAGTCCCCGCAGCACTTCATCGTTCGCCCTCTCAGCTTGTCCATTGCTTTGGGGGTGTGCAACAGAGGCAAATGAGATCTTGCATCCGAGGGCATGAACATATTGCATGAAGGCATGGCTCGTGAACTGGGTGACGTTGTCGGTAATGATCCTTGCCGGGACTCCAAAACGGCACACCAATTTTTTTCAAGAACTTGATAGCTGACTGAGCAGTCACCTTTCTCACGGCAGTCACTTCCGACCACTTTGTAAACTTGTCGATAGCAACGAATAAGAATTCAAAGCCCCCGATTGCTCGGGGGAAGGGCTGAGGATATCGAGCCCCCAGACCGAAAAGGGCCATGATAGAGGGATTGTCTGAAGAGCTTGGGCTGGCAGGTGGGTTTTCTTGGAATGGAACTGGCAGGCTTCACACTTGGTGATTAGCTCGACTGCATCTTGGAGGGCAGTGGGCCAATAGAATCCCTACCGGAATGCTTTCCCAACTAATGCCCTTGATCCAATGTGGGAACCCCACATGCCTTTGTGTATATCAGCTACCAGTTCCTTTCCTTCTTCTCGGCAGACGCCCTTCAATTTCACACCATTGGGCCTTCTTATGTACAGAGTGTCATCGACAAACTGATACATACTGGCCCTCCGGGCTACTTTTTTGGCTTCATATTGGTCGCCGGGAAGCTCTCCGGTTTGGAGGAAGTGGACAATGTGCCTTGACCAAGTTGGAGCCTAGGGCTCGGCAACAAGGACTAGCGGCACCTCCTTTGCTGCGGGAGCACATGCCTCGTTCACGGGGTCCATGGGCCCGGATGGAGGGTGTGGTCCGGCAGGCGGCGAGGAGTTGTTTCCGGCAGGGTCTCTGCCAAGAGCAGATGGCTCTACCGGGAGAGGCTTACCGAAGTCCAATTTCCTCCTTTTCCAGGCCATTGTTGCTGGGGATACGGAGGGCTGAGGAAGATGGAGAACAAAAGTCCCTGGTTCCACAGCAAGCTTCTATGCAACACACTTTGACAGATGATCAGCTATGCTATTTTCCACACAGGGTACATGCTCTCTTTGCAATCCGTCAAAGTGTTCCTCCAATCTCCTCACTTCCTCGACGTATGCCTCCATCAATGGACTTCGGTAATCCTTGTTGACTTGTATCACCACAACCTGTGAATCTTCTCGAACGATCAACTTCTTAATTGCCAATTCTACTGCAATCTTGAGCCCGGCAAGGAGCCCTTCATACTCTGATGTGTTGTTGGTTCCCTCTTCCCAGGAAAAGTGCATCTGGACGATGTACTTCAAGTACTCCCTGGAGGGGGTGACAAGAAGCACGCCAGCCCCTGCACCTTGCAGGGAAAAGGCACCATCAAAATACAAAATCCATTCTTGGGGTGATTCCTTGTCGGGGATAACTGTCTAGCACTTCGTCATCAGGGGTTGGCATCCATTCTGCAATAAACTCTGCCAATTCCCTACTCTGGATTGTTGTTGTGCTCTCAAACTTCAAGCCAAAGCTGGATAACTCCAAAGCCCACTCCACTATTCTGCCGGTAGCCTTAGGGTTTCGGAGTATCCTTTGCAACGGGAAATGAGTGACAACTGTGATCTCATGGGCTTGGAAGTAGTGGCACAGTTTCCTTGAGGCCATGATGAGACCAAAGATCAACTTTTGCACGCTAGAGTACCTCAATGTAGTCCCCCCGTGACAAGGAGCTGACGAAGTACACTGGGTGCTGCACCACTATCTTCCTTGTCATGTCCTTGGGGTTGCTCTCGCTGCCGTGCTCATTACTGTCGTGATTCTTATCTAGCTTTGCCGGTCCTTGCTCACTCTCTGCCTTATCAACTTCCCGTTGTGCCACCAAGGCTGCACTAACCACTTGGTTGGTTGTCGCTAAGTACAGCAGCAACGGCTCTTGTGGTTTGGGAGCAACCAGGATAGGCATAGAGGACAAGTAGGTCTTCAACTCTTGCAAAGCTGCATCTACTTCCGAAGCCCACTTCATGGGTCCTGCCTTCTTCATAATTTTGAAGAACGACAGGGCGCGCTCGGCAGACTTGGAGAAGAATCTGCTTAGCGCGGCAACGCACCCTGTCACACGCCTTACATCCTTAACTTTCCTTGGCGCCTGAATCTGCTTGATAGCTTTGATCTTGTTGGGGTTGGCTTTGATCCCCCGATGGGACACAAAGAACCCAAGCAGCTTGCCGGAGGGAACGCTAAACATACACTTCTCCGGGTTGAGCTTCAAGTTGATCTTGTGCAGATTAGCAAATGTCTCCTCTAAATCCTGAATAAGGGTGGTTCTATCCTTGGTCTTGACCACAATACCATCCATATAAGCCTCTATGTTTCTGTGCAGTTGTGGCTCAAAACCAATCTGGATTGACCTTGCAAAAGTGGACCCGACACTCTTTTATTCGAATGGCATGCGAAAAAATAGTACGTACCACATGGAGTGATGAACGACGTCTTTTCTTGGACATGAAGATCTGATGGTACCAAGAATATGCATCTAGAAAGGAGAGCAAATCACAACTGAAGTGGAATCCACAATCTAATCGATACGGGGCACGGGAAACGGGTCCTTCGGGCAAGCTTTGTTGAGATCTGTGAAATCTATGCAAAGCCTCCACTTCCCTTAGCCTTCCGGACCACCACTGGATTTGCCAACCACGTGGGGTGTAACACTCCTCTGACCAAACCAACTATTTCAAGTTTCTTGATCTCTTCTGCAATGAACTGCTACCTCTCCAAGGTCTGCTTCCGGACTTTTTGCTTAACAGGTCAGGCATATTGGCAGACAGCAAGGTGGTGCTCGATTACCCCCCTGGGAACGCCGGGATATCAGATGGTTGCCAGGCAAACACATAGATATTCGCCCACAGGAAGGCAACGAGCACCCTTTCCTATTTTTCATCGAGGGTGGTGATGATAGTGAAAGTACCATCAGCGCCAGCCAGCACTGCCGGAACCTTCTTTACTTGGGGTGCATCAACCTTGGATCTCTTGTTGTTGGAACTCTCCAGCAAGTCATCAACGGGTGCCATGCACTCGATAGGGGAACGCTTCCTGGAATCTCTACCAGAGTCCCTACAACCTTTCTTCTTTCCCTTACTTTCCTTAGCGGGAACTACTGTTGTCGCTGCCTCTGCCGCGACTGCATCCCGGTACATCTTGTCCACGCAAATGATTGCATCCTTCTCATCTGATGGGATGGTAATGACTCCCAAAGGCCCAGGCATCTTCGAGGTGTTGTAGGCATAGTGGGATGCCGCCATGAATTTAGCCAGGGCTGGGCGTCCAAGAATCCCATTGTACGGCAGGGGAGGTCAACCACATCAAACACAATCTTCTCAGTCCGGTAGTTGAGCTCTCCCCAAAACGTTACCGGCAACGTGATCTTTCCCTTAGGATGACTCCTGCCGAGATTAACTCCTTGAAATGTGTCGGTAACCTCTAGTTCTTCCTCTGCTATCTGAAGCTTGCTGGTAACTACCGGGGAGATCAGATTCAACCCAGCCCCGCCGTCCACCAACATTTTTGTGACCTTGAGGTTGCGAATCATTGGAGGGACCAACAATGGGCAAAGATCCTACCGCGGTGGTGCGGTTAGGGTGATCCTCTTCGTCAAAGATGATGGGCGTGCATGACCATTTGAGCAGCTTTCGGGCCTCTGGCGCTGATTCCACGACATTGACTTCTCGTGCCCACGCCTTGAGCTCGCAGTGAGAGGTGTGCAAAGATGCACCCCCGTCAATGCACAGGGCGTCTGTGGCCTTCTGGAACTCCTGCTCGCTGGTTTCCTCTTCATCCCCTCCATCACTCTCATCATCACAGGCTTCCTTCTCTCGACCTTTGGCGGGCGGGCTTTCCTTGGTTCTGAAAGGGTTTGCCGAGGCGATTTACTTCACCAACTCATCCCTTACCGCCAGCAACATTTTGACCTTTTTCCTTTTCACGCTTCTCATACTCTGCTCTCTGTCTCTTGACAAGCTGCTCAACTTGATAGCACTCTTGAAGGTCGTGGCCTTTGGTCCGATGAAATCTTGCAATATAGCCCAGTCACAGCTTCCCGGTAGTCAGCGCACACGGCCGCTTCCTTGCCGGGGACCTCAGCTTTGGCCTCCCTACCGGTACCAGGTGTACCCGATCCTTCAACAGTCATCACTGCCTTATCCCTCCACTTCTTACTGCGCTTCTTGCTCTTCTTCTGACTGGTTGATTCATCATCGTCCTCTGAGACGATGTTGGTGCAATCTTCCTCTCCAGGCAACTTCCTTCCCTCCTCCATCCGATCACGGTTATCCACCAGGGTGTAAAGCTCCTTCACAGTCTTGGGCAACCGCATGTTCATCTTGGAACTAATCCGGCGGTCACGCACATTGGACTGGAAAGCAGCTATTACAGCTGCTGGATGGATATTCGGGATGTTTCTATGAACTTTGCTGAATCTCTGTAAATACTTACAAAGGGTTTCTCCTTCCATCTGTTGGAGAAGCTACAAGTCGATGGGCCTGCCGGGCTCTTGATGGCCGCCGGTGAAGGCGCCAATGAACTCACGGCAGGTCAGCCCACAGTGAAATGGAGTTCTCTGGTAGGTGCATCAGCCAAGATCTCACATTGGACTTGAGAGCCAAAGGTAAGTAGTTGGCAAACACCTTCTCATCTCTTCCCTTGGCAGCCTGAATAGTGATGGTGTAAATGCTCAAGAACTCTGCCGGGTTCAGCCTCCCATCGTACTTCTCAGGTATCTCTGGCTTGAACATGCGAATAGACGGCCAACGGACTTGCCGCAGCTCACGAGTAAAGGCAGGGCACCCAACCTAGAAAGGTAGGCACCCGCCAATACCGAGCGCGGGTTCGTGAACGTCGGGGCCGTCACACCCATCAGTTCGTCGGGGGCCGTCACGGCGTTGCTCAACAACAACGCATGTGTCTCCCCTCCGCCTATCCTCTGGGGCTCGCCATCGGCCTGGACGTCCTCGAGGGTCAGAAGTGGCCATCGGGACGTCGCCAGGGTCTTGATTCTACTGTTCTCGCGTTGGCTGCCGTGGCGGGGACTGTACCGTGGGGTGGCACCTTACGTACAGCCAGCAGCATGAGCCATTGTTGTTGCCTAGGGAGGCCGTGGCGGGCCACCTCGATGCGAGCCCCTAGCTTCAGCAAAACCGAGCAGACTTTGGATGATGGTACACCTTCGTCCATCTGTTCGGCCGCTGGAGGAACCCTCAGCAGCAGCTGAGCCCACGCCATGGTCTCCGTGGCTGTGCTTGGCATAGGTAATGATGAAGTAGATCGCACTGTCGGTCCGCTCCTGACGGTGCCAGCAGCGGCAGCACGCATCACCCCGCTACTACAGGGTGGCCACCTAGATGGTATGGTGGTGCAGCGAAGGCGCTCAAGGGCCACCGCTCTGTCAGGCACAACAACTTGGTCGAACCGTCCTAGGGGAGACACGCGTGCGGCGGTCGTTCCCGTATCGAGGGCGGTCGGAGGGTGGCCATTTGCCCCGGCCAGAGCGTCCTTGCTGCGGCTGTGCCCGTCGGCATGAGGAGGGGCGCGGATGGAGTAACCCCCTCACCCGTACCTAGTGGAGCGTGGCCGTCGGGGTATTGCTGATGCTATTCTCCTTCGATGTCTCCCGCTCCTATGTCGGCCACGGGGGAAGTGGTGACGGTGCCTCCTGCTCCGACCACGTGCCCAGCGGTGTCCATATACTGGTGTGTCTCCGCGTCCCCCACGGCATTAGAGGCCGCGGGTGGCAGAGCCTTCGAGGTGTATGGGTGAGCCGAAGCACCGGATTTCTTCTTGGGCACCATGGTCGATGGTGTCGTCGAAGGTGAATACGGTGATGGAGATGACGTGCTGCACACACCTTCAGGTTCGCGCAAGCGCTCCCCCTACCTGGCGTGCCAAAGATGTCGTGGGAAACCACGACCACCTATGGGACCGGAGGGCCCCTTGCTGGTTTGGCGGGGGGAAGTTGTGCTGCACAAAGAGCAGACCAGCATGGGGCAGCACGACAGAGATCACACAGGCAATTTTACCCAGGTTTGGGCCGCCGTGAGGCGTAAAACCCTACTCTTGCTTTGGTAGATTGATGGTGGAAGAATGGTGGTGGTGTGTAGTACACTTGCTCGGCTGGGGCGGCAGTGGCTACGCGTGTATGGGGGTGTGAGTTATCCAATATTCTAACCCTTTCTACGGTTGTCATGGGCCTCCTTTTATAGATTAAGGGGTTACCACAATGGCAACGTAGTCATTAAGCACTGATAAGATAGCGAACAGTGCTATCATACCTAACTTTGCAGGCTAACAGGGTGCATTAAATGCACCACCTAACGTCACGTCATTGGTTCCCCGGCAAGCCTTGCTGGGCTATCTCGCCAGCTCCACGCCTGCTTGCTTGACACGTCACAGGACGGGTGTCATCTGTAGGCATTTCCTGTAGAAAGAGACTGCCATGTGGCGAATGGCGGCATCTTAGTCACTTTATGGCTTGGCACCACACTGATTGACAACGTGGGTCGTGGCGGAGTGCTTGGGTGAGGTGGTGTTGCCTTCGTGAGTCCCGGCAGGCCCTGCCGGGACGTCTTGGACGTCTTCTTCCGGGGGTGACCCCGTCCTTGCCGAGCTCATTTGCCCGGCAAGGGGGGAGGGGATTTTCTCTTGGTGGCATCTGACTTCTCAGGCTTGACTTTGGTCCTCTTGATCTGCACGCTGGTCCTTCGAAGCTCTTGGTTCCTTGTACTCTGACTTAGGTTGGTGTTGTATTATTGTTCCCATGCCTGTGCATAGTCTGGGCAACCGACCCAGGGTTTGTTGCACCGACACTTGTACTGCTTCTCCTATCGCTGCTGCAGCCGATGTACAACAAGATGCAGAGCCAGATGAAGAGGTGCCTCAAAATGATGATGAGGATGAGAATATGTTCCTTGATCTGGTAGATACTGTCAGTAAACAAGCAATGGAAGATGAATATCAGGAGCAACCTATCAACTGTGCTAGATTTGATGACACCGACGATGCAGAACATCAACAACCTAGTTTTAGATGAATATGATGGTGAGGACATGCCAACAATTGAGTGGAACAGGGAAGATCCTCAGCTAGCTGTCGGCACCATATTCCAGTCGATGGTGGATTGTCGTAATGCAGTGACTACATATTGCATTCTCACTAAAAATACATATGTGGTTGACAGGAGTGAGCCAACAAGGTTCACTGTTCATTGCCCATATGATATGTGTAGATGGAGGTTCCATGCATCACACATGTTGAGAAGCAAGTTCATTCTGGTTTGTGTATTTCAGTTTATACTAATTCATTTTATTTTCAGATCATTATGTAATGTTATTTTGTTTGGGTCCCATTTTGTTTCAGATAAAAAAGAACCCACACCAGCACACTTGTCCACCTGGATGAGGAGGAAGGAAGGCTAAAACAAAGCCAGCAAAGACTAGGTGGGTGGCAGGTGCAATTTTGGATTGGTTGAGAGAAAAACCAACACTTGGTCCAACAGCACTCCATGGGAAGCTATTTGAGAAGTACAAGATTGATATACCTTATATGAGGATTTTCTATGCTAAGGAAATGGCTCTTGACATGATTAATGGTCCTTGGAATGAGAGCTTTCAGTTGCTCTACACATTTAAATCTGAAGTGGAAGCTGCTATTCTAGGGAGTGTTGTTGAGATTGACAAGCATACTATTACATACAAAATAAAAGGGAAGTCATTTCAGAAGGAGTGCTTCAAGAGGGCTTTTGTTTGTTCCAAGGCTTCTTGGCTGGGGTTTCTTCATGGTTCCAGGCCCTATTTGACTATTGATGCAACTGCTTTGAATAGAAGGTGGAGAGGACAACTAGTGGCATCTTCTGCAGTTGATGGACACAACTGGCTATTCCCGGTTGATTTTGGTGTGGTGGAGGTAGAGTCTGAGGAAAGTTGGGTCTGGTTTCTGCAGCAGTTGCGCAACCTTATAGGTACACCCCCAGGTTTAGCTATACACACAGATGCTTGCAAGGGTTTGTAGAGAGCAATGGAAATTGTATTCCCTAGAGTGGAGCATAGGGAAATGTATGCGACACCTAGCGCAGAATTTTAGAAACAAATTCAAAGGTAAAGTTTATGATGAGAACTTATGGCCAGCATCATACACATGCAGTGAGAGAAGCATGAACATCATTTGAGAGTGTTGTATGCTCACAATCGTGTGGTGAAGGAGTACCTAGATGCACATTCAAGAAGAAAATTCAATGAAATTTGCAAAGTAGACTATGTGACCAGTAACCTGGCAGAGTGTTTCAATGCAAAGATCAAGTCATTGAAAGGGCTTCTGATATGACAAATATTTGATAAGATCCGGCAGATGATCATGATAAAGATGGCTCTTCGCAAAATAATTGCAGAAACAGAATATGTTGGCCATCTTATGCTCCCATCTCTTATTAAGTCATTACATGCCAAGGCAAGAGGACTGAACATGAAATGCATTCGAGCAGCAACACACGAGGCTGAGGTAACATATACTGACTGTAAAAACAGGGAATGGAGATATCCGGTTCCCTAGCAACTAGGGAAGGCAGTTGTAGGCAATGGCAGCTCCGTGGATCATTGACAATTGTATACCAGCAATCGTTTGCTCACAACACACACGGCTTGTTAGCAGGAATCATCTATGTTGTTATTGGTCTTCCCACACATTTCTGATTACAGACCTGTTTGCCGCGTATCACACACATCTTGTTAAGTTGAACCATTTCTGTTCTCTTGGCTCAACGCAAACAGTTCATCCGAGTGAACTGTATGTTGTATATCGCACACACCTTCATTTGGCTGCCCATTTCTGTTGTTCCACCTCATCACAAACAGTTCATCTGAGTGAACCGTATGTTCTACATCACACATGCCTTCATCTGGCAGCCAGTTTCTTTTGTTCCTCCTCATCGCAAACAGTTAATTGAACTGAACCGTATGCCCTGCATCGCACACGCAACCAAAATCTAAACCGTGTTTGATGCATATGTCATCACAAACGTTTTGCACCTTTTTTGACAGGTTTTTTACACCACCATTTGCGATTATTGCATCGCACCCAGTTTTGTCGAAGGGTCTCTGATCGTAGTGTCACGTTAGCAGCATCCTAGAGTAGTGTGCATACATGCCCGGCATCTGATGATTGTTATAGGTGGTGAAGATGGTCAAGTTGATCAATGCATCTCTGCATATTTTTCTGTTGCCAAATTCAGGGCTGCTTATGCTTCCAATGTGCCTGCACTCTTGGGAAAATACCAATGGAACATAGTAGATCCAGGATTAAAACTACATTCTCTTGTACTGACTAGACCACCAGGAAGACCCAGGAAGAACAGGATCAGAAGAGGTGAAGAGGGTCGTGTAAAAAGACAATGTAAGTGCAAAAAATGTGGAACCCTAGGCCACATTTCTAGGAATGTACTAATCTAGTGGATGCTTCATTTGGAGAAGAGGAACAGTGGGCAGCAACAAATGCAGAGGAGAATGCAGCATTAGAGCAGATTGAAGCTACTACAGAGGAGAATGCAACATTAGAGCAGATTGAAGCTACTACACAGGAAAATGCAGCATTAGAGCAGATTGACGCTAATACAGAGGAGAATGAAGCAGCAAAGCATATTGCAGCTAATTCAGAGGAGAATGAAGCAACCAAATTAGCACTGCCGGCAGCTTGGTATGTGTGCAACAACCCTCCCTTTTCATGCATTTCTTCTCTTTTTATCGATGGCTTATAATATTTTTGTGTTTGGCCTAGCTCTAGGAAAATTAGAGGAAAAGGAGAGAAAAGGCCAAGAGAGGGAGATTTAGAAGAATATGAAGCCATGGCTTATGAAGGTTTTGAACCCCGTCAACTGGCCAGTGCAACTTCTCCGTCAGCACCTCGACAGCCACCACCCGAAGTGAAGATCAAAAGGAAGAAGAAAAAGCTAGATATCCCACCTAGGGAAATCAGGAGCAAGACTGTTAAGCCGTCTCGGAACACAAGGAGCAAGGAAAAGATGTGGAGTGCAAGTTGTAAACTTTGAGCTTTAAGGATTTGTACTAAGGTTGTGAAAACTTGTAAGGTTTAATAATGCTATTCGTACTTTGATGTGAAATTTGAGGCAAAATTTGAATTTGAGGCAAAATAAATTTATATATTAGGCAAATTTTGAATTTGAACCAACACTTGAACTCCGATCTGTGGTGCGATGTTACAATGTTTGCTGAACTATTATAAACATTAGGTGATCAATCCGATCTCATTTGCATGGTAAAACTTATAGTCATGGGAAATGTGCTCCAAATATGCTCCGAAGCTAGGGTAAACTGCCCCATTTGTAATCAAGTATTTTTTGGACCAACTCTAAATGAGCTAAATATTTTTTATTAACACCTATTCAATCTATATAGTGTAGATTCGAAGTCTCACTATTTATTGAATTAATCTTCATTTTTTACATTTTTTTGAAAATAATGTGATTTAATAGAAAACCATTAAAAACACATTTAAAATATGAAAAAATAAAACTAAGTTTAGATCCTTCTTATTCACTTTGAAATGAAGCTTTGGTGATTTTTAATTTTTTTTTAATTTTTCAAAAAACCTAGCACCTTTCCTTGAACTCTCTACAACGTTGTATGTGATAGCTCCTATGTGTGAAGGTTTTTTATGAAAATGTCCATAGAACAAATTTATGATTTTTTGTTGGTAACATATCACATAAGACGACATTATGCGCAGGTTTTATATTTTTTCGATTTTTTTAAATTAATGGTGCTCATTTAACCACGATCGTGCCAGGTAGGTTTGTTTTTTCTTGAAAATGACCATAGACCAAGTTTAGTATTTTTCCTCATTAGTGTGCCTTATAAAATGACGATTCACAAAGGTTTCATATTTTTTGGATTTTTAAAAATTAGTTATGCTTAGTAAAACACTAGATAACCCCGTTGACCAACTCAAAACCCCACTAAACCCCGTGGGGTTTCGCCTAACCCTAGCTCCAAACATCAGCCGTCCGATCATACCCTAGCGCCAAGCGGCAGCCCAAAGATATGGTCTTCTAGAAGGAATTCTGAGGCCAGGCTACGTGCAGGCTCCGCGCCATTGGATCACCAGGACGGCTCCGCGTCGTTGGATCCTTTGGCGATCCGCGAGAGGCGATCCGCAAGACGTTGGTTGTGCTCGCCCACCATTGCCTCCCCTGTATTCCTCTTCTTCTTCTGCAGCGACCAGAGGAGCCACTTGTCTGCTTCTTCTTCTCTAGCGACTAGATATGTCGAGCTCCACTTTAGCCTCCCGCCACTCGTGGCCCCACTATGGTCCAGTGCCCATGGAGCTATGCCCTGACTGCCCATGCACCGTGCCACTGAAAAGGTTGACTTCGAGGGAGGACAAGAAGGACAACTTGTTGGGTTCTACGGCAGGGTGCGTCGACTGCAAATTAAACCTAAGCGTAGAACATCCAACAACATGCTACGGGAGATGGATCGTAGATCGTTACCACTAGACGCGCAGTGTCGTGCAGCGAAAGAAGAGTTGGGGCAGCGCGTCCGTGTGGATCGTCTCCTCCTCGTCCGATGTCCCTCGAACAGCCGGTCGTACGATCACACGTACAAGTTCGCCAGAGCCGCGCAGGTGCACCGCCTCTAACGGTATCCGGCGCATGCAGGAGGAACACCGTGCGGCGGACTGCTAGGTCCGATCACACAGTCGGCGGCGAGTGGAGGTGTCTATTCGCAACACATGCAAACCCTAGTGACAGCACCGAAGCGATCAACCCCATGAGTGTGCCGCAGCTCCACTTTCTATAGGCGTCCATCACGAGCTCAACACTTGGGCCTCGTACGGACCCTAAAGGCCACAAGTCTACTCGGCCACAATTCGAATACAGCTCGGATCACATCCGACCAGTGTCCTCGGATCCGACCTCGTAGGTTCCTTCCCTTAAGCGCGCGACCCCTTAGGTTCAAGTCGGCTTGGTCATAGTTCGGATCACCTCTGACCTGCATGGTTGGTAGCGGCCTCTAGCAAGGCATGCCGACCACCAAGCAGACTATGAAGCTGGTTAGGCGAACCTATACAACATGTCACACTTCTGTTCCCTTTGCCACACGATATATGTTGTTGGGCTCAAGGCGAGATTGTCATCCTTGTGCTAGCCCGACCTCTTTCTCGTTCTAGTGATGTCAACCACTATCCGGATTATCTCATAATCCTTGTTGCATGGTCATGCTTATCATGGTCAGATCACACGAGGGGGCCAGAGTATATCTCTCCTAATCGGAGGGGAAAATCCCATCTTGCTTGACCATGTCTCGCAGCATGGGTCTGGACAAGCCTGAAACCTACCTTTGTAACTGCCCAGTTACGGAGTAGGGTTTGGTCGGCCTAAAGCAGGTCTTTCACCATCCCGAGTACATGCGCTAGCTCAGGTCTTAGGACATAGAATGTATGTTGTACTAGTGACTCACAGATGACATATCGCTGCGTCTCATAGTTGGGTCTGTCCGACTCGGACCTTATCTCGACTCGGATCCGACTACGTTGAATCCGACCAGACCTTTCCAAGTCCATATTATCCGGTTAGCATCCAATGCTCCATGGCTAGTGAGACCGAGCCATCGACCGTGTCATATGCTAGTCTAGTTGGTTGCGCATCCACACAGCCCTTTCGACTAGGGACCTTTTAGGACAGTCACCATACAATGCATAGTCCCACAAACAAGTCACGCACTTGCTGATACACATCATTGATAATGCCAAAGGACTATCTTTATTCATAAACACATAGGAAATATCATCATACGTGATTGCCTCTAGGGCATATCTCCAACACAACTTTGGGCGTGAGTTCGTGAAATGCGAGAGCAAGCCAGAGGGGCAGTTTAGATCTTATGATTTTTCTTTGACCCTTTCCTTTTCTCTTTGCTTCTAATTCTTTTTTGTTGGATCTGAGATTTAGGGTTCATGATTTCATTTCAGATCGTGAAGAAATGCACACATTTTGAATGGACGGATGACTACGTTCGCATGCTTCAAGGGGAGGGCTTGCTTAATTCAATGGGGCCGCAACCCGGGAGGTCAATATGCCGTCAGCCACTCGGAATTTGGTCTCTAAAAGTGCTTCTCCGATAGTTGGGTATGAGGATCTGAAGGGGGAATTAAATAAGATGAACAAGAACTTGAGGTAGATGATTCAGTTGAACAAGCAGGCCAATCTGATAGCTTTATGATTTTATTTTTGTATAGTTGCTCTAGGATTTGCTTACTTGCTGGTCATCACTCGTTAGAGATGTTACTTGTGTTGTGTCATGTGCTCTACGATTTTCTTAAGGGTTTGTGGATCATGTGCTCTCTATGTTGCTTAATTTGATGATCATGTGCTCTCTATGTTGCTTAAACTATGTCTCTATCTCCATCTCTGAATCTCTGCAGGTGTTAGTTTTGGACACTTTCAGTTTTGTCAGACAACATCGAGGGCAAGAGAAAAAAAAATGTAGTTATTGGGCCCAAAATGAAACCAAGCTCTGGTTGGGCCGTTGTATCTCGTTGACTGTCGAACGCCCACAAAGATTAAAGAGGCCTAGAAAAATAGTGCTTGTGATGGCTCTGTTTTTCCTCTGTTTTTTTGCTTGATTGTTTTGATTGCACCTATAGAGATTGAGTGCATGTTGGCTACATTACAAGAATAGGTTTCATTGTTTGAAATTACACAACAATAGATATTGCCACCAAGAGCCACCAACAAGTAAACAATGGGCTACCCTTCAAAAATGATTTTCATCCTGCCAAATGGCCACAAACTATTCAAAAAATAGCTTCTTTTTTGTTTATAGGTATCCAACAATATATATATGGGCACCAACATTTCAAAACATTTAGCTTCTTTTTATTCTTTTCAACATCAACATGGCTCATCTTTCCAGCCTTAATTCCTTTTTGACACCTCAACTAGTCCATTAGCCGCCCGTGCCAAAACTTGGAACCAATAAAACCTATAATATAAGGGTCAACATTAATTTCATCATGCCAAATGGCCACAAACTATTCAAAAATTGTTAGCTTGTTTTTGTTCATATAATACACGGAATAGGGCCACCAACAATTCAAAAAAATAGCTTTTCTCCTTCTTCTTTTAACATCAACATGGCTCATTTTTCTAGCTTTAGGTTCCTTTTTGACACTTCAACAGTCCATTATCCGCGCGTGTGAAAACTTGACCCTAAAATATAGGGAATATAAGGGCCTACTCTAAATGGGCCATTTAAACTTGACCTACACAACATGAATATAACAAGACGAATGGGCTACCCTCCAACTATTTTTACAAGGCTAACCCCAACACTTGCTGGTTTTCATTGAGGGTACCCTTCCATGCTTGATTTAGTAGAAGGGATTGTCTACGGCACCATATCCATCTAGCGATATCTCACGTCAAATAAGATATAAATAGCAAGCAAAACACAGATAACCAACGACATATCAAATAGGTAGCAAGCATAACATAGTTCTTAGGGGATAACACGACAGAGATAAAAAGTTCACGGTACAACCAACGACATAATTAAGATAGAAATATATAGGATAAAAATCCCTAACACCCTAGGGCAAGACAAGCTTCACGAGACCGGGCCTTCACCACCATCTTCAATGCTCCTCCTCCATGCCATCCTCGCTGATGTAGTAGGGGAGGTTGTGCATACCGTTGCGGGTGGGGAAGATGTTGTTGAAGTCCGTGAAGATGTTGTAGGTGGTGAATGCGATGAGCTCGCACCCACACCAAAACACCTTGCCAAGGAGGTAGTACGCATCGAATATTGGTGAAGTTGGCGATGAACCCTATCAACGGAGTGGTGGAGTTTGGATGCACTTCCTTCAGTCGGAACATCATCGGCGAGCCCGTCGGGAGGTGGGCGAAGCCCGCAGCGAGGAACCACTGGGCAAACTCCTTTCCACCCCTCCAGCGTGAGAACGCCCACGCGTGGAGCGTCGTCTCCATGATGACACCAGCGGGATACCGCCACTCCGGCACGGTCGGTGGGAGCTGGAAGGTGGGTCCGTTGTACTGCAACCTCACCTGGCTTTGAGAGTGCTCTGGGTTTGGGTGAAGAAGAGAAGGGGGCGGTGCAAATGGATGTGTGGAGAATAGGCGGAGGCGTGGGTGGTTTAAATGGAGAAAGGTAAGGGAAGGGGAGTGGCACCGGCCGTGCTTTGGTTTGCTATGTTCAAACGAGCGGCGTTGATTGATATGCCACTTTAATTGCCACGTTGAATAGATGCGAGTAGATCGAAAAGTTTGAAACCATGCTCTACATCGAGGAGACAAGCGTGCAAGATGAGATGAACCAGCGGTAGTGACCATCACTGCGTCCTTGGCGGCTCGCATGCAGAAAGAGGCCGGTCAACGTCCATGGTGGCTCGCGTGTAGAAAGAGGGGAGGTCAGCGCATCGTGGCGGCGGGCATCAGCGCATGCAGGCAGGCTAGCTATGTGCATGCATAGCAGGCTAGCTGGACATGTCGTGCATGCATAGCAGGCTCATGTCGTTGCGGCGCGTGCAGGGCCCAACAATCTAACCACGGCCCAACGGGCGAACAACAGCACCGTCCAATGTGGCCCCAATTGTCGGGTCCAACGGGCGACACAGTCCAGCGCGGCCCCACTCGTTAGGGTTAACAGACAAAGCACTGACCCGACGGCATCCATCATTTGGGACCATTTCTGAGGGTTTCAGACAAGAGAGTGGGGAACAGTGAGCAAAAGTTAAGAGCATGGGGATGAATGAGTAGAGCCAAGGAACATGAGCGTAGATGTAAAAATCCCTTAATAAATTATTTATATTGCTTTCAAGATTAGAGGGCATCCTATTATTATTATTATTATTATTATTATTATTATTATTATTATTATTATTATTATTATTATTATTATTATTATTATTATTATAAGAATTACCATAGGAATCACCATAATTATTAGAGGAATTTCTAAGAAACGGTCTAGGATTAAAATTACCTCTATAAGCATTACTATTAAAATTGTTTCATGAGACAAAATTCACACCTATGGGATCATTATTTTCCTCAATCAACGTGGACAAAGGCACATCATTAGGATCAATAGGATCATTTTTACTAGCAAACATTTTCACAAGCGCATCAACTTTATCACTCAAAGTACTAATTTCTTCAACAAAATTCACCTTTTTACTAGTAGGAGCTCTTGCAGTACGATAATATTATCAAGCAATTTAGTAGATTCACAATATAATCTCCATAAAAGTACCACCCGTGGCGGAATCTAAAAGATTTCTAGAAACAAAATTCAATCCCACATGAAAAAATTGTATGATCATCCACATTTAAACCATGAGTAGGGCAATTTCTTACCATCAATTTTATCCTTCCTCAAGATTGGGCAACATGTTCATGATCAAGTTGCCTGAAATTCAAAATTTGATTTCGAAGGAAAATAATTTTTACGGGAGGAAAATATTTAGTAATAAAAGCATCTTTGCATCTATTCCAAGAATCAATACTATTTCGTGACAAAGATGAAAACCAAATTTTTTGCACGATCCCGCAATGAGAACGGGAATAATTTTAATTTCACAATATAATTATCCACATCTTTTTTCTTTTGCATGTCACACAATTCCATGAAAGTGTTAAGATGGGATGCAACATCTTCATTAGGACTACCAGAAAATTGTTCCTCCATAACAAGATTAAGCAAAACGTCATTAATATCACAAGTCTCCGCACTAGTAGCGAGAGGAGCAATCAGAGTACTAATAAAATCATTGTTATTAGTATTGGAAAAATTACACAATTCTGTATTTTCTTGAGACATCGTGACTACGCAAACAAGATAACAAGCAAGCAAATAAGCAAACAAGAGAAGGGCAAACAGAAAATATTTTTGTAATTTTGTAGAAACTTTTTAGAAGTGGGGGAGATGAAAACGAGAGGTAAATGTCAAATAATATAAATGCAAGGAGATGAAAGTTTATGCGAAGGTACTTAATAGTTGTTGATGATGTTTCCCCTGCAACGGCGCCAGAAATTCTTTTTACTACTTGTGAGCTGCATTGGGATTTCCTCGAAGAGGAGAGGATGATGTAGTACAGTGGAGATAATTCTTTCCCTTAGTTGTGAAACCAAGGTTATTAATCCAGTAGGAGAACCAAGAAACGACTCATGAACAACACATGCATACAAACGACAAATACTTGCAACCCAACGCGAATAAGGGGTTGTCAGTCCCTTGATGGTTATGGGCAAGATTAAATTGTACCATTTTTGATAGATAGATCGAAAAATTATACAAAATAAAATAAATAAATAAAAATTGCAGCAAAGTAATTTTGGTTTTAATATATGATAAAAGATAGACCCCGGGGCCATAATTTTCACTAGAGGCTTCACTCTTCAAAATAGCATACGGTGGGTAAACAAATTACTGTTGGGAAATTGATAGAAAAGCAAATAATTATGATGATATACAAGCCAATGATCATGTATATAGGCACACGTCCGAGACAAGTAGACCGAAACGATTCTGCATCTACTACTATTACTCCACACATCGACCGCTATCCAGCATGCATCTAGTGTATTAGGTTTATGGAAACACGGAGTAACGCCTTAAGCAAGATGACATGATGTAGACAAGATAAACTCACGTATGAATAAAACCCCATCTTTTTACCCTTAATAGCAATGATCCATGCATGTCATGTCCCTTTCTGTCACCGAGATTGAGCACTTCAAGATTTAACCCATTACAAAACACCTTTTCCCATGGCAAGATAAATCAATCTAGTTGGCCAAACCAAACAAATAAACCAGAGAAGAAATACGAGGCTATAACGATAATGCATAAAAGCGTTCAGAGAAAACTCAAATAATATTCATGAATAGATCTGATCATAAACTCATAATTCATCGGATCCCAACAAACACACCGCAAAAAGTCATTACATCAAATAGATCTCCAAGAACACCGAGGAGAACATTGTATTGAAGATCAAATAGAGAGAACAAAACCATCTAGCTACTAACTATGGACCCATAGGTCCATGGTAAACTACTCACACATCATCGGTGGGCAGCAAGGATGATGTAGATCCCCCTCCGACATCGAATCCCCCTCCAGCAGAGTGCCGGAAAAGGCCTCAAGAGGGGATCTCATGGTTCTCGAACTTGCGGCGGCGAAAAAGTATTTTATGGAGTCCTCTATTGGTTTCACGATTTTAGAGAATTTATAAAGGCGGAGTTAGGTCAAACAGAACCAAATGGGCCCCACCATCCACCAGGGCGCGCCCTGGTGCCTTGTGGACTCACGTTACATCATCTGGTCTTCCTCCGAAGCTTCTAGTGTCTCTTTTGTCTAGAAAAAAATCTCCAAAAAAATTCATGGCATTTGGACTTCGTTTGGTATTGATATTCCGTGAAACCAAAAACAAGCAAAAAAGAGCAACCGGCACTGGGCACTAAGTTAATAGGTTAGTCCCAATAAATAATATATAATTGCTTGAATGGTATATAAAATATCCAAGATTGATAGTATAATAGCATGGAACAATAAAAATTATAGATACGTTGGAGATGTATCATGGACCACCAGTTCATCGATTCAATTGTGACAAAAAACCAGAATTTAAGGTATTTTTTCAAAAAACAGTTGACCTCACATATAAAAATTGAGTCTAAACATCCATTGCTTTATTAAGTGATCAAGTTTCAGAGGATAAAGTGTAAGTCTGGCGGGTTTATGAGCTACACATGGCGTCCGACTCCAGACCAGAAGCATGTTTAGTGAGGCTATATGCCTTGAAATTCGACTCTCTCGCTTCGAAGATGAAGGTACATTGATGACAATTCCTAGATGTTTCCAAAATCTCCTTGATGATGCTTGTATATACATCTCCAGTGATGTTCTTGATATGACCTCACATCAAAGGAATACACATAATATTGGATGTAAATCATTGATAAATTACAAATTGTTGTTAGCCTGGTTGGTTATTGAGTCGTTAGCGTGTCTTGGCCCAAACTATGTGTTCAATTCCTAGTTTACACACAATTTTTTGAATATTTCTTCGGCATTTTGCTAAAAGACCAATACATGTTACAAGGCCAGTCAAGACGCCGACTTCTGGCTTTTTGGGGTGGACAATTGGTCTTTTCCGGTTTTTAAAACTATGCGGTCCTGATAGAAAAGAAAAAGACAGCTTGGTCACTCTCTGGTGACAAAATTACCATCCAACTAGACCTCTCAAGCTAGCGAGCGTGATGCATTCTAGTTGGCGCATAACTCAGAGAGGGAGGTAACGCGTACCCTTGTTAGTGCGACTACATACAATTGGGCCGACCCAACAGCAAGACACCCTTTTTGGAGAACCATCCTAGACCTAGTTTTTCTTCTCTGTATTTTCTTTCTGGTTTATTCTATCCCCTTAATTTCTGTTTTTTTTTTCATTTTTATTTGTCATTTTCAAATTCATGAATATTTTCAATTTCAGGAAAAGAACAAAATTCGCTAAAATTTTCTCAAATTCGCAAACATTTTAATTTCCAAATCATTTATTAAAACTCACTAACATTTTCTCAAAATCAAGAATATTTTTCAATTTAGAAAACATTTTTGAATTTCATGAACATGTTCTTCAAACTCGCGAATATCTCTTGAAACCGCCAATATTTTTTGAAATGGATTTTTTTAATTCACTAAGTTTTTTAATCTCGTGACATTTTTTATTTCGTAAATTTTTTTTGAGATAACGAATATTTTCCCAATTTGGAAGCTTTTTCGAATTTACGGATATTTTGGAATTTCACCAACATTTCAACTTATGAACATTTTTCAATTTCACGGACATTTGTTTCGCATTCATGAACATTTTTTAAAATTTCAAACATTTTCTCAAATCCATGAACTTGTTTGAATTCATGAATATGTTTTCAATTTTACGAGCATTTTCTAAAATTCATGCATATTTTTTCAATTTTTTGAACTTTTTGTATCCGCGGTCAATCTTGTAAATCCTGAACATTTAATTTCATTGACTTTTTTTATATTCCTATTTGAAATCGGGAACATTTCTTGAATTCATGAACATTTTTTGAATTCATGAATATTTTTTGCAATCACAAACATTTTCTCAAATTCATGAACATTTTCATTTTTGTGATTATTTTATCTCGAAATATTTTTCAATTTCACTGACATTTTTTGTTTTTGCAAAATTTGTTGATATCGGTAACATTTTTTAAATTTTCTATAGCATTTTTTATATTTAGTGAACATTTTTTGCTTTCACATACATTTTTTTTATTTATGAACTTTTTGAGTCTGTGAACAGTTTTCAAAATACAGAACATTATTTGAAATTCTTGAGCCTTTTCCAATTCTTGAACATTATTTGAATTTCTTTAAAGTAAAAAGGAAAAATAGAAAAAAAGAAGAAGCAGGCAATGCACTCACGTACTGGACCGGCCACTTAGTTGTTGCGCGCTCACTCCGGATGAGTGTTTGCTTGATTTCCATGTCGTATGTTGCAAAATCGGAGCTCTATCTCTTTGAGGGCCATCAAACATAGCCCATATATGAGGCAGATATGGATACGCCCGGATGCGTCCGCCACGTCTGCGTGACGGAGGGGCCCATCCCAAATCTCTTAAAGTTGTCCCCGTCCTAGCGCGACATGCCTATTCCTCTCCTTTCTTCCGCCTTGTCCACACAGTCGCCGCCCTAGCTCAGACGTCGTGTCGAAGCACCGCCATCGGAGGCCCCAACTCACAATGTCACCGTCCGTGCCGCTATGTAACATCCCAAATTTTCAATTTGGAATGTTTTACAATTATAGCTAAGCACCTATTGCATCTTGATTGAATTGTGGTGGAATTTGAAATTTTCAGAGGCATTTGAATATTTTCTGTTGAATTTGAATTCACTTCAAACTGGCATTTGAAATTCATTTCAAAAATCCCTGATAAATACTTTAATCAGAAAGTATGAGAGGAGGTAACATGACACCTCAAAAAGTTAGAAGAAAATAATGCCAAAAGTATTTGAATTCAAATTTGGTTTTAATTGGAATTCTAAAAAAATGTTTTTATAAAGTCTATTTTGCCTCTGAAAAATAGTTCACTATTTAGAATTTATTTTTCTGTTCATTTTCATGTATATATTGTCTATATAAATTATTTTTATTTTTATTTATTCCTATTTTCTTTTCTATCAAAATTCAAGAAAAAGGAAAAACCCCGCCAGGTGCCAGGCCAACCGGCCCAGTCGCGCAGCCCACCATAGCGCCACAGCTCGCATCGCCCACGCCTGCGCCCAACCCTCTCCCCGCCGGTCGCTCGCTACCTCTTTCCTCTCTTTCCCATGCCGACAGGTGGGCCCCGCTCTCTTCCCTAACCCCTCGCCCACCCCAAGCCGCCCGAGCGCACCGGAACACGTCGTTCGCCCCGATTCTCTCGGGATCGCGCTTCAAGCCTGCGTCCTCCTCAAAGTCTTTGCCCTTTATAAACCCTCGCCCCTCCTCGCTCGACCCCCCTTAGACCCTGCGCCAAAACCCTCTCTAGCTCGCGCCCTATCCAACCCGATCTCGCGGCCCGCCGCCACTTTCGTTGACGGTTCCGATGCCGGTGAGCACCTCGTCAACCTCTCCTTCTGTCTATGGTGTCCCCTTTCCCAGGCGCACCCCACTGACAATGGTTTGGCACTTAGAACCATCGTAGTCGCCGACTCGACCTCGCCCGACCGCCACCGGAGCCGCAGAGCGACCGAGCACCGTCGTCCCGCCCGCCGCAGTCACCCCCGAGCTCCACCGATGCCACCTCCGACCTTCCCTCGCTCTGCCACGTCGCCTTGATGCTACCCCCGCCACCAACGATAATCGGAGGATCGCCAGCGACCGCACCCGAGCCACCTCGCCGTCGCCACCGCCGCTGTTAGCCACTGGCCTTCCCCCTCCATTAGAGCCATAGTAAACAGTGTAGATTAGATCAAAGAATGGTTTGGTTTTATATTAGATCAGTCTATTCATTTAGATCTTTTTGGTTCGGTATAGATCGAACCGGTTTAGCCGGTCTTTCTTTTATTTGCACGTGCGCGCTAATTTGTTAAATCTCGGCCGAGTGCCGTTTAGCTTCGGATTACACACCCCTTGGCCCAATAGTAGCATGCCACGTACCGTAGCTCGATCTGTTTTTTTAGTTTATTTTCGTTTCTGTTTTTAAAAACAAAAAAGTTTCAATCTTAGAAAATCAATATCTCCTAGGATATTTAGTATTTTAATTTGATTCTTTTTTTTGCATTAGATCGGAACTTTTATGAAGTTTCTATAGATATCAAGTTTGACTAGATTTGAAAGTTTGAATTTGGATTTACAGGAAATTTGTTCAAATCACTAGATTGGCAATAACTTGAGCTAGGAATATTTTTTTGGGTGATTCTTTTTGCTACTGGTTTCTTGTGACCTTGTTTATCAGTAGGAATAAGTTGGTGAATTTTAGAATTATTTAAAATTAGGTTTTCATGAAAATAGTACTATTTTAGTGTTTTATAGCTTTTGTGCAATTTCTTTTAATTTTAATTGCTATAAATTGTTTTCTTTTGTTCTTTTTGTCATGTTCAGATTAGCTTCTGTATAGTTAATAGTAGCAATTTTATTTGAATTAAAAAATATTTTAGTAGTTTATTTGTTTTTATCTTACTAGAAAACTTGTTTTGAGCATAATAGGAGTTTTATAAAAGGTTTTAAGGTGATTCTTTTTGCATAAATTTCTTTGTTTTTTTCCTTTATGTTATTTAGCAAAAACTTATTTTTGTTCTGTTAAAAATATATTAGTGGCAGAAAACTTATTTGTAGCTTGTTTTACTAGTAGGAGGACACTGCATAGAGTTTTGGTGAATTCTTTGGTGTTGTTTTGGTTTTCTTTGTATGTTAAATTGATTTCTTATTTATTAGTTTTACCTACTGTTGTGGTATTATTTGTATGATGGTATGCTTATATATGCCTTGTTTTCTTCGATAGAATACCCAAAGTGCGAGGCTTGTTACTACGAGTCGTTAGAGTTCAAAGATCGTCACCAAGGAAAGTCTTGCTCATACATTTTCTTTATTACCTATGTTTTTATTGCATTAGTTGAAATCCTCCCCACCATGCATGCAAGTAGGTGAAATTAAGTTATGTTCTTGAGTAGTATCATGTGGTATGTTGAACCCAAACCCCCATGTCACGAATGCCCGGGACCTTGTAGTTATTATGCTATGCTTTGTAGACAGGGTTGGTTGAGTGAATTACATGGGAGTTGTGAGAGTTAAGATGATGACAACCCCGAGACTTCAAAATGCTCAAGACGGACTTGAATTCACTATTGGCTGGAGGACGGATGGACGGGCACCCTGGAGTACCCAGTGGTTGACCCAAGGATGCATGGAGAAGCGTCGTGACATCTTGCGGAATGCTTCACCAAGCCACGAAGAGATGGATGGATATACCTTGACCAGAAGCTTACCTGTGCAGCAGCAAGTCACTATGGGCTCTGGCTTGGTCGACCCTAGGTGTGACTCTGGACGGACGGTGCCAGCAGATGTAGAAGAATGGTAGGAAATGGATGGGCACAGGCAGTGGCCCAGAGGAACTCTACGGAAGACCTTGTTTTGTTCGTCCCGTCTTCAAACACCATGCAGTGTAAGGACATAAAGGAGGGAAAGATTCTTGCAGGTAAAGTGCACAAGACTCTATAGAGTGGAATCTAATTGATTAGTCGTGTCCCCAGTTACGGACATCTGAGCATCTGGAATTGGATTTATTCAGATCTCTCAACACCAAACATAATTAATTAATTCTTGGGTTATTAATGTTTTCGGATATGAGACACTGGTTGGAAGAACCATCTCAATAACAACAAATATTTTGTACTAATTGTAAGCAAGTCCTTTTGTTGTACGGAAAATTTGCTTTTTGCAAAAACTTAAACTTAGAGCCCCACAGCCAAAATTGCATATGGTGATAGCATTTTATTATTGTTTTCTCTATGACTTGTCGGCATATTCAAAATGCTAACCTACACGGCTGCAACGTCATATGTTGCAGAAGATTATTCCGACCAAGAGTGAGGCTACTATCCACGCTCGGTGATTGCACTTTGGAGTCGAACGGACTCGCTTTTTGTCTACGCTTCCCTCATTAGTTTTATCTCATGAGTTAGCCTTCAGCCGAATTTATTATGATGTAAGAAAAACTCTACATGAGATTCGTGTAATAAATTAGGTGTGATTGAACTTTGATATTTTCATAATGTACTGTGTGTGCCAGCATGATATTGTGATGTTATAGATACACAAAGACTTGTGCATTTTTGGGTGGCGTTGCTACACGCTACCGAACAAGGTCGCCGCTGCCGGACGCTGCCCTAGTACGTCCTACTCCTCCGGACATACACCTTGCATTCTGTGTTTGATGAAATGTTTGGGCAATTTTTTTAATTCTTTTGCTCATTAGTAGGCAAAGATGGATTCATCTAAGGATGGGTACGGGAACAAGAAGCTTCACAAGTTCATATACAAAGAGTTTGTTTGTCAGATTCGAACGACGAATATGCTGAAATGATGATGATGATGAGCATCCAGGAAGAATTGGAAAAGCAAGATGGGCATGTTCTGAACTTCAAGGGTTCGATAAATGGTAGGAGAGTTGTTCCTCGTCATAAGATCCCTAGAGTAAAGCTTCTCTTCAAGGTTCACACTAGACCCAACATACCATGAAGGATTTTTTTACATCGCTTTCAGATGAGCTGAAATTTGTTCTCACACATAGTTGAAAGTGCAATCATGCCCTTAATCTTATTTTTGATATTGATGACAACATAGATTTAGGGAACTAATATCTTTGCTAAGAATATCCATAGGTTTAGTCCACGTGGAAGAGTTATGTGTGGATCATGTACCATCTAAAATTGATGAAGACTCAAGACATATGCTACGGTGAAGAAAACACACATTTTTCTATTTTGTTTTGAGTTTAGGGATCCTCCACTATTAAGAGAGGATCATTGTGGGCATGCAAATGACATGATCAGGTCACATCCTACTAAGCCCACCATAGAAAGTTCAATGCCCCAAGCCTCCGCAACTCCTAGGTTCAATCATGCCAAGAAATACACAATTCTAGCAGCCTAGACTGTCAGGCCACTTCATGCCCGGATTGTTTGGGTACATGGTATCTCTCACCTGAAGGTTGAAAAAGCAGGCTGGGCTATCCGAGTGACTATCAAGGCGTAGTCAGACTGTTCGGTCTGTGTATGGGCATTCATCCCGGTAAAGAGGTGGTGACACCCGAGAGGTTAAAATTTTGGCTGAACAGCAGATGGACTGTCCAACCCATAATCTCTGCACTTGATACCCCGGCTACTAGTTTGAATATCTAGCGTCCAGACTGTCTGAGCACTTTTTGCTTGGATTGTCTGGCCGTAAGTTTTCTGCCTCAGAGCGACTAGTTCCATGGGAATATATACCCCTCTACCCCTTCGTGGAGGGGGTTGACCACTACACTCATTTGAACAGTAGAACACCCGTGCTCCTGATACGTCCATTTTGCATCATGTTTTCCTACTATTATTTATAATGTTTTTATGTATAATAATGCTTTTTGGAGAAGACCGGCAGCTGAAATTATGGACTTGAAAAAGCTACGTCATGCTACCTATTCTGCACAACTCCAAATGAGCTGAAACTTCACGGAGAATTTTATGGAATATATAAGAATTACTGGAGCAAATAAGTACCAGACGGGGACCACCAGGTGGGCAAAACCCACCTGGGCGCGCTAGGGAGCCCAGGCGCGCCCTGGTGGGTTGTGCCCTCCTCGGCCCACCTCCGGTGCCCCTCTTCTGGTATATAAGTCCTTCTGACCTAGACAAAATAAAGAGAGGACTTTCAGGATGAAGCGCCGCCGTCTCGAGGCGGAACTTGGGCAGGAGCACTTTTTCCCTCCGGCGGAGCGATTTTGCCGGGGAACTTGTTGTGGTACTAAGTCTGACAGTAAGTATAGGGGGTACGAATGAGGAGGCAAGGTCCTAGCTACGGCAAGATTATACGCAAGTGTTTACGAGTTCAGGCCCCTCTCGGAGGAGGTAAAAGCCCTACGTCTCGGTGCCTGGAGGCGGTCGACTGGATTATATGAGAGTGTGTGTGTTACAGGGGGTGCGAACCCTTGTGCCAGAGGAGGGGGTGGCTTATATAGAGTGCGCCAGGACCCCGGCCATCCCCCGTTACCAAGAGTTCAATGTACATAAAGATGGGGCGTTACTGATAACGCCAGCCATAAGTGCCTTCAATGACTTTAAAGACTACGGAGTGAATGCTTTCTGGATGACTCCTGGCCTTTAGTAGGTCGAGTGGTTTCTTGTATGATCGAGTGATTGACTGGTCGTGTGATTTTAGGAAGGAGGGGTTCCCAAGTGATTGATTGGTCGAGTGGATTGCACTCGACGCATTTATTGGGCACTCCTTGTTGTCTCTTGAGCTTCTTTGCTTCTAGGGTAGTGACCTTGGGTAGGACATATAGGTCAGGCCTATGACCCTACCCCAGGTCTATATCATCATCATTAGCCCCCGAATGGATTGAGGTCTGAGTGAAAAGAAGGCTGAAGTTGATCTTGTTCCGACCCTTGTGCTTCACAAGTACTCATGTTAAACGGGAGGCTCATGTTGGAACTTCGGCTTCGTTTCAGTCGCCTTGATCGATTCAGAAGTTGCTGAGTGAACTTATAACATCATCCGTCGAGTGTCGTTCTTGACGCAAAATCTTTGGCGCGATTGGTTACGGCGTATCCCGGATTTCACGGGATTCGAAATTTCAGGGAAGCGCGCGAGCCGGAGCGTGCCGTGGTAAGCGGGATGGATAGAAATGAGTGCCTTGATCCCTGCGCCACCTTTTTCGCCACGTACCCAGCGCATGACTGTTGCGGGATTTGACAGGATCGCCCGGGCCCACGCGTCAGCCACTCGGAAGTGGGTCCTTAAAAGGCGACGGGGCCGAGGCACCTGCACTGTGCACGTCCATTCTCCTTCTTTCTCCTCTGCTTCTCCACCGCATCCGGCTCCTCCGCTCTCGACTCCGCCACTCCACCACCCTGGTGAAGGACAAGACGGCGGTGCTGGAATGCGCGAAGAAGGCGACGGGGGCGGCGAAAGGCAAGAAGATGAATCGGGGGTCGTCCTCGCGGTCGGCGCTACCGCCGAGTTGGATCCAGGGCGATTGGATCCTATCCTCGCTCCGGCCGGAAGATTTAGAGGAGCTGGCTGAGTCCGGACTGATCGACAATGGGGCTGCACGCTTGCCGGAGGGGGAGACGGAGCCACAGCCATGACCGGGTGAGTGCGTTCTGCTCGCCACCCATGTCGGCCGCGGTTTCTCACTTCCCCCGCACCCTTTTTTCCGCGGTTTCTTGAACTTCTTTGGAGCCCAACTCCATCACTTTTCTCCAACATCATCACATACCTTGCCACGTTCGTGTCTATGTGCGAGAATTTTCTGGGGTCTTTTCAAGCACATTTTCACAATCCGCTCTCAGTCGGTGAAGAAAGCAAACACGAGTGACGAGAAAACACATGTTATCCAAATGTGTGGGGGTTTGGGTATTCAAAAGAGGAAGAGGAGCTCTTTCCCTTCCATGACCCTTCCTGAGTTGGTCAGGGGCTGGCAGTCGACCTGGTTCTACTACCAGGACATTGTGACTCCAGGCCAGTCGACTGGACTTCCCCCTTTTACTTTAGATCGTGTCCAGACCCCTTCCTCGCTGAAAGTGACCACTGCGGAGAGGGTGGAAACAAACATGTTGGTTGAGAGGGTGTTCCAGTTGATCAATCAGGGTGTCACTGGCATGGATTTGTTGGAGGTATTTCTCAGTCGATGCATCCAGCCGCTCCAGGCTCGTGACCACTCAATGTGGATTTATTCTGGAGCCAAGGACACCGCTCGGGTTCATCCAGAGGAAGTATCGGCCAAGACAGTGGCCCAGTGGTTGAAGAGTATCACAGGAAACAAGGACAACCCCAGAGGCACCAGGAGAGTCGACCCCTTCAGCGACAGCAACCAGCCAAACAAGGTTCGGTCTCTGTCACCGACTGTATTTGGGTACATCTTGTGATCGTCTTTGAATCCGACTGAATTTTACTCGACTTCTTGTCTTGTAGGTTTATACTGAGATGTACTTGATGCCCAATGGTGAAAAAGCTCTGGAGAAAGACCAGGAGGGAGAGGATAGCATGGAGGAAAGTGGCAATTGGCAATCTCCAGACAACAAGGACGAAGAAGAAAGCGATGAGTCAGACGATGAGGAGATAGTCGACTCACCACCTTGTACGGAACGTCGATCCAAGCTACTGCATGATCCAGCAGTCGGGTGCGGCAAGACCGTGGCCCCGAGCACCCAAACACAGAAGCGTACTCGAACTTCGACTCCGAAGCCGACGGAGAAAGTCGCCAAGCAGCCCAAGGTCGTCATCTCAAAAACTTGGAAGACTTTGCCCAAGATCAAGATGGATGTTCCTGTTGCCTTCGGGTGAGTGTTCTTTCTTTCTGTGTTTTCTTCCACCGACCGACACTTCTGTTCTGACCGAAAGGATTGTAAACTTTTCTAGCCCAGCCTCCGCCGCGACTGACATGGACGTGGACAAGGCCCCAGGTGACGAGGAAGCCGATGACGCGGCCACCTCCAAAGCTAGTAAGTCCACTCGACTTGAATTTATTCTGTCGATTGAATTGTTGGTCATTTGAATTCCTGAGGTTTCTTTTTGTCGCAGCCCCACGGGACGTTCTCGTGCTTCCAGATGATGAAGAAGAAGAAGTGCCTTTGAGGGAGAGGAGGAGGGGGGGCAAGGGATCAAGCGGGAAAGCGCCTGAGGTTCAGGTCCCTCAGTCCACACTGGTGCTTGAGACGGTGGTCGAGCGGTCCAGAGACCCGGCTCGGACCAACGTCACTTTCGCGAACCCGCTGTCAACTGATCGCCCATCAGGGTCGACTGCTTAGACCTCTGCTGCTCCAGTACAACTCCATGCATCTGACCCAATGGCTGCTTCGACTGCCTTGCCATCATCGCTCTTCACTGCGTACCAAACTCCAGACGACTCACCGAGTGCTACCAGGGAGGCTCTTCTCTAGGTAAATCTTGTGATGGAGCAGATGAAGGTGGTGCACGAGGCCAGCCAGGTGGCTTATAATGCCAGCACCGCTCTGCAAACCAACGTCAAGGTTAGTTGATTCCCGACTAATCTTTTGAATAATGATAACTACCGTTGTTGTTTCGTTACCCATATGGTGCTCTTAGATGAGCGCCTTGGAACCTGTTATGTGCATCTACTATCATGGGTCTGTGTTTCACATCCAATCACCCACTGGGTGTGTCTGTCTTAAAGTTGTATAGGTCTTCCACTTGAGTCGACTTAGGTTGAGTCGAGTGTTTTTCCGAACCAGTGGGGGCACGCAGTGTGCACCCACTGGGTGTAGTCCCCGAGACCGCGGTCGACTGTTGGCAGTCGGCTGGGGTCTGAGAATCTACTCTTCTTTTTTTACTCATGTTGGGCAGACCATGCTGAGTGTTAAACCAAACTAGTGAGGGCATGCTAAGTGCACCCACTGGGTGTAGTCCCTGAGACAACTGTTGAATGTTTGATTCAGCGGCAGTCTTACAGCAACTTTCACTGTGATTGTCTTTTGTTTCTGTTGACTGATATATCTTATTTGCTGGCTGCAGAGGTCTTGTGATCTTGGGGCTCAACTTTCTGAACTGAACAAGAAGCAAATCAGCCTCAATCTTGATCTGGAACTGGCTAAGAAGAACCTCAAGATTGCTCAAGACGAAGCAGCTATCATGGGAGGTAACCAATCATCGACTGTCCACCTTGTGACTCGCACTTCTCTGTGTTTCTCCTTTCAGTCTCTTTGAACCAAGTGATTTCACTCAAACAGATGTGCATAGTGAAAACCTTCAACTTCAAGCTCGTCTGAAGAATGTTATTTCTTTAGAGAAAATGAAGCAGGCTCTGGAGAAGAAGGATCAGGATCTTGCTGCTGCCCAAAAGGAGGCGCGAGAGAAAACAGCGCTTGCGGACAAGAAGCTGGCTTCAATCAGCAAGTTAGAAGAGGAGAACTCTAAGCTGAAGACCGTTGTCTCTGAGGCCAATCGGGAGGTCGAGCAACTGAAGAAAGACAAGGACAGCTTGACCGATGAAGTTGGAAGCCTCAAGGCCAATAAGGGCGAGCTAGAGTCTTATCTGGGACAGCTTGCTGCAAAACTGGTCTTGAAGCTTGAAGGTATTATTGTTCGACTGATCGGTTGCTGTCGATTGACACGTCTTGTCGTACTGTCGAATGGACTTTATCTTCTCACCTTTTGCCGAATGAAAAGTACATTGTACTTGTGATGAAGCTCAGACGTGATGTTCAGTCGACACCTCATCGCCCTTGCGGATCTAGATAGTACATTGTACTTGTGACGCAGCTCAGACGTGGTGTTCAATTGACACCTCGTCGTCCTTGTGGATAATGATGGAGCGTACGTTGTATTTGTGCGTAGCTCAGAGGTGGTGTTCAATCGACACCTCGTCTTCCTTGCGGATAGGGATGGAGCATACATTGTATTTGTGGCATAGCTCAGAGGTGGTGTTCAATCGACACCTCGTCGTCCTTGCGAATAGGGATGGAGCGTACGTTGTATTTGTAGTGTAGCTCAGAGGATATTTGTGACCTAGGCGAGTACGGGGTCACAACTAAGTCCCCGAGTGGGAGGATTGCTCTCCACTTGGAATGTTTTTAACTTAGGCAATTACGGGGTCGCAGCAAAGCCCCCGAGTGGGAGGATTGCTATCCGCTTGGAATGTTGTTAACTTAGGCGATTATGGGGTCGCGGCTAAGTCTCCGAGTGGGAGGATTGCTCTCCACTCAGAATGTTTTTAACTTAGGCGATTACGGGGTTGCAGCTAAGCCCCCGAATGGGAGGATTGCTCTCCACTCAGAATGTTTTTAACTTTGGCGATTATGGTGTCGCAGCTAAGCCTCCGAGTGGGAGGATTGCTCTCCACTCAGAATGTTTTTAACTTAGGCAAGTACGAGGTTGCAGCTAAGCCCCCGAGTGAGAGGATTGCTCTCCCCTCGGAATATTTTTAACTTAGGCGATTAAAGGGTCGCAGCTAAGCTCCCGAGTGGGAGGATTGCTCTCCACTCAGAATGTTTTTAACTTTGGCGATTACGGGGTCACAGCTAAGCCCCCGAGTGGGAGGATTGCTCTCCACTCGGAATGTTTTTAACTTGGGCGATTACGGGGTCGCAGCTAAGCCCCTGAGTGGGAGGATTGCTCTCCACTCAGAATGTTTTTAACTTAGGCGATTATGGGGTCATAGCTAAGCCCCCGAGTGGGAGGATTGCTCTCCACTCGGAATGTTTTTAACTTAGACGATTACGGGGTCGCAGCTAAGCCCTCGAGTGGGAGGATAGCTCTCCACTCATAATGTTTTTAACTTAGGCGATTACGGGGTCGCAGCTAAGCCTCCGAGTGGGAGGATTGCTCTCCACTCAGAATGTTTTTAACTTAGGCGAGTACGGGGTCGCAGCTAAGCCTCTGAGTGAGAGAGTTGCTCTCCACTCAAAATGTTTTTAATTTAGGCGATTACGGGGTCACGGCTAAGCCCCCGAGTGGGAGGATTGCTCTCCACTCAGAGTGTTTTTTTAACTTAGACGAATCAGGTTTGCGGCTAAGCTACCCACTGGGGGATTTGGACACAAGTGATTACGAGAAAATCAATCATTAAGATACTGTAAAAATCTTGTCTTTGGAAAACAAACTGAAGTGCTTTTATTACAACTCGTCGGTCGACTGATCTTAGGTATAGAAAGGACGAAGCAGCTCTACGTTCCATGCACGTGGCTCGTCCATTTTCTTGGCTACATTGTAAATGTGGTACGCTCCATTGTGAAGCACCTTGGTGATGATGAAGGCACCTTCCCAGGCCGAAGCGAGCTTGTGAGGTCATTTTTGAACCACTCAGAGAACAAGGTCTCCTTCCTGAAACTCGACCTCTGACATTGCGAGCGTGGAATCGACGCAGATCTTGCTGATAGATGGTTGACTGAACCAAAGCCATCTCGTGCTCTTCTTCCAGGAGGTCAACTGCGTCTTCGCGTGCTTGCTCTGCTTCAGCTTCTGAGAATAGCTCAACTCGGGGAGCATTGTGCAGTAAGTCACTCGGAAGCACAACCTCAGCACCGTACACCAGGAAGAAAGGGGTTCGATCAGTCAACCGGTTGGGTCTTGGGTGTTGTTCTCAGCCCCCATAGGACTGACGGTAATTCAGTCACCCAAGCTCTAGCAGCATGCTTAAGATCGCGCATCAGTCGAGGCTTTAACCCTTAAAGGACCAAACCATTCGCCCTTTCTGCATGTCCATTCGACTGCGAGTGTGCGACGGACGCATAGTTGACCCGAGTGCCTTGGGAAGCACAGAATGCCTTGAACTCATCAGAATCAAAGTTGGAGCCGTTATCTGTGATGATGCTGTGAGGAACTCCATATCTGAATATCAACTCTCTGATGAAACTGACGGCAGTGCTTGCTCCAAGGTTTTTGATGGGCTTGGCTTCAATCCACTTGGTGAACTTGTCGACTGCCACGAGCAAATGGGTGAAAGCACTCACGCCGGTCTTGAAGGGCCCAACCATATCCAATCCCTAGACTGCAAATGGCCAGATGAGTGGAATATTCTTCAAGGCAGATGCAGGTTTGTGAGACATGTTGGAGTAGAATTGGCAACCTGCGCACTTGTCTACTATATCTGTCGCTATATCATTTGCTCGAGGCCAATAGAATCCCGCTCGGTATGCTTCGGCCATGATGGTCCGAGAGGACGCATGGTGACCACAGGTCCCCGAGTGGATGTCGTTTAGGATCATTCGACCTTCTTCCGGGGTGATGCAGCGTTGGGCGACTCCTGTGACATTTCTCCGTAAAGCCACCCTTTCATCATGGTGAAAGCTTTTGATCAACGGACTATCTGGCGAGCCTCATCTTCATCCTCTGGGAGTTCCTTTCTAAGAATGTACGCAATGTACGGTACTATCCAATCGGGCGTGACCACTAGGACTTCCATGATCAGGTCGATCATGGCTGGGACCTCGATCTTAGTCGGGTTGGTTGAACTTATTGGTTGCGGGGGCTCTTCCTTGAAGGGATCTTCTTGTACTGACGGGGTATGGAGATGCTCTAAGAATGCATTGCTAGGAATAGGCTTCCGAGTGGAACCTATCTTCGCGAGATCATCAGCAGCTTGACTCTTGATTCGTGGGATGTGGTGGAGCTCTAACCCCTCAAACTTCTTTTCTAGTTTTCTCACTGCATTGCAGTAACCTGTCATTGCGGGACTCCTGACGTCCCATTCCTTCATTACTTGGTTAGCCACTAAGTCTCAGTCGCCATAAACCATCAAGCGCCGGACGCCGAGTGAAATGGCCATACGCAACCCATACAATAGTGCCTCATACTCAGCTTCATTGTTCGAAGAATCAAAGTGAATCTTGAGGACATAACTGAGCTTATCTCCTCGTGGGGACACTAAGACCACTCCTGCACCAGAGCCATTTAACATCTTGGATCCATCAAAGAACATGGTCCAATGTTCTGACTGAATTTGAATCGGCTGTTGTTGTTCTGTCCACTCTGCGAGGAAATCTGTAGTTGCTTGAGACTTAATGGCCTTCTTTGCCTCAAAATATCCACAGGAAGAAGTCCAGTCACCCACTTTCCACTTGACCAGTTGCATCCCTGTTATTTAGAATCTTTGCCAATGGAGCGTCGCTGATGACTGAAATTGAGTGATCAGAGAAATAATGTGCAAATTTCTTCGTGGTCAGGTAAATTCCATAAACAAGCTTCTGATAGTGAGGATATCTCTGCTTGGATGGGGTTAAGACTTCTGAAATGTAATACACGGGGCGCTGAACTTTGAAGGCCTTGCCTTCTTCTTCCCGCTCGACCATGAGCACTGTGCTAACAACTTGTCCCGTGGCTGCGATGTAAAGTAGCAGAGGCTCCTTGCTAACCGGAGCAGCAAGCACCGGCTGGGTGGAAAGCAGGGCTTTGAGCTCCTCAAACGCTGCTTCAGCTTCGTCATTCCACTTGAACTTGTCAGATTTCTTCATCAGTCGGTAAAGAGGCAGAGCCTTTTCACCGAGTCGTGAGATGAATTGGCTCAAAGCAGCCAAACAACTAGTGAGCTTCTGAACGTCATGCACACGCACTGGGTGTTTCATTCGAAGGATTGTGCCAATCTTTTTTGGGTTTGCGTCGATCCCTCGTTCAGAAACGAGAAAACCGAGTAACTTTCCGCCCGGGACTCCAAATGTGCACTTTGATGGATTAAGCTTGATATCATACCTTCTCAGGTTGGCAAAGGTTTCAGCAAGGTCAGTCAGCAGATCGGATCCTTTGAGATACTTAACCACAATGTCATCCATGTATGCTTCCACATTCCGACTGATTTGAGTGAGCAGGCACTTCTGAATCATGCGCATGAATATGGCACCAACATTGTTGAGGCCAAAGGGCATAGTAACATAGCAAAAGCACCCGAACGGGGTGATGAAAGCCGTCTTTATTTCATCGGGTCCATACAGTCGGATCTGATGGTACCCGAAATAAGCATCCAGGAAGGACAGTCGCTCCCATCCCGCAGTTGAGTCAACTATCTGGTCAATGCGGGGTAGAGGGAAATAATCTTTCGGGCAGGCCCAATTGATGTGCTTGAAGTCAATACACATTCGGAGTGATTTGTCTTTTTTGGGAACCATAACAACATTGGCGAGCCACTCGGAGTGGTATATCTCGCGGATGAACTCAGCAGCCAGGAGCCGAGCCACCTCCTCACCAATGGCTTTTCTCTTCTCCGTGGCGGACAGACGGAGGTGCTCTTTGACGGGTTTTACTTTTGGTCGACTCGCAAATGGTTCTCAGCCAGCCCCCTGGGTACACCTGGAATGTCAGATGGCTTCCATGCAAAGATGTCCCAGTTCTCACGGAGGAACTGGATGAGAGCTTCTTCCTATTTGCTGTCGAGTGTTGTCGAGATATGGGTCGGCGCAGCATTGTGGTCGGTCGAGTGAATGTGGACTGGCTTAGTCTCCTCGGCCGACTGAAATGCAGATTCCAAAGCAGGCCTCTTAGCACGCAACAAATCACTCGGATCTGCAATCTTCTAGTATTCTTGAAACTCTACTACTGCCATCTACTCATCTGCTATCTTTGCCCCATCTTGAAGACAATCTTCTACTCTCTGACAGTTGCCAGAAACTGTTATTACGCCTCTGGGGCCAGGCATCTTCATCTTGAGATAAACATAGCATGGTCGAGCCATAAAGCTAGCATAAGCAGGTTTGCCCAGAATGGCATGATATGCACTCTGGAAATCCACTACCTCAAACGTCAACTTCTCCTTGCGGAAATTCTTCTCATCGCCGAAAACCACGTCGAGAGTGATCTGGCCGAGTGATTCGGCTTTTTTTCCTGGTATGATTCCATGGAACCGCATGTTGCTCTCGCTGAGTTTGGACATCGGAATGCCCATTCCTTTGAGAGTTTCTGCATACAGAATATTCAGGCCACTGCCACCATCCATCATGACCTTAGTCGGTTGGGTGCCTCCCACGACTGGGTCGACCACCAGCGCTTGCCGCCCAGGGGTAGCTACGCATGTTGGGTGGTTGGACTGGTCAAATGTAATGGGTTTTTTTGACCACTTCAGATATCTTGATGTTGTCGGAGCAACCATGTTTACCTCTCTGTTAATGACCTTCAGTCGACTTTTGCTCTCGATATCGGCAAAAATCACCAAGGTGGCATTGACATTGTGATAACCACCGGCATCATCCTTATCCTCTTCTTCCTTCTCAGGCTCTTTGTCCTTATCACTGGGTTTACTCTCTTGGAAGCTCTGGATTAGGAGTTGACATTGTCGAGTGGTATGCTTGGGAAGAATCAGGTTCCCCTCCTCATCCTTCTTGGTGTGAATATGACACGGCAAATCGATCACATCATTTCCTTCCTGATCCTTCACCGTCTTGAGGGTCCAGGGCCCTTTAGGTTTCCCTTTGAACTTTCCTTGATTCAACACTGCTGCCTGGGCAGGACCTGCTGCCTCAGCCTTTCGCTTCTGCTTCCGACTGGAGTTTCCTCCTCCGGTGTCCTAGGCAACTGTATTGTGCTTTCCACTCCTGAGTCGGTCTTCCTCTTCGTTGTTAGCGTATTTGGTGGCAACCTCCATCATCCGAGTCAAAGACATATCTCCAGTCCGACCAAACTTCAGACTGAGCTCTCTGTAGCGAACGCCTTCCTTGAAGGCACAGACTGCTTGGTGATCTGACACATTCTCCACTGTGTGGTGCAGAGTGATCCATCTCTGGATATAGTCTCTCAGGGTTTCATTCGGTTTCTGCACGCAATGCTGCAGCTCCAGTAGACCAGCAGTTGTCTTGCAAGTGCCCTCAAACGTTCTGGTGAACACTCGGGCTAACTCATCCCAACTCAAAATACTCCCAGGAGCCAATTGATTCAGCCAAGCTCTGGCGGAACCTTCAAGCATCAGAGGAAGGTGCTTCATGGCTACCTCATCGCTACCGCCACCAATGTGCACAGCCACTCGGTAGTCTTAGAGCCAAGTATCGGGCTTCAACTCGCTTGTAAGCTTACTGACGCCAGTTGCTAGCTTGAAGTTATGAGGAATCTCATCGGCTCTAATGGCTCTTCCAAAACACTCCGGGCCAGAAACATGGACTCTGCCTCCACTCGGTCTGTCCCGATCCAGCCCTTCTCTGTATGCTCTGTTCCAGTCGACCAAACCCTGCACAAGGACGGACCTTGCATCGAAGCCGGGCTCTCTGGGGTCAACTGGAACTCTGCGGTCGTTCCCATACGGATGCCTGTCATCATTGTGCTGGGGCGCGTATGACCCGTCCCTCGGAAGGGGCGAAGGCGCTCGACGGTAGTTGTCGCGGGTGTACTCACGATCGTATTCTCCATGAGCTCTTCTCAGGTACCGATCCTGGCGGTGATCACGACCTCCATGCCGCAAAGGGGACCTAGGACTATGAGCCGACTGAACGGTATCTAATCTCACCGATCTGCTGTGGATTCTGTTCCGCGACTGGGACACAGCGGAGTTCTGGTCTCCCGCTGCTCAGAGTAGTGTTCTGATATGTTCCAAGCCTCTTCCAGCCTTCGAACGAGATGGCTGAATGGACTCTACAATACGCGCAGCGGCTGCTAAATTCTGAATCGGTGTACTAAATACCTGAGTTTCCAGTGTAAACAATTGTCATAGACGCCGACTAGACTCGGGGATCAGTCGAAGGGCACGCTCGTTGAGAGAATGTTGGATATTCTCCAGACGAGTGCGCTCAGCCAGAGTGGCCAGGCGCACCGCCTCCAAGGCCCGAGCCTTGGCGGTTTCCCCTATGATGGGGGTCTGGAGAGCCTCCACGTTGCGGCGATGCAGCTCCTCCTTCTGCTGCGAGCTGAGAGGTTGGAGCTGGTACTCTTTGTGGTCGAGTGATGGGCCAGTGCTTCTGCCATCGTCGCCGCTGTGACGAAAGCCAGGTGGACTGCGATGGGAGTCGACCATGAGGACTTCCGCCGCAGGGTCACAACTCCCGCTCTCAGAAAAAGTATCTGCAAAATCAGTCGACAGGTTGACCGATCCGCGAGAAAACATGTCGGGCTCGATCGCCGTGACTTGGGGGTGAAGGTCTAACGAGCCACCGCGTGTCTCACCCACTGCTGTAGCCGCGAACACCCAGACCACTTGCGGCGGCATCTAGCGGAGTGAGATGACGACACGATGACCGACTGGTATGGGGAAGACGACTGCAGAAGGAGGACGCCGCGGGCACTCGGGCGGAAGTGCGATGAACCACGAGCTGGGAGAGCCTCGACATTGAGGGGGGCCTCCTGGAGCTAGGCGGAGTCGTCGGCGACGAAGTGAGCGCGCCGAGTCGGAACTCGCGGCCCACGACCAAACCACCGCTGGAAACCATGCCGAAGAAGATCGAAAAAAATGCAACCTCGCCGGAAGTTGCTAAGACGCTTTGCCCCATGGTGGGTGCCAACTGTCGTGGTACTAAGTCTAACAGTAAGTATAGGGGGTACAAAGGAGGAGGCAAGGTCCTAGCTATGGCAAGATTGTACGCAAGTGTTTACGAGTTCAGGCCCCTCATAGAGGAGGTAAAAGCCCTATGTCTCGGTGCCCGGAGGCGGTCGACTGGATTATATGAGTGTGTGTGTGTGTGTGTGTGTGTGTGTGTGTGTGTTACAGGGGGTGTGAATCCTTGTGCCAGAGGAGGGGGTGGCTTATATAGAGTGCACCAGGACCCCGGCCATCCCCCGTTACCAAGAGTTCAATGTACATAAATATGGGGCGTTACTGATAACGCCAGCCATAAGTGCCTTCAATGACTTTAAAGACTACGGAGTGAATGCTTTATGGATGACTCTTGGCCTTCAGTAGGTCAAGTGGTTTCTTGTATGGTCGAGTGATTGACTGGTCGTGTGACTTCAGGAAGGAGGGGTACCCGAGTGATTGATTGGTCGAGTGGATTGCACTCGATGCATTTATTGGGCACTCCTTGTTGTCCCTTGAGCTTCTTTGCTTCTAGAGTAGTGACCTTGGGTAGGACGTATAGGTCAGGCCTATGACCCTACCCCAGGTCTATATCATCATCAGAACTTCCCTCCCTGAGGGGGAAATCATCGTCATCATCATCACCAACAACTCTCCCATCTTGGGGAGGGCAATCACCATCAACATCTTCAACAACACCATCTCCTCTCAAACCCTAGTTCATCTCTTGTGTTCAATCTTTGTACCGGAACCTTAGATTGGTTCTTGTGGGTGACTAGTAGTGTTGATTACATCTTGTTTTGATTACTATATGGTTTATTTGGTGGAAGATTATATGTTCAGATCCATTATGCTATTTAATACCCCTCTGATCTTGAGCATGATTATCATTTGTGAATAGTTCCTTTTGTTCTTGAGGTCACGGGAGAAATCTTGTTGCAGGTAATCATGTGAACTTGATATGTGTTTGATATTTTGATGGTATGTATGTCGTGATTCCCTTAGTAGTGTCATGTGAACGACGACTACATGAACTTAACCATATTTGGGCCTAAGGGAATGCATTGTGGAGTAGTTATTATATGATGGGTTGCGGGAGTGACAGAAGCTTAAACCCTAGTCTATGCGCTATTCCGTAAGGGACTGATTTGGATCTAAAAGTTTAATGCTATGGTTAGATTTATTCTTAATACTTTTCTCGTAGTTGTGGATGCTTGCGAGGGGGTTAATCATAAGTAGGAGGCTTGTTCAAGTAAGAACAACACCTAAGCACCAGTCCACCCACATATCAAATTATCAAAGTAGCAAACACAAATCAAACCAACGTGATGAAAGTGACTAGATGAAATTCCCGTGTACCCTCAAGAACGCTTTGCTTATCATAAGAGACCGTTTTGGCCTATCCTTTGCCTCAAAATGATTGGGCTACCCTGCTGCACTTTTGTTATCATTACCGTTACTTGCTCGTTACAAATTATCTTGCTACCAAACTACTCGTTACTTATAATTTCAGTTCTTGCAGAGAGTACCTTGCTGAAAACTACTTATCATTTCCTTCTGCTCCTCGTTGGGTTCGACACTCTTACTTATCAAAAGGACTATGATTGATCCCCTATACTTGTGGATCATCAAGGCTCTTTTCTGGCGGCGTTGCCGAGGATTGAGGAGCTCTGGGTAAGTGGAAATCAGTAAGGAAAAACTATTACTACATGCTGAAATTTATTGTCACTTCTTACAGTGGAGAACAATCCTTTTAGGGGTTTGTTCGGGGTATCTTCACCTCGAACGGAACCACAATTAGTTACCACTCAACCTAATGCACCTACTAAAAATATTTTTTATGAAATTTCTTCGGGTATGATAGAACAACTGCTAGGTAATCCTTATGCAGGAGATGGAACCGAACATCCTGATATGCACTTGATATATGTGGATGAAATTTGTGGATTATTTAAGCTTGCAAGTTTACCCGGAGATGAAGCTAAAAAGAAGGTTTTCCCTTTTTCTTTGAAGGGAAAAACATTGCCATGGTATAGGCTATGCGATGATATTGGATCTTGGAATTGGAATCGATTGAAATTGGAATTTTACCAAAAAAAAATTATCCTATGCATCTAGTTCATCATGATCGGAATTATATGTATAATTTTTGGCCTCGTGAAGGAGAAAGCATCGCTCTAGTTTGGGGGAGGCTTAAGTCAATGTTATATTCATGCCCCAATCATGAGCTCTCAAGAGAAATTATCATTCAGAATTTTTATACTCGGCTTTCTCGTGATGATCAATCCATGCTTGATACTTCTTGTACTTGTTCCTTTATGAAGAAGACTATTGAATTCAGGTGGGATCTCTTAGAAAGAATTAAACGCAACTCCGAATATTGGGAACTCAACAAAGGTAAAGAGTCCGGTATTAAGCTTAAATATGATTGTGTTAAATCTTTTATGAATACCGATGCTTTTCAAATGTTTAGCACTAAATATGGACTTGATCTGAGATAGTAGTCTCCTGTTGTGAATCATTTGCTACTCATGTTGATCTCCCTAAAGAGAAGTGGTTTAAATATCACCCACCTATTAAATAAGAAATTAAATAACCGGTAATAGCTAAAAATGAAACTATTATTTATAATGTTGATCCAGTTGTTCCTACTGCTTATATTGAAAAACCACCTTTCCCTGTTAGGATAAAGGAACATGCTAAAGTTTCAATTGTGGTCAACAAAAGTTATATTAGAGCATCCAAACCTGCTGAACAAATCAAGTAGAACCTGGTGTTGCTATGGTTAAAGATCTCCTGGTTGAAAATATAGATGGGCATGTTATTTACTTCTGCGATGAAGTTGCTAGAATTGCCAAACCCAATGAAAAAGATAAACATAGGCCTGTTGTTGGCATGCCTGCTGTATCAGTTAAAATAGGAGATCACTGTTATCATGGTTTATGCGACATAGGTGCTAGCATGAGTGTTATTCCTTTTACTTTATATCAAGAAAGTATGAATGACATAGCACCCGCTGAAATAGAAGACATAGATGTTAATATTAAACATGCTAATAGAGACATCATCACTCCACTTGGGATTGTTAGAGATGCTGAAGTCTTGTGTGGGAAAGTAAAATATCCTACTGATTTTTTTGTTCTTGGTTCCCCACAAGATGACTTTTGTCCCATTATCTTTGGTAGACCTTTTTTGAACACCGTTAATGCTAAAATAAATTGTGAGAAACAAACTATCGGTGTTAGTTTTGGTGATGAGTCTCATGAGTTTGTTTTTTCTAAGTTTAGTAGAAAGCATCATAAGAAAGAATTGTCTAGTAAGGATGAAATAATTGGTCTTGCCTCTATTGCCGTGCCTCCTACTAACCCACTAGAACAATATTTGCTAGACCATGAAAATGACATGCATCTGCATGAAAGAAATGAAATAGATAAAAAATTCTTTGAACAATGACCTCAGCTTAAACACAATTTGGCCTATTGAAACTCTAGGAGGTCCTCCTCCACCTAAAGGTGATCCTGTGTTCGAATTAAAACAATTTCCAGACACTTTGAAATATGCTTATCTTGATGAGAAAAAGATATATCCTGTTATTATTAGTGCTAACCTTTCTGAACATGAAGAAGAAAGATTATTGAAGGTTCTGAAGAAGCACCAAGCTGCTATTGGATATACTCTTGATGATTTAAAAGGCATTAGTCCCACTCTCTATCAGCACAAATTTAATATGGAACATGATGCTAAACCTGTTCAGTACTGCAGGATGTTGCTAACGTGACACTACGATCAGAGACCCTTTGACGAAACTGTGTGCGATGCATTAATCGCAAACGGTGGTGTAAAAAACCATCAAAAAGGTGCAAAACATTTGTGATGGTGGAGCCATCAAACACGGTTCAGATTTTAGTTGCGTGTGCGATGTAGGGCATATGGTTAATCCATTCGAACTGTTTGCAATGAGGCAGAACAAATAGAAACGGGCATCCATATCAATGTGTGTGCGATATACGGCATGTAGTTCGCTCCGATGAACTGTTTGCTATTAGGGAGTGCAACTGAAACGGTTAGCCAGATCAAGGTGTGTGTGATATACGGCATACGGTTCACTCGGACGAACTGTTTTCAATTAGGGAACACAACAGAAACGGTTCAACTTAACAAGATGTGTGTGATATGCGGCATACAGTTCACATGGATGAACTGTTTGTGATGAGCCAAAAGAACACATATGAGTCGTGTAAACAAGATGTGTGTGATGCGTGGCAAACAGCCGACTCAGATGAACTGTTTGCAATGAGAAATTACAACACAAATGGTTAATACAGTTAGTTCGTGTGCGATTCTGTGTGTACAGAAAACTTTGAAAAATGCAAACTAGTTGCTTGCGGTGGCTAAGAGTATCGGACACGATGCATCTGCGAGTACTCGTGTGCGATGATTAGTAAGTTAAACATATGTTTCCTTATGTTAACACGTGTGTGAATTTGCAATATGGACAGTTGATATGCAAATGCCTTCTGGACATCGGGCACACGCTTAAACTCAATAAACTATGTACGATACTAATACTTTCCATGAAAATTTAAGAACTTGGGTAACAACATTTGAGTAACATATATATAGTGGTTACTCTATTGGACAAAAGGAGGATCTTCGTAACACGGTTTTGACAACCATATGGTCCATATCTACATACTTAACATAGTAACAACTATCACATTTTAAGAGGCTAAGGGCCAACAACCATATGGTCCATATCTACATACTTAACATAGTAACAACTAGCACATTTTAAGAGGCTGAGGGCCAACAACCACAACTATCCGCTGGAAGCAGCTTGATCACGACGACTCGACATCTCATCAATGAAAAGGAAGAGCCCTCCCATGCCTTGGTAGAGCATGAGTAGAACAGTGTCTCCAATTTTCCAATATGGATACATTGCCACGACAAGCGAGAACTTGTTAATTTGAATGGTTCCATTTATGCAGGAAATGCAGTATCTTGCAATCACTTTGGCGTTATTAGCGGGCACATGTGTAATTCGACCATGCTGAGAAATCGATCCAGGAACTGCTATAGTGGGCAATTTCTGTTGAAATGTAGAATAAAAACAAATTGTAACATATCGTTGAATATATATATATAGTTTATGAGCATCAACATTAAAATAAGGCTTTTTACCAATGTTTTGTGCACACAATTGGTCTTGTTCAATGTGTGCACCATAGGTATAATTAATCTCATCCAAAATCCAGCGTTCATATGCTGTGCTATCTCTGTTAGATTATCAACAAAGTTTATGGCATGCTTCAAGTCCTTCCAGTGAAATTTGGTACGCTTAGTAACATACATATCATTCACTATGCATCCAACATATCCTGCTTAAAAGGTGGAAATGTATTATTTATTCAAAACATGGCAGAAAAATGTATAGTGCGCATAAATTGGTAAATAGAATTTGTTACTGCCTAGGAACGGAGTCAGAAAATGAAATCACAATTGGTTGCTTGAATAGCAATCAATTAGTCAGAACAAATACCCCTATTTTGCCAAGTAATATGACAGCATGGAGAAAGTTGAAACGACACTAACCTCGATCAGACATTGATCAACTGATGACGTTGGGGAAGTAAACATCCATGTTAATTAGACCAGGCTGTGGTGCACGCACTAGAATTTTATTGCCAGCTTTCAGTTCATAACACTTAGACATTTTTCTCCAAAAGTCCACATTAAAATAGGAGCGACCATCTATATCAAGTTTTACACTAACCGTCATTGTAAATCCATGCTGCATTGTCAATATGACATCCTGGGAGTCATCAACAAAGTGAAGCCCAAGATTTCCTTCTACTCATGTTCTTGCAAAGCAAGGGATGTACTGCTTGAAATGAAAATTAAGATTGTAAATTAGATATATTGAAATAGCATAGAAAGATGCAAATATGGGAGTAACTAATAGAACATATCAATATATAGATGAAAGCAAAGTACAAAAATACATAATTAAAAATAGATAATGTAACAAAGATTTGATGCAAAGATATAGATAATGTAGCAACAGCGACATATGTTCACAAATTTAGCCATGCCGACCGTGGTAGGTTGAGATTGAACACACCGAGCGCTCCCTGAAGACATCCGGAATGGTGAGATAGAACTTCGTTTCCGACTGGCCGCGACCACACTTGCCCGATTTGTGCTCGCACTGTGGACACATGAATGAACACCCACGAATCAGCTAGAACAAAAATGATTCCACGGTGATTTCCGCCGGCTGATTAACAGCGACGGATGGACTGCAATAAGAGATGTGTGAATATTTCACTAATTTTATTACCTTCTCCATGAGAAAAATCCCCGGCCCAATCCCGCAGAAAACCCTAGTCGACCAGTGTCTAGAATGTCAGTGCAGATAGGCGGTGGAAAGCGGTAGGGGTGAAATCCCGTGCCGTTTGGAGCGCGACCTCCGCCCGCCATCAATAGCCATCGAGCTTAGGGTGGCTGCCACGATAGAAGTTTATGAGGTGCAAAGTTTTGGAGGAGTCAGCGACGAGCGGGTGGGGACGAAGTGGGAAAGGGTTTTCTTTTTCTTTTTGCATGTGTGAGTGAGCACACACGGTTCGCCGAGCTGGCGGAGATGAATCATGTGCGATAGTAAATCACCGAGATTGAATGGGAATCCAAATTTCCTTTGTCCTTTCTCCATGAGTTTTTTTCTATGATGAACATAAACCCTGCTAATCAGTGTGTTCAAATTTGGCACTTTTCCGGGTTCATTTATAATATTTAGGGGATTATGTGCATTTTCTAGGCATTAATGCATATAATTCAAATTCAAACAATTGGTGCTTGAAAAGGTGCACGAGAACGGTTTGGAAAACCATGATCGTGCTATTTAGTAAATTCTCATGTCTTTTACAAGGAATGGGCAGATATTTCAAGGAAATGTGTTTACTAGGTACTATACAAAAATGAAATACATGCTTGGAAAACATGACGCCTGGCGTGGTGCCATGGTATGGCCTCACCATGCCCTGGTAAAAATTTGAGAATGTTTGTCTTATGTCATCATGCACGCCATTCATAAATCGAACCATCACGAGGAAATTTCATGGTTTCGAGGGGGAAATCAACAAGATTGAAGGGGTCGGGAATCCAAATTTCCTTCCTAGCTTGTCATTCAGTTTGTTCTGCAATCAACATACCCCCTCGAACGCAACGTGTTCAAACTTGGCATTTTTCTGGGCTCATTTACCATATTAGGGGATTATGTGCATTTTCTAGGCATTAATCCACATAATTCAAGTTCGAACAATCGGTGCATGAAAAAGTGCACAAGGACGGTCTGGAAAAACCATACTCATGATATTTAGTAATTTCTCAAGCCTTTTATGAGTAATGGGCAGAGATTTCAAGGGAATATGTGGCAATAGTCAGCCACAAACGCGTCATTTACTGGGTTATCAACTATAGAAAAATTAAATATGTGCTTGAAAAACATGACGCCTGGCATGGTGCCATGGTATGGCCTCACCGTGACCTGGTTAAAAGATGAGAATGTTTGATTTGTGATTGTCATGCACACCCTTCATAAATCGAACCATCACCGAGGAAGTTCCATGCTTTCGAGAGGGAAATCACCAAGATTGAAGGGGAATCCAAATTTCCGTCCTAGTTTGTCATTCAGTTTTTTTCCCAATTATCAACATACCGCCTCAAATGCAACGTGTTCAAATTTGACATTTTTTCGGGCTCATTTACCATATTTTGGGGATTATTTGTATTTTCTAGGCATTAATGCACATAATTCAAATTCGAACAATCGGTGCATGAAAAGATGCACAAGAACGATTTGGAAAACCATGCTCGTGCTATTTAGTACATTCTCATGCCTTTTACAAGGATGGGCAGATATTTCAAGCAGTATGGCAATAGTCAACCATAAACACATCATTTACTGGGTTAACAACTATACAAAAATGAAATACATGCTTGGAAAACATGACGCCTGGCGTGGTGCCATGGTATGGCCTCACCGTGCCTGGTAAAAATTTGAGAATGACACTTTTCCAGGTTCATTTACCATATTTAGGGGATTATGTTCATTTTCTAGGCATTAATGCACATAATTCAAGTTCAAACAATCGGTGCATGAAAGGGTGCATAAGAACGACCTAGAAAATCATGCTCGTGTCATTTAGTAAATTCTCATGCCTTTTACAAGGAATGGACAGATATTTCGATGAAATGTGTGGCAATAGTCAACCACAAACATTCGTTCATTGGGTTTTCAACTATAGAAAAATGAAATAAATGCTTGAAAAACATGACACCTGGCATGGGTGCCATGGTATGACCTCACCATGCCCTGGTAAAAATTTGAGAAGGTTTGGCTTCTGTCGTCATGCACGCCCTTCATAAATTGAACCATCACCGAGGAAGTTCCATGCTATCGAGAGGGAAATCACCAAGATTGAAGGGGAATCAAAATTTTCTTTGTTCTTTACCCTGGAGTTTCTTTTCTACGACGGACATACACCCTGCAAATCACTGTGTTCAAATTTGGCATTTTCCCGGGCTCATTTACCATATTTAGGGGATTATGTGCATTTTCTAGGCATTTAGCACATATAAGTCCAATCCAGCTACAGCTGCACGGATGCAATGTGAGGGGCGTGTTCGATCGCGGCACATCCTGCAGTGCACATGCGCGATCTGCGTTGCTAGGGTTCCAGCCAATCATAACGCAACACACAATAGGCTCGGCGCACACTGTTTCCGGAAGCGATGGAGATGAACAGTGTGCGATAATGAATGAGCAAAATTATAAGGGAAGCAAAATTTCCTTTGTCGTTTGTCGTTGAGCTCTTAAAAACCACCACACTGTACGGTTGCCCAGCCCCTCCGTCCCAGAGCTCTCTCCAAGCGTCGTTCATGGCACCGCGGCGCACAATAACTTGTAAGGAAGTGATGGCATCCCGCCACGTCGCGTTCCTCGCCGCCCATGACCGCACACAAGGTAAGTAAGCGATGGCATCTCACCGCGCTGTGTTCATCACCGCCGGCGGCCACACAGTTACGTGGGCAGACTTTGAGGCGGCCATGGCCGAATGGGCGGTGGATCTAGAGGCTGGCAAAGCCGCAGAGAAGGAGCGGAAAAGGCAGAAAGCAGACAAGAAAAGAGAGTCCCGCCGCAAGAGAGAGAAGAGGCCGCACGCCATGGTGAGGAGAGCTTGGCAGAGATCGAAGCACGGTGGGCTGCCGCCTACAAGGCCAGGAAGGAGAACGCCGGCTGATACGTCTCCAACGTATCTATAATTTGTGATTGTTCCATGCTATTATATTACCCGTTTTGGATGTTTATGGGCTTTACTAAGCACTTTTATATTATTTTTGGGACTAACGTATTAACCGAAGGCCCAGCCCAAATTGTTGTTTATTTTTGCCTATTTCAGTGTTTCACAGAAAAGGAATATCAAACGGAGTCCAAACGGAATGAAACCTTTGGGAGACTTATTTTTGGAACAAGAGCAATCCAGGAGACTTGGAGTAGACGTCAAGAAGCAGACGAGGAAGCCACAAGGAAGGAGGGGGCGCCCTATGGGGTGGGCACGCCCCCCATCCTTGTGTGCCCCTCGTGGCTCCCTTGACCGACTTCCTTTGCCTATATATATCCATATACCCAAAAAACATCCAGGAGCACCACGAAACCCTATTTCCACCACCGCAACCTTCTGTACCCGTGAGATCCCATATTGGGGCCTTTTCGGCGCTCTGCCGGAGGGGGAATCGATCTCGGAGGGCTTCTACATCAACACCATAGCCTCTCCGGTGAAGTGTGAGTAGTTTACCATAGACCTTCGGGTCCATAGTTATTAGCTATATGGCTTCTTCTCTCTCTTTGATTCTCAATACAAAGTTCTCCTCGATCTTCTTGGAGATCTATTCGATGTAACTCTTTTTGCGGTGTGTTTGTCAAGATCCGATGAATTGTTTGTTTATGATCAAGATTATCTATGAACAATATTTGAATCTCCTCTGAATTCTTTTATGTATGATTCGTTATCTTTGCAAGTCTCTTCGAATTATCAGTTTGGTTTGGCCTACTAGATTGATCTTTCTTGCTATGGGAGAAGTGCTTAGCTTTGGGTTCAATCTTGTGGTGTCCTTTCCCAGTGACAGCAGGGGCAGCAAGGCACGTATTGTATTGTTGCCATCATGGATAAAAAGATGGGGTTTATATCATATTGCTTGAGTTTATCCCTCTACATCATGTCATCTTGCCTAATGTGTTACTCTGTTCTTATGAACTTAATACTCTAGATGCATGCTGGATAGCAGTCGATGTGTGGAGTAATAGTAGTACATGCAGAATCGTTTCGATCTACTTGTCGTGGACGTGATGCCTATATACATGATCATGCCTAGATATTCTCATAACTATGCACTTTTCTATCAATTGCTTGACAGTAATTTGTTCACCCACCGCAATACTTATGCTATCTTGAGAGAAGCCACTAGTGAAACCTATGGCCCCCAGGTCTATTTTCCATCATATAAGTTTCCGATCTACTTTATTTTGCAATATTTACTTTCCAATCTATATCATAAAAATACCAAAAATATTTATCTTATTATTATCTCTATTAGATCTCACTTTCGCAAGTGGCCGTGAAGGGATTGACAACCCCTTTACCGCGTTGATTGCGAGGTTCTTGTTTGTTTGTGTAGGTACGAGGGACTTGCGTGTAGCCTCCTACTGGATTGATACATTGGTTCTCAAAAACTGAGGGAAATACTTACACTACTTTGCTGCATCACCCTTTCCTCTTCAAGGGAAAACCAACGCAGTGCTCAAGAGGTAGCAAGAAGGATTTCTGGCGCCGTTGGCGGGGAGGTCTACCCACAAGTCAAGACATACCAAGTACCCATCACAAACTCTTCTCCCTCGCATTACATTATTTGCCATTTGCCTCTCGTTTTCCTCTCCCCCACTTCACCCTTGCCATTTTATTCGCCCTATCTTTCCCGTTCGCCTCTTTTTCGCTTGCCTCTTGTGTGCCTGTGTGTTGGATTGTTTGTCATGATGGCTCAAGATAATACTAAATTGTGTGATTTCTCCAATACCAACAACAATGATTTTCTTAGCACTCCGATTGCTCCTCTTACTGATGTTGAATCTTGTGAAATTAATGCTGCTTTGTTGAATCTTGTCATGAAAGATCAATTCTCTGGCCTTCCTAGTGAAGATGCCTCTACTCATCTAAACAACTTCGTTGATTTGTGTGATATGCAAAATAAGAAAGACGTGGATAATGATATTGCTAAACTGAAGTTATTTCCATTTTCGCTTAGAGATCATGCTAAAACTTGATTTTCGTCTTTGCCTAAAAATAGTATTGATTCGTGGAATAAGTGCAAAGATGCTTTTATCTATAAGTATTTTCCTCCCGCTAAGATCATCTCTCTTAGAAACGATATTATGAATTTTAAGCAACTTGATCATGAACATGTTGCACAATCTTGGGAGAGAATGAAATTAATGATTCATAATTCCCTACACATGGATTAAATTTATGGATGATCATACAAATTTTCTATGCCGGATTGAATTTTGCTTCTAGAAATCTTTTAGATTCGGCCACGGGAGGCACTTTTATGGAAATTACTTTAGGAGAAGCTACTAAACTCCTAGATAATATCATGGTTAATTATTCTCAATGGCACACTGAAAGATCTACTAGTAAAAAGGTTCATGCGATAGAAGAGATTAATGTTTTGAGTGGAAAGATGGATAAACTTATGAAATTGTTTGCTACTAAGAGTGCTCCTATTGATCCTAATGATATGCCTTTGTCTACTTTGATTGAGAATAATAATGAATCTATGGATGTGAATTTTTTTGGTAGGAATAATTTTGGTAACAATGTGTATAGAGGAAACTTTAATCCTAGGCCCTTTCCTAGTAACTCCTCTAATAATTATGGTAATTCCTACAACAACTCTTATGGAAATTTTAATAAGATTCCCTCTGATTTTGAGATTAGTGTTAAGGAATTTATGATTTCTCAAAAGAATTTCAATGCTTTGCTTGAAGAAAAATTGCCTAAGATTGATGAATTGGCTAGGAACCTGGATAGAATTTCTCTTGATGTTGATTCTTTGAAAATTAGATCTATTCCACCTAAGCATGATATCAATGAGTCTCTCAAAGCCATGAGAATTTCCATTGATGAGTGCAAAGAAAGAACCGCTAGGATGCGTGCTAAGAAAGATTGCTTTGTAAAAGTGTGTTATTCTAGTTTTCATGATAATAATGATGAAGATCCAAAAGTGATTGATGTGTCTCCTGTCATATCTTTGTTTTACAATATGAATCTTGATAATGATGGGACTGGAGATGAGTCAACTTTAGTTAAAAGGCGTCCCAATGATTCGGAGTTTTTAGATCTTGATGCAAAAATTGGTAAAGTGGGATTGAAAAGGTCAAAACTTTACATAGCAATGAACCCACTATTTTAGATTTCAAGGAATTTAATTATGATTCTTCTTTAATAGACTGTATTTCCTTTTTGCAATCCGTGTTAAATTCTCCTCATGCTTATAGCCAAAATAAAGCTTTTACTAAACATATTGTTGATGCTTTAATGCAATCTTATGAAGAAAAACTTGAATTAGAAGTTTCTATCCCTAGAAAACTATAGGGTGAGAGGGAACCTACTATTAAAATTAAAATTAAAGATCATGAATGCTATGCTTTGTGTGATTTGGGTGCTAGTGTTTCCACGATTCCAAAAACTTTGTGTGATGTGTTAGGTTTCCGTGAATTTGATGATTGCTCTTTAAACTTGCACCATGCGGATTCCACCATTAAGGAACCTATGGTAAGGATTAATGATGTTCTTATTGTCGCAAATAGGAATTATGTGCCCGTAGATTTTATTGTTCTTGATATAGATTGCAATCTTTCATGTCCTATTATTCTTGGTAGACCTTTCCTTAGAACGATTGGTGCAATTATTGATATGAAAAGAGGAAATATTATATTCCAATTTCCATTAAGGAAAGGTGAGGGAGTCCTGGACTAGGGGGTGCCCGGACAGCCGGACTATCATCGTCCGCCGGACTTCAAGACTACGAAGATACAAGATTGAAGACTCCGTCCCGTGTCCGGATGGGACTTTCCTTGGCGTGGAAGGCAAGCTTGGCGACACGGATATGTAGATCTCCTACCATTGTAACCGACTCTGTGTAACCCTAGCCCTCTCCGGTGTCTATATAAACCGGAGGGCTTTAGTCCCTAGGACACAATGTACATTACAACAATCATACCATAGGCTAGCTTCTAGGGTTTAGCCTCCTTGATCTCATGGTAGATCCACTCTTGTACTACCCATATCATCAATATTAATCAAGCAGGACGTAGGGTTTTACCTCCATCAAGAGGGCCCGAACCTGGGTAAAACATCGTGTCCCTTGTCTCATGTTACCATCCGCCTAGACGCACAGTTCGAGACCCCCTACCCGAGATCCACCGGTTTTGACACCGACATCGGTGCTTTCATTGAGAGTTCCTCTGTGTCGTCACCGATAGGCTTGATGGCTTCTTCAATCGGCAACCACGCTGTCCAGGATGGGACTTTTCTCCCCGGACAGATCTTTGTATTCGGCGGCTTCGCACTGCGGGCTAATTCACTTGGCCATCTGGAGCAGATCGAAAGCTACGCCCCTGGCCATCAGGTCAGGTTCGGAAGCCTAAACTTCACGGCCGACATCCGCGGGGACTTGATCTTCGACGGGCTCGAGCCACAGCCGAGCGTGCCGCACTGTCACGATGGGCATGATCTAGCTCTGCCGCCGGACAGTGCCTTGGTGGCCGCACACGAATCTGCTCTGGCCCTTAGTCCGGAGCCGATCGCCCAGATCGAGGATCGGTGGCTGGACACCGCCTCGGGGGCTGCAACTTCCGCGGCGATGGAGCCGAACACTAACCTAGTCCTCTGTAAAGCTCGTGACTCCGAGGTACCGGACTCCCTGCCGGACTCCGCACCTCCCGCGCCCCTACCAATCAAAGATGATTGGGCGCCGGTCATGGAGTTCACCGCCGCGGACATCTTCCAACACTCGCCCTTCGGCGACATCCTAAATTCACTAAAACATCTCTCGCTATCCGGAGGGACCTGGCCAGACTATGGCCGGGACGGTTGGGATACGGACGACGAAGAAATTCGAAGCCCACCCACCACCCACTTTGTAGCCACTGTCGACGATCTAACAAACATGCTAGACTACGATTCCGAGGATATCGACGGTATGGACGATGATGCCGGAGACGAACAAGAACCAGCGCCTACAGGGCACTGGAAGACCACCTCGTCATATGACATATACATGGTGGACACCCCAAAAGAGGGGGACAGCGAAGAAGCAGCGGAGGCAGATTCCTCAAAGAAACAGCCCAAGCGCCGACGACAGCGGCGCCGCTCTAAATCCCGCCACAGCAAGAATGGAGATTCAGGCATAGGAGATAATAATACCCCAGAGAGTGCCGAAGATAATCCCCTCCAGCAAGACTCAGCGCAGGAGGATGCAGAAGCAAGCCCTCACGAGAGGGCGGCAGACGAAGAGGTCGAGGATGATAATTATATACCTCCCTCCGAAGACGAGGCAAGCCTCAACGACGACGAATTCATCGTGCCCGAGGATCCCGTCGAACAAGAGCGTTTTAAACGCAGGCTTATCGCCACGGCAAATAGCCTAAAGAAAAAGCAGCAGCAGCAGCTTCAAGCTGATCAGGATCTGCTGGCCGATCGATGGACTGAGGTCCTCGCGGCCGAAGAGTATGAACTCGAACGCCCCTCCAAAAGCTACCCAAGACGCAAGTTGCTCCCCCGATTAGAGGAGGAAACATACATACCTTCATCGCCAGCGCACAATACGGCCGACCGACCACCCCGTGGCCGAGACAGAGAGGCATCTAGGCCCTCCACCAAGACCGTACCCCGGCATCGCTCCAAAAGTGCGAAGCCAAGAGGGAATGCGCCGGACTTGCAAGATATATTGGAGGACAAAGCAAGGCAATCCAGATCCATCTATGGATCACGTGGGCACCCCACGACCCACGACGAATACTGTCGCGCCAGATACAATAACTTCGGCCGGGCCGAACACAGCATACAACGCTCTCTCGAGCTACGTCGTGACATTGCTCAATATAGAGGCGCCGCACACCCGCTATGCTTCACTGACGAAGTAATGTATCATCAAATCCCTGAAGGGTTTAAACCCGTAAACATCGAATCGTACGATGGCACAACAGACCCCGCGGTTTGGATCGAAGATTATCTCCTTCACATCCATATGGCCCGCGGCGACGATCTCCATGCCATCAAGTATCTCCCACTCAAGCTTAAAGGACCAGCTCGGCATTGGCTTAATAGCTTGCCCGCAGAGGCAATTGGGTGTTGGGAAGACCTGGAAGCCACATTCCTCGACAACTTCCAGGGCACATATGTGCGACCACCAGACGCCGATGACCTAAGCCACATAATTCAACAGCCAGACGAATCGGCCAGACAATTCTGGACACGGTTCCTCACAAAGAAAAATCAAATCGTCGACTGTCCGGATGCAGAGGCCCTCGCAGCCTTCAAGCATAACATCCGCGACGAATGGCTAGCCCGGCACCTAGGACAGGAAAAGCCGAAATCCATGGCAGCCCTCACAGCATTAATGACCCGCTTTTGCGCGTGAGAGGATAGCTGGCTAGCTCGCAGCAACAACCTCAGTAAAAATTCTGGCAGTCCGGATACCAAGGACCACAATGGCAGGTCGCATCGAAGCAAAAATAAACGTCGCATTAACAGCGACGACAAGGAGGATACGGCGGTCAACGCCGGATTCCGAGGCTCTAAACCCGGTCAACGGAAGAAGCCATTCAAAAGAACCACTCCGGGTCCGTCCAATTTGGACCGAATACTCGACCGCTTATGCTAGATACATGGCACCCCCGAAAAGCCAGCTAATCACACCAATAGAGATTGTTGGGTGTTCAAGCAGGCAGGCAAGTTAATTGCCAAAAATAATGACAAGGGGCTGCACAGCGACGACGAGGAAGAGACCCGACCGCTGAACAATAGAGGACAGAAGGGATTCCCCCCACAAGTGCGGACGGTGAACATGATATATGCAACCCATATACCCAAGAGGGAGCGAAAGCGTGCACTAAGGGACGTATATGCGATGGAGCCAGTCGCCCCTAAGTTCAATCCATGGTCCTCCTGCCCGATCACTTTCGATCGAAGAGATCATCCGACCAGTATCCGCCACGGCGGATTCGCCGCATTGGTTTTAGACCCAATCGTCGATGGATTTCACCTCACGAGAGTCCTGATGGACGGCAGCAGTAGCCTGAACCTGCTTTATCAGGATACAGTGCGCAAGATGGGCATAGACCCCTCAAGGATTAAACCTACAAAGACGACTTTCAAAGGCGTCATACCAGGTGTTGAGGCCAATTGTACAGGCTCAGTCACACTGGAAGTGGTCTTCGGATCCCCGGACAATTTCCGGAGCGAGGAGTTAATCTTCGACATAGTCCCATTCCGTAGTGGCTATCACGCCCTGCTCGGACGAACTGCGTTTGCAAAGTTCAACGCGGTACCGCATTACGCATACCTCAAGCTCAAGATGCCAGGCCCTCGCGGAGTCATTACGGTCAATGGAAATATGGAACGCTCTCTCCGAACGGAGGAACACACAGCGGCTCTCGCGGCAGAAGTATAGAGCAGCCTTTTAAGGCAATATTCGAGTCCGGCCGTTAAACGGCCGGACACGGCCAAACGCGCCCGGAGCAACATCAACCAAGACCACCCGGCATGTTCCGAGCACGCGTAGCAATGCGGCCCCAACCCCAGCCCTTGCATAATTGCAAGACCAACCCTCCGTGTACATCATTACACTCTGGAGATACCATGGGCCTAGGGGAAGGGGCACAACCACAATAGACCCAGAGTGCGGCTCGACCACACCAGGGGCTCACAAGTGTGTCACTCCTTTTTGTTATTATTTTCTTTCTTTATGTACACAGGACTCCGTTCACCAGAGGCCCTGTCCGGCGGTGAACCCGCCGAATTCACGATGCAACAGCCAGGGAAGAAAGAAGACTGCGATAAACACTCAGGTGGTCTCCATTACGAGCATTAAATTTGATTATATCCACCAGTCCGCAGCCCATCCCTGGAGGGGGACATGTTTGATTAGTCCAATCCCTTGCTTACCGCACTATTTGTATCATTCCGCACTCATAGCAGAATTCTTTAATAAATAATGCAGCATTTTTGCCTGTTATTGCATTACTTTACACATATGTTCATTAATGACATCTCGCACCCGTATATTATTGGTACGGCCGAATACACCAGGGGCTTATGTTCCCCGCATTATGGTGTGATAAGTCCAAACACTTTCACAAGTGCGGCACCCCGAACTTATAGCATTATATGAATCGGCTCCAAATCATGTCTTGGGTCAATAGTTGGGTTTGCCCGGCTCTCACGTTTTGGCGCCTTACATTCCGGTCTGTCGGCTAAGGTGGCACTGGGAGAACCACTGCGATTGCGCCCCGGTTGAGCTAGGCAAGCGCCTCAGTGGAGAAAGCTAAAACTGACTGGCATGATAAGGCAAGAGACTGGTCGCTGTTCGAGAGGTCTTTTCGGGTCCCTAAAAACTCATGCCGCTTCGAGCAAAGTTCTGGATAATGTCCGACGAAGGCGTGGATAGCGCCCCTAATTCGGTCTTCCGAATACTAGGGGCTTCACCGAAATTTAAAATTATGGAATTCTATGGCTAAGTGAGAGTGTTCAAGCATTATAAGTCCGGTTGCCTTGTTCGTTGTGTTGAGCGCCTCCCTAGATGGACCCAAAAATGGGAACAAGAGTGCTCAAGTTTATCCCGAACACCCCAGCACTCGTGGCCTGGGGGCTGAAGCCAACAACTTGCCATCTCTCAGACTTTATAAACAGCCGCACAGAAGGTAATATTTTAAATTAAACAAGCGTTGCGTAGCGCATATGAACAAAGTTTTCAGCGCACAGGATAATACATAGCAAGTTTTCGCTCAATAATTACATATCTGGGGCACTCATCCGCAATATTGCGGGCAACCTTCAGGACAGTCTTATAGTACATTTCAAGCGTACGATACTCCTTGCCCGCTGGCGGCGGGTCAGTAAGAAGCTTCTCCGCATCCATCCTGCCCCAGTGCACCTTTGCGCGGGCAAGGGCCCGACGAGCACCTTCAATACAGGCGGAGCGCTTGATGACATCCACCCAGGGGCACGCATCCACCAGCCGCCGCACGAGGCCGAAGTAGCTCCCAGGAATGGCCTGTCCAGGCAACAGCCGGACTATAAGGCCCTTCATGGCCTCCTCAGCTACCTTGTGGAGCTCGACCAGCTGCTTCAGCTGGTTGCTCGGGGGCACCGGATGGCCGGCCTCAGCGTACTGAGACCAGAAGACCTTCTCCGTTGAGCTCCCCTCCTCGCCACGGTAGAATGCAGCGGCATCGGCTGCACTGCGCGGCAGATCTGCAAACGCCCCTGGAGAGCTCCGAATGCGGGTAAGTGTCAGGTAGTTTACATTAACATGCTTGCTTTGCATGAAAAATGCCTTACCCGCCGCTATCTTCTTCACATCTTCAACCTCCCGAAGGGCCTTACGGGCCTCGGCCTTGGCGGACTTGGCACTTTCGAGAGCCGAGGCGAGCTCGGACTCTCGAGTCTTGGAGTCGCGCTCCAAACTCTCATGCTTCTCCATGAGAGCCTGGAGCTCTTGCCGCACTGCCGCCACCTGTGCCTCCTACTTTTCTCACTCTGCCCGTTCCGCGGCCGCACTGCGTTCGGCCGCGGACACAGCCTCCTTCAGGGCTGCCACCTCATTTGTGGCCCCTGCAGTACACGTATTATCCTTGTTAATTTTTGCAACCAAAATCCTTTTCTGTAAGGTAAAAATTCAAAGTGGTGCTACTCACCTTCTTTGTCCTCGATCTGCCTCTTGGCATGGCCGAGCTCTCGCTTGGACCGCTCGAGATCTTGCTTTAATGCACCAACCTCCGCAGTCAGTGCGGCAGAGGTCAGCAGCACAGCTTGCAAACCCATATTGACATAATTTATTAGCAACCTGCGAATATCTTTTTAGATCCTCAGTCCGGCTTTTCTTTCTGAACACCGAACCAAGCATCAGGGGCTACTGTCTATGCGGTATTACATTACATAATTTAACTTCTTACCTCAAAGCCTGTTAGAAGGCTACTACAGGCTTCGGTCAGCCCGCTTTTGGCGAGCTGAACCTTCTGAATCACCGCACTCATAACAGTGTGGTGTTCTTCCTCAATGGAAGCGCCTTTGAGCGCCTCCAGCAAGTTGTCCGGCGCCTCCGGTTGGACGGAGGCCGCCGGCGTCACGGTCTTGCCCTTCTTTCGAAGGGGCCGCCTGCCGGGCTCTGGAACCACTGCAGGTTCCGGCGTAGAGTCCGGCGCAAAGTCCGGGAGGCTGCCTTGCGGCGCCTCCGGAGCCTCCTCCTGATGGGTCCCTTTCTGGGATCCCACCTTGGCGTCCTCATCGGCGTGGGGGGTGGAGGCAGTCGGAAGGGAATCCACATCCGACGGGGCCAACGACCCGCTCGATGAAGCGGGGAGATCATCATCGGCCGGACTGCGGGCAATATGCGGCATTAGTAGGACACTATGTGACACGAAAGAAATTGCATATCAGGGATCCGGATACTTACGATCTCGCCGGAGGCCTGGCCCTTGAAGGCCACTCCTCGTCGCCAACGTCGGTGTGGGCAGAGCGGTCCGGGGGAATAGTTCTCCCCCTCTTGGACCCTTCGGCCTCCCCTGTTGGGGAAGCCTTCCTTTTCCTCTCTCCCCCCTCTGGGAGAGAGTCTTCTTCCTCCTCCTCATCTTCGGGGGAGGAGTCCGCCTCGTCGTCGGACGCCTGATAACGGGAACTCTTTCGAAAGCCCGTGGCCACCTTCTTGGCCTTCTTCTCCGGCACCACATGCGGTGCCGGAACCAGCAGCCCCGCTAGACGGGCACCCACTGGGTCTTCTGGCATGGGAGCCGGGCAGATGAGCTGCTCGGCCTTCTTCATCCATTCCTGTCAAAGGGAAAGGGAAATTGAAACCCTCTTAGAATCAATCTATTTACAATAAGTGTCCCGTAAAGGGGTAGAATCACTTACCTCGTCAGCCGGATGCTGCGAGTGAAATCCGTGATCTTCCGTCGCGGATGTGGGGGCTTCGGCGCCCTTAAACAGCACCCTCCAGGCGCCTTCGTACGTCATGTCGAAGAGCCCGCTCAGCGTCTGGTGCTGTTCCGGATCGAACTCCCACAGATTGAATGCCTGTTCTTGGCATGGGAGAATCCGTCGGACGAGCATGACTTGGACCACGTCGACGAGCCTGAGCTTCTTGTTCACCAGCTTCTGGATACAGGCTCGGAGTCCCGTCAGCTCCGTCGAATTACCCCACAGCAAGCCCTTCTCTTTCCAGGAGGTGAGCTGTGTGGGGATACCAGATCTAAACTCGGGGGCCGCCGCCCATGTAGGGTCGTGCGGCTCGGTGATGTAGAACCACCCCGATTGCCACCCCTTGACGGAGTCCACGAAGGCCCCTTCGAACCAGAGGACGTTGGGCATCTTGCCCAACATGGCGCCTCCGCACTCCGCCTGCATGCCCTTCACTACCTTCGGCTTGACGTTGAAGGTCTTGAGCCACAAGCCGAAGTGGGGCCGGATGCAGAGGAGGGCCTCGCACATGACGATAAACGCTGAGATGTTGAGGATGAAGTTCGGCGCCAGATCGTGGAAATCCAGGCCGTAGTAGAACATGAGCCCCCGGACAAAGGGGTGAAGTGGAAAGCCCAGTCCGCGGAGGAAATGGGGAAGGAAAACGACCCTCTCATGGGGCCCGGGGGTAGGGATGAGCTGCCCCTCGTCGGGCAACCGATGCGCGATGTCGCCGGAAAGGTATCCGGCGCTGCGCAGCTTTGTGATATGCTCCTCCTTAACGGTGGAAGCCAACCATTTGCCTCCCCCTCCGGACATGGTCGGAGAAGGTTGGGACGAGATGCGCGAACTTGGGCGCTGGAGCTTGAGTGCGCAGAGGTGGATAAGCAAAGGAGGAAGAAGGCGTGGGTGAAAAGGTGAATCCTTATCCCTTATATATAGGCGGGCGAAGACTATGCGTCCCCCACCAGCCTGGTAAAACTCGCTTATCTCCCAAGCGCCACCATCAATGGTGCGGTTGGGTTACCCATGTCCGTATTGATGAGAATCCCGGAATAAGGGGAACACGATCTCTGCTTCGACAAGACGTGCCAAGGAAACCGCTTCGCTAAACGTGCTGAGGTGGTATAATAAAAAATGATTCAAATAAAGGCTTGGTAGTGGTGTGACGTCATGCCGCAAAATACGTCAGCAGATTGAGCTTGTGTACATTTTATTCTCTCTACGGTGGAATGTGGAATTTATTTTGCAGAGCCGGACACTATCCTGGTGTTCATGATCTTCTCCGGATTAATCAAAGGAGGAACCCGCCTTGCAATGCCGAACATTATGCGCGCCGGACTTATCGTCATTGAAGCCTGGTTCAGGGGCTACTGAGGGAGTCCTGGACTAGGGGGTGTCCGGACAGCCGGACTATCATCGTCCGCCGGACTCCAAGACTACGAAGATACAAGATTGAAGACTCCTTCCCGTGTTCGGATGGGACTTTCCTTGGCGTGGAAGGCAAGCTTGGCGACACGGATATGTAGATCTCCTACCATTGTAACCGACTCTGTGTAACCCTAGCCCTCTCCGGTGTCTATATAAACCGGAGGGCTTTAGTCCGTAGGACACAATGTACATTACAACAATCATACCATAGGCTAGCTTCTAGGGTTTAGCCTCCTTGATCTCGTGGTAGATCCACTCTTGTACTACCCATATCATCAATATTAATCAAGCAGGACGTAGGGTTTTACCTCCATCAAGAGGGCCCGAACCTGGGTAAAACATCGTGTCCCTTGTCTCCTGTTACCATCCGCCTAGACGCACAGTTCGGGACCCCCTACCCGAGATCTGCCGGTTTTGACACCGACAAAAGGCATGGAACACTTTCCTAGGAAGAAAATCAAATTACCTTATGAATCTATTTCGAGATCCACCTATGAATTGAATACCAAAGATGGCAATACTTAGATCTATTCTCGCTTTTATGCCTAGCTAGGGGCGTTAAACAATAGCGCTTCTTGGGAGGCAACCCAATTTTATTTTTGTTCTTTACTTTTTGCTCCTGTTTAGTATTAAATAATTCATCTAGCTTCTGTTTAGATGTGGTTTTATGTTTTAATTAGTGTTTGTGCCAAGTAGAACCTATAGGATCATCTTGGGTGATAGTTAATTTGGTCTTGCTAAAAAACAGAAACTTTTGCACGCACGAGCATAATTTTAATAAATCACAGAAATGTGCTTTTTAGTTGATTCTTTTTGCAAAATATTAATAGACAAATTTCCTAGGACTTCCTATTTTGGTAGGATTTTTAGATTTCCAGAAGTATTCGAAAGTTACAGATTACTACAGACTGTTCTGTTTTTGATATATTCTGTTTTTCGTGTGTTGTTTGCTTATTTTGATGAATCTATGGCTAGTATCAGGGGGTATGAACCATAGAGAAGTTGTAATACAGTAGGTTTAACACCAATATAAATAAAGAATGAGTTCATTACAGTACCTTAAAGTGGTGGTTTGTCTTCTTGCACTAACGGAGCTCATGAGATTTTCTGTTGAGTTTTGTGTTGTGAAGTTTTCAAGTTTTTGGTAAACACATGAATCGGAATTTATTAGAATACTATATGTGCTTCACTTATATCTTTTGAGCTAGATAATTTTCTCTAGTGCTTCACTTCTATCTTTTTAGAGCACGGCCGTGGTTTTATTTTGTAGAAATTATTGATATCTCATGCTTCACTTATATTATTTTGAGAGTCTTTTCGAACAACATGGTATTTGCTTTGGTTATAAAATTAGTCCTAATATGATGGGCATCCAAGTTGGGTATAATAAAAACTATCATAGAAAGTGCATTGAATACTATGATAAATTTGATACTTGATAATTGTTTTGAGATATAAAGGTGGTAATGATGGAGTCATGCTAGTTGGGTAATTATGAAATTGAGAAATATTTGTGTTAAAGTTGGCAAGTCCCGTAGCATGCACGTATGGTAAACGTTGTGGACAAATTTGTTGCATGGGGTGTTCTTTGATTGCCTTCCTTATGAGTGGAGGTCGGGATCGCGTGATGGTTAACTCCTACCAACCCTTCCCCTAGGAGCATGCGTAGTAGTACTTTGCTTCGAGGGCTAATAAACTTTTGTAATAAGTATATGAGTTCTTTATGACTAATGTGAGTCCATGGATTATACGCACTCTCACCCTTCCAGCATTGCTAGCCTCTCTTGTGCCATGCAACTCTCGCTTGTACCATAAACCCACCATATATCATCCTCAAAACAGCCACCATACCTACCTATTATCGCATTTCCATAGCCATTATGAGATATATTGTCATGCAACTTTCCACCATTCCGTTTATTATGACACGCTCCATCATTGTCATATTGCTTTTGCATGATCATGTAGTTGACATTGTATTTGTGGCAATGCCACCTTTATAATTCTTTCATACATGTCGCTCTTGATTCATTGCATATCTCGGTACACCGCCGGAGGCATACACATAGAGTCATATTTTGTTCTAAGTATTGAGTTGTAATTCCTGAGTTGTAAATAAATAGAAATGTGTCTTCATTATTAGAGCATTGTCCCAAGTGATGAAAGGATGATGGAGACTATGATTCCCCCACAAGTCGGGATGAAACTCCGAACTTTATGAAAAATAAAAAAGAGACCAAAGAAGCCCACCAAAAAAAGAGAGAAAGAAAAAAATGAGAGAAAAAGAGAGAAGGGACAATGTTACTATCCTTTTTCCACACTTGTGCTTCAAAGTAGCACCATGATCTTCATGATAGAGAGTCTCCTATGTTGTCACTTTCATATACTAGTGGGATTTTTCATTATAAAACTTGGCTTGTATATTCCAATGATAGGCTTCCTCAAAATGCCCTAGGTCTTCGTGAGCAAGCGAGTTGGATGCACACCCACTTAGTTTCTTTTGTTGAGCTTTCATACATTTATAGCTCTAGCGCATCCGTTGCATGGCAATCCCTACTCACTCGCATTGATATCTATTAATGGGCATCTCCATAGCCCGTTGATATGCCTAGTCAATGTGAGACTTTCTCCGTTTTTGTCTTCTCCACACAATCCCTATCATCGTATTCTATTCCACTCATAGTGCTATATCCATGGCTTACGCTCATGTATTGCGTGAGGGTTAAAAAAGCTGAAGCGCGTTAAAAAGTATGAACCAATTGCTTGACTGAAACCGGGGTTGTGCATGATGGGAGTATTTTGTGTGACGAAAATTAAGCATTGCATAACTATATGATTTTGTAGGGATAAGCTTTCTTTGGCTATGTTATTTTGATAAGACATGAGTACTTGTTAGTATGTGTATCATCCAAAATTTTCAATTTGGAATGTTATACATAGGTCATCATATGCATATCATATTTTAATTGCATTTTTGTTGATCCTAGAAACTCTAAGCAACTCAAGGACCCACGTAGAGAGTTGGGGTTTATATTGTTTTCATATTTGAATTTTCTCAAGTATTGAAAAGAGGAACATTTTGGTTTTAATCATTTTCTCTCCAAATATTTCCAATATTAAAATAAAAGAGAGGGCTTAAAATGACTTCTCCAAAATAAAAGAAATATAAGAGGTAAAATGTTAAAATCAAATAATTTATTTTATTTGGATTTTTATTGCTATTTTATTTGAATTAGAAAAATATGCATGTTTTCAAAATTGCATTTTTAGGCCAGAAAAATGTTCACTTTGTTCTAAATATTTTATTTAGACGGCAAAAATTGTTTTTGGCATTTTTAGAATTTTTTTATGTTTTATTAGGATTTTTCTGTTTTGGCACAATTATTTTAAAAACATCCTCCCCAGACTGACTGGGCCGGAGCCCAGCCGACCCACACTGCGCGCCGCCGCCTCTCCCCGCCGTCGTGCCGTGCATGGACACCGAGGAGAGTCTGAGCCGGACTCTCCCCGGGTCGAGCCCTCCCCAAGGCACGCGCCGCCCCGACCCCCCCCCCCCCTAAATAGCGTGCCGCCGCCGCCCCGAAGCCCCACCTCGCCCCGCCACCGCACCCCGCCACCAGAGCCGCCGCCGACGCCGCCTAGCGCCGCCGCCGATGCCCTGCCGCCCCGCGCCACCCCACGCCGCCGACGCCGCCCCGCCCCGCCGAAACCCCGCCGAAAGTAGCCGCCGCCGCCACCGTTTCATTTTTTTCGGTTAAGTCAAAACCGTCGGTTTTTTTTGAAAAAAATTCCTAGATCTGTTTTTTTAAATAGATTGGTTCGGTTTTTTCGGTTTAGTTATTTAGCGGACGTTCGTCCGTTCGTTCGTTTTAATGAACACCGTTCACCGATTAGGTTCTGTTAATGAACGTTCGTTCGTTAGTCTATTCGTCTCGTTTTATTTTTTCCAGGGTTTTATCTGCGATTATTTTTTATCGCGATTTCTGCCCTGATCTTCAAACTACTATAACTTTTTAATCGTTTATCCAAATTAGATGAAACCAGCGCCTAAATCTTCGTCTCGAAGCCCTCTTTCTGTTTAACCAACTTGAACATGATTTTGGTACTGTAAAATTTGACATTAGTCCAGATTAGTAAACGAGTCTTGTTTCGTTCATATCTCGAGTTACGTTACTCCGTTTGATTTGATTCTTTTTTGCAAACCGAAGTTCTTCAGTTGAACTTTCTGGTTAGCTCTTCTTATTTGAGTTTTACCCATGCTCTTGTTTGAGTGCGAAGCGTGCTACTACGAGTCTCTAGGTTTTGAAGATCGTCAGCAAGGCAAGTAACACTTTGATCATATCCCCATATTACCCAGTTTTTATGCATTAGTTACAATTCTCAAATATTGCATGATTAGGATTTGAATAACATGTGGGTTTGGGAAGTAGATGATGAGGTAGAACCTATTGCTCATTTATTATCAAACCTTTGGGAGTTACTTCTACGTTATGCTCAGGATTGCTATGCTATTCTCGTAGGCGTGGATTGGGTGAGTGTATCCATGACAGATGTGAGAAATTGCTAATTAATGGTTAACTTAAGGTGGCTACTTAAATACACATCTGGGTGGATTGGTTGAGGGCACCTGGTCTCTAGCATACACAAGCTATTATGGTCTCTAGCATAGTTGAGTAGGTTGCATGACCTCTTTCAGTGGTGGGCTAGCAGATGTAGGGGAAAGTAGGTGTAACTGTCCATCCAGAGTAAAGAGTTAATTTTTCTGAAAGATTGTGTCTCGGTCATCCATTTCTCAAACACAATGTAATGCGAGAAATCTAATGGAGGAGATCGAGTCTTGTGGGGGAAAGTGCGCAAACCTCTGCAGAGTGTGCAAACTAATCATGGTTAGCCGTTCCCCGGTTATGGACATCTTGAGTATCTGGTTCTTGGATTATCATGTTGATCTCATCACTCTAAATTAATTTGTTGGGTTAATGATATTGCTTAATTGGGATTGAGTTGGAGGAACCTTCTCAATGTTTAACAACCACCATGATAGTTAAATAAAATTTATTTCTTTGTTGCAGGGAAAAATTGGCTTTATGCAAAACCATTAACCATAGAGCTTTCCACCGGCCATATATGCATGTAGTGATAGCATTTATTTTGTTCATTACTCTTTTGTGTTACATTGCCAACATATTCCATGTGCTGACCCGTTTCGGGCTGCACCATATCATGTTGCAGACTTTTCAGACGATGAGTAAGGTGCCATAGGTCGTTGTCGTTCACTCAGCTATGCCGTTTGAGTTGATGGACTCACTTTATCTTTTAAGCCTTCCGCTATTATCTTATTTAGATGGCCTTAAGCCATATTATTGTAATAAGTTCTCTTTTGAGACATTGCAATGTAATAAGTGTGTGATTGAAACTCTGTTATAAATCCTCGAGTACTGTGCGTGTCAGCATTACCGATCCAGGGATGACAATGATGCACAAAGACTTAACCGTTTGAGGTCTGGTCGCTACAAGGTGGTATCAGAGCACACGCTGACTGTAGGGCACGACCAGTAAGTTAAACCATAGGTCACTCTTATCTACTCGTTTCTGACTCCTCTCCCTTCTCCACTCTATAGGATGGCGGACTCAAGGAACAAGTTTACACAACCAGATGAAGGAAGTTACTAGGTACCTGAACATCGGAATACCAAGCTTCACCGGGACCTACATCGCCACTTTACCAGAAGAGGAGTGTTGGATGATTCGAGTTCAAGTTCCAGGAAGGACATTCATGCCAGTTACTGAGCCCATAGAGTTTTCCTTTGATGCACCAACCTGGAGTCTAGGAAAGAGCATGGCAGCCCACATCGCCATGGGACGCATTGGAGAGGTTTATCACAAGGATCTTAAGGACACTATCTACCAGATATGTGGGCGCCGAGATGAGCAATGGGAGATGATCAACACCAGGAGGGACAAGTCCATTGCAACTTTCATCCAGGAGTTAAACCAGCACATTCGTCGCCAGGAGAACCAGATGTGCGCAGGCATGATAAATATGAAGAAGGCAATGACCAGGATTATGGAGCTAGAAGAGGAACTCAAATCTACATGCAACGGATATGAGGAGGAAATGACGATACTAGTGGAGAAGAATGACGACCTGACGGGGAAGCTAGGAGTATTCATGGGAGACCCCACGCCAGGAGGTGATGACGACCATTCCAAGGACATTCGTTCAGAGGACTACGCATATATCATGGAGTCTTCCACCGATCAAAACTTCTAGTCGACCACCATATCAGAAGTAGTATTCCCCCATGTATATAGAATAGTCCGAGCACTTTTGTAACGATACTTAGACCGATTGTATGCCCTTGTTTGAATTGATTGAAGTGATATGATTGTGTTTGTTTCATGAGCATATGGGTAGTGTTTTCCCTTTAGACCTCATTCTATTATGTTTTCTCATCTTTTCTAAACCCATCAGATGCCTCCGAGACGTGACAATGGATTTGCTTTCCCACCAGAGCTCACTCAGTTGATCCAGCAGCAGAATACCTTGATGCAGCTACTAGTTCAGAATCAGAATCAATGCAACAACAACAACAACCCACCACCACCACCACCTATTGATCACTTAGACCGTTTCCTAAGGTTGAACCCGCCGGTGTTCTCTAGTAGCACCGAGCCGATTGTTGCAGATGATTGGCTCCGCAAGATTGGAAGGGAGCTGACCACTGCAGGATGCACAGATGCCGAGAGAGTGCGTTTTGCTGCACATCAGCTTGATGGACCCGCAGCATCATGGTGGGAGAATTTCACAGTCACTTACCCCATTGACACTGTTACATGGGATCAATTTCAGCAGGCTTTCCGCACTGCCCATGTCTCAATAGGAGCTATGAACATGAAGAAGCGCGAGTTTCGCAACTTGCGCCAAGGAGGACGCATAGTGGGCCAGTATGTGGATGAGTTTAGTAAGTTAGCACGCTGTGACCCTGATGACGTAGCTACAGATGCTGCTAAGTAGGAGAAGTTTTTGGAAGGACTGAATGATGAGCTGAGCATGCAGTTGATGGTGGCAACGTTCAACAACTACCAGGAGTTGGTACATGGAGCCCTTATGATTGAAGGGAAGCAGCAACAGATTGATAGCCGCAAGAGGAAGTATGGACAAGGGAAATACAATTCAGGAGCTCAGCAGAGACCCTGTTTTACCCCGAACTCTGGAGGACACATTCACCATAACCATGGAGGCCAAAATTCCAATTGATGAAGTTCGCATAACCATAGTGGCCCCAAGAATGGGAATGGGAATGGAGGAAGCAACAACCAGAACCGTTCCAACCCAGCAACGCCCTCCAAGAAGGATCTAGGTCACATTACTTGTTTCAAGTGCGGGAAGAATGGACATTACGCCACCGAGTGTTCTAAAGCAAAGAATGGAAATGGCAATGGAAGCTCTGGGAAGAAGCCCAACCCTTTCAATAGGGGACAAGTGAACAACGTAAGCATGGAGGAGGTTGAAGAGCAGCCAGATGCAGTTATAGGTAAGTTTTTGGTTAAGTCATTTACTGCAATCGTTCTTTTTGATACTGGTGCATCACATTCATACATATCAAGGGGATTTGTGGATAAGTATAAGTTGCCCACCAAAGTTCTTAGGACACCTATGTTAGTAAGCTCGCCAGGAGCGGAGCATATGGCAAGCCAAGGATGTTTTCAGATGCCATTGACCATAGGTAGGCATGTTTTCCCCTCGGATTTTATAATTCTGGAGTCACAAGGGTTGGATGTGATTTTGGGTATGGATTGGCTATAGATGTATGGAGGAAACATCGATGGCGCCAGTAAGTCGATTATGCTCACCACCCCAGAAGGAAGAAGGATCAAGTATGTATCCCGGCATGTGCCGAAGAGGACTCAAGTGAATTCCTTATCAGGAGTTGTACAGGAGGAAGTACAAGTGGTGAAGGATTACCCCGACGTATTTCCGGAGCAGTTGTCAGGCATGCCACCGGATAGAGACATTGAGTTTTTGATTGAGCTTTTGTCAGGCACTGGGCCAATATCAAAGAGACCGTATGGGATGCCTGCAAAGGATTTGGAGGAAATTAAGAAGCAGATTAAGGAGTTACTAGATAAAGGTTATATTCGGCCAAGTTCGTCACCTTGGGGAGCCCCAGTACTTCTAGTGGAGAAGAAGGATGGATCATTAAGGATGGTTGTTGATTATCGTGCGTTGAATGAAGTGACGATCAAGAACAAGTACCCACTGCTAATGATCAATGATTTGTTTGACCAGTTGCAAGGAGCTAAAGTATTTTCCAAGATCGATCTGCGATCAGGATACCATCAGCTGAAGATTCGAGAGCAGGATATACCTAAGACAGCTCTTACCACAAGGTACGGGCTATACGAGTATACCGTTATGTCATTTGGTCTGACTAACGCGCCTGCCTATTTCATGAACATGATGAACAAGGTGTTTGTGGAGTTTTTGGATAAGTTCGTCGTGGTGTTATTGATGATATATTGGTCTACTCGAAGAATGAAGTGGAGCATAAGGAGCATTTGCGTTTAGTTCTCGAGAAGCTTAGGGAACATCAGTTATATGCCAAGTTCAGCAATTGTAAATTTTGGTTGAAGGAAGTTGGATTTCTTGGACATGTTATATCCGGAGAAGGAATAGCAGTAGACTCCACCAAGGTTGTTTCTGTGACTAAATGGGTAGCACCCACATCAGTTGGAGAGATCAGGAGTTTTCTCGGACTCGCAGGATATTACCAGAGGTTCATTGAGAATTTCTCCAGGATTGATAAACCCATGACAGAGTTGTTGAAGAAGGACACCAAGTTCAAATGGACTGAGGAGTGTGAAGCCAGTTTTTAAGAATTCAAGAAACGTTTGGTTACAGACCCAGTGCTGATTCTTCCAGATCAACAAAAGGATTATCAAGTGTATTGCGACGCTTCTCGTCGAGGACTTGGAGCAGTGCTTATGCAGGAGGGAAGAGTTGTTTCATATGCCTCATGACAGCTTAAACCTCATGAGTTAAATTATGCCACACATGATTTGGAGTTAGCAGCCGTAGTGCATGCGCTGAAGACATGGAGACATTTTCTCATCGGAAACCATTGTGAGGTATCCACGAATCATAAGAGTTTGCAATATATCTTCATGCAGGAGGAGTTGAATCTCAGGCAAAGGAGATGGTTGGAGCTCATTAAGGATTATGATATGAAATTGCACTATCATCCCGGACAGGCTAATTTAGTAGCCGATGCGTTGAGTCACAAGAGTTATGTAAATACGCTCATGACCGGAGGATTACCCAAGGAGTTAGCAGAGGACCTTCGCGAGCTATGTTTGGAAATAGTTCTGAGAGGTTATGTAGCAGCATTGGAAATTTAGTCCACTTTGATGGATAAGATCAGAGAAGCCTAGAAGACTGACAAGGAGATTGCCGAGATAAAGGAAAGGATGAGCAAAGGAAAGGCAAAAGGGTTTTGTGAGGATGAGCACGATACCTTATGGTTTGAGGATCGCGTATACGTGCCTAATGACCCCGAGATCAGGAAGTTGATTCTATAGGAGGCCCATGATTCGCCGTATTCGATTCAGCCAGGAAACACTAAAATGTATCTGGATTTGAAGGAAAGTTTCTGGTTGACAGGAATGAAGAAGGATATTGTTGAGTATGTAGAAGTATGTGATGTATGTCATAGAGTTAAGGCAGAGCATCAGAAGCCAGCAGGACTGCTACAGCCATTGTCAATACCTGAATGGAAGTGGGAAAAGCTTGGCATGGATTTTATCACTGGATTGCCCAGGACTCATTCAGGCTATGACTCTATCTGGGTTGTAGTCGACCGGTTGATGAAAGTAGCTCATTTCATCCTAGTGAAGACCACCTATACGATTGCTAAGTTGGCAAAGATATACATGACCAGGATCGTACGTCTGCATGGAGTTTCGAGGACCATTGTATCAGATAGAGGAACCTAGTTTACCTCAAAGTTCTAGAATCAGTTGCATGAGACTTTGGGTACCAGGCTAGAGTTTAGTACAGCCTTTCATCCACAGACAGATGGACAGCCCAAGAGAGTCAATCAGATTCTGGAGGACATGTTGAGAGCTTGTGCGCTAGATTATGGATCTAGTTAGGACGACAATTTGCCGTATGCAGAGTTCTCTTATAACAACAGTTATCAAGCCAGTTTGAAGATGGCCCCTTTCGAAGCCTTGTGCGAAAGGAGGTGCAGGACACCATTATTGTGGGATGAAGTTGGAGACCGTCAGTTGTTTGGACCAGATTTGATTAAGGAGTCTGAAGAGAAGGTTAAACTGATTCGCGATAGACTCAAGGTAGCCCAGTCCAGGCAGAAGAGTTATGCGGATTCTAAACGCGAGGAGACAGTTTACGAAGTAGGGGACAGAGTATACCTTCGTATGTCACCACTTCGAGGAGTTAAGCGTTTTGGAGTTAAGGGAAAATTAGCACCACATTTTGTGGGACCATACAAAGTTTTGGAACATATGGGAGAAGTTTCTTACAAGATGGAACTGCCAGAAGGATTATCAGGAGTTCACGATGTGTTTCATGTTTCCCAGTTGAAGAAGTGCCACACAGAGATGGCCGATATTCCTCTGAGAGATACAGTGCAAGCGATTCAGCTGGATAGTGATTTGACCTACGAAGAGAAACCAGTGAAGATTCTCGAGTTTGCTAGCCGAGTCACACGCAGTAAGGTAATCAAGTTTTGCAAAGTTCAGTGGAGCCACCATACCCAGGATGAAGCCACCTGGGAACGAGAGGAAGACCTACGGAAGTACCACTGATACGTCTCCAACGTATCTATAATTTTTGATTGTTCCATGCTATTATATTACCTCTTTTGGATGTTTATGGGCTTTATTTTACACATTTATATCATTTTTGGGACTAACCTACTAACCGGAGGCCCAGCCCATATTGCTGTTTTTTGCCTATTTCTGTATTTCGAAGAAAAGGAATATGAAACGGAGTCCAAACGGAATGAAACCTTTGGGAGCGTGTTCTTGGAACGAACGTGATCTAGAGAGCTTGGAGTGCAAGTCAAGAAGCTTCCGAGGGCCCCACGAGATAGTCCCCCCCTGTAGGGCGCGCCCCCTGTCTCGTGGGCCCCTCGGGCGGCCACCGACATACTTCTTCCTCCTATGTATACCTATGTACCCCGAAAACATCCAGGAGCACTACGAAACACAATTTCCACCGCCGTAACCTTCTGTATCCGCAAGATATCATCTTGGAGCCTTCGCTGGCACTCTACCGGAGGGGGAATCGACCATGGAGGGCTTCTACATCAACATCCTTGCCCCTCCGATGAGTTGTGAGTAGTTTACCACAGACCTACGGGTCCATAGTTATTAGCTAGATGGGTTCTTCTCTCTTTTTGGATCTCAATACAATGTTCTCCCCCTCTCTTGTGGAGATCTATTCGATGTAAACTCTTTTTGCGGTGTGTTTGTCGAGATCCGATGAATTGTGGGTTTATGATCAAGTTTATCTATGAATAATATTTGAATCTTCTCGGAATCTTTTATGTATGATTGAGTTATCTTTGCAAATCTCTTCGAATTATCAGTTTGGTTTGGCCTACTAGATTGGTCTTTCTTGCCATGGGAGAAGTGCTTAGCTTTGGGTTCAATCTTGCGGTGTCCTTACCCAGTGATAGAAAGGGTTGCAAGGCACGTATTGTATTGTTGCCATCGAGGATAACAAGATGGGGTTTATATCATATTGCATGTGTTTATCCCTCTACATCATGTCATCTTGCTTAATGTGTTACTCTGTTCTTATGAACTTAATACTCTAGATGCAGGCAGGAGTCGGTCGATGTGTGGAGTAATAGTAGTAGATGCAGGCAGGAGTCGGTCTACTTGTTATGGATGTGATGCCTATATACATGATCATGCCTAGATAAGCTCATAACTATGCACTTTTCTATCAATTGCTCGACAGTAATTTGTTCACCCACCGTAATACTTATGCTATCTCGAGAGAAGCCTCTAGTGAAACCTATGGCCCCCGGGTCTATCTCTTATCAAATTTGCTTTCAATCTACTTTTATTTGCATCTTTACTCTTCGCATCTATATTATAAAATACCAAAAATATATCTATCTTATCATACTATCTTTATTAGATCTCACTTTCGCAAGTGGTCGTGAAGGGATTGACAACCCCTTTATTGCATTGGTTGTGAGTTCTCAGTTTGTTTGTGTAGGTGCGTGGGACTTTTGAGGAGCCTCCTACTGGATTGATACCTTGGTTCTCAAAACTGAGGGAAATACTTACGCTACACTTTGCTGCATCACCCTCTCCTCTTCGAGGAAAACCAACACAAGCTCAAGACGTAGCAAGAAGGATTTCTGGCACCGTTGCCGTGGAGGTCTTCGCTCAAGTCAACATATCAAGTACCCATCACAAACCCATCTCCCTCACATTTACATTATTTGCCATTTGCCTCTCGTTTTCCTCTCCCCCACTTCACCCTTGCCGTTTTATTCGCCCTCTCTTTCCCAATCTCCTCCTCTCTTTTTGCTTGCGTGTTTGTTTGCTTGTTTGACCTTATGGCTGCGCCTAAGGGTCCTGACCACCTTCTCAGAAGGATGGATAAGATTGAATCAAATATTAGAAGCTTTATGAATTTGCAATTTGAGCATAATAATTTCTTTACAAAAGAGCTTAAAGAACAAAAAAGTTTTTTGGGGTTTATGAACAAAGAGCTTGATGACATGAATAAAGAATTTTATGGTGTTAACGCTCAATTGCCCGGCTTGAAAATGCAATAGCTAAATTTTTTGACAAGCAAGCCACCTTAGTCAATAAGATGGCCGCTAAACCAGAAAAATTACGTGAAAATAATGATGAGGATCTTAAAGTTATTGATGCGTCTCCTATTAGATCTATGTTTTGCAATATGAATTTTGATGGTTATGGGACTGATGATGAATCAACTTTGCCTAGAAGGTGTCCCAAGAATTCGGAGTCTTTAGATCTTAATGCGAAATTTGGTAAAAGTGAGATTGGAGAATCCTCAACTTCTAATAATATTGACCCTACTATCTCGGATTTCAAGGAATTTGACTATGATAATTGTTCTTTAAAAGGTTGTATTTCCTTGTTGCAATCCGTTGTTAATTCTCCTCATGCTTATAGTCAAAACAAAGCTTTTACCAAACATAGTGTTGATGCCTTGATGCAATCTTATGATGAAAAACTTAAAACGATGAGTGGGAACCTACTATAAAGATTAGAATTAAAGATTATGAGTGTTTTGCTTTGTGTGATTTGGGTCCTAGTGTTTCCATGATTCCGAAAACTTTATCTGATATTCTAGGTTTCCATGATCTTGATGATTGCTCTTTAAATTTGCGCCTTGCGGATTCCACCATTAAATAGCCTATGGGAAGAATCAATGATGTTCTTATTGTTGCAAATAGAAATTTGGTGCCCGTAGATTTTATCGTTCTTGATATAGATTGCAATCTTTCTTGCCCTATTATTCTTGGTAGACCTTTCCTTAGAACGATTGGTGCGATTATTGACATGAAGGAAGGGAACATTAGATTCCAATTTCCATTAAAGTCAAATTACCTTATGAATCTATCATGCGTGCTACTTATGAATTTAGTGCCAAAGATGGCACTCGTTAGATCTATCCTTGCTTTTATGCCTAGCTAGGGGCGTTAAACGATAGCGTTAGTTGGGAGGCAACCCATTTTTCTTTATGTTTTTTGTTTTTGCTCCTGCTTAGTAATAAATCTTGCATATACCTTCTGTTTAGATGTGTTTTTATCTTTTAATTAGTGTCTGTGCAAAGTAGAACCTATAGGATAACCTACGATGATAGTTGATTTGATTCTGCTAAAAAACAGAAACTTTACGCGCACAAATATAATTTTGTTAAATCACAGGAACGTGCTTTTGCGTTGATTATTTTTTATTCTGTTCACTAAACAAATTGTGCAGGACTTCCTATTTTGGTAGGATTTTTAGAGTTCCAGAAGTTTGCGTTAGTTACAGATTGCTACAGACTGTTCTGTTTTTGACAGATTCTGTTTTTCGTGTGTTGTTTGCTTATTTCAATGCATATATGGCTAGTAATTCAGTCTATGAACCATAAAGAAGTTGTAATACAGTAGGTTTAACACCAAATTAAATAAATAATGAGTTCATGGCAGTACCTTATGTGGCGGTTTTGTTTTCTTTCACTAACAGAGCTTATAAGATTTCCTGTTGAGTTTTGTGTTGTGAAGTTTTCAAGTTTTGGGTAAAGCTTTTATGGACTATGGAATAAAGGGTGGCAAGAGCCTAAGATTGGGGATGCTTATGGCACCCCAAGATATTCAAGAATAGCCAAAATCCTAAGCTTGGGGATGCCCCGGGAAGGCATCCCCTCTTTCGTCTTCGTTCATTGGTAACTTTACTTGGAGCTATATTTTTATTCGCCACATGATATGTGTTTTGCTTGGAGCGTCGTGTATTATATTAGTCTTTGCTTTTTAGTTTACCACAATTCATCCTTGCTGTACACACCTTTTGGGAGAAGCCTATTTGATTAGAATTTGCTAGAATACTCTATGTGCTTCACTTATATCTTTCGAGCTTGATAGTTTTTGCTCTAGTGCTTCACTTATATCTTTTAGAGCACGGTGGTGTCTTAATTTTGAAGAAATTGCTAGTCTATCACGCTTCACTTATATCATTTTGAGAGCCTTTTAGAACAGCATGGTATTTGCTATTATCATAAAGTTGGTCCTAGAATGGTAGGCATCCAAGTTGGGTATAATAAAAACTATCATAGGAAGTGAATTGGATGCTATGATCAATTTGATACTTGATAATTGTTTTGAGATATGGAGGTAGTGATATTAAAGTCATGCTAGTTGGGCGATTATGAATTCAAAGGATGCTTGTGTTGAAGTTAGCAAGTCCCGTAGCATGCACGTATGGTTAAAGTTGTGTAACAAATTTGAAACATGAAGTGTACTTGGCTTGTGCATCCTTATGAGTGGCGGTCGGGGATGAGCTATGGTCTTTTCCTACCAATCTATCCCCCTAGGAGCATGCGCGTAGTACTTGATTTTTGATGACTTCTAAATTTTTGCAATAAGTGTATGAGTTCTTTTGACTAATGTTGAGTCCATGGATTATACGAACTTTTACCTTTCCACCTTTGCTAGCCTCTTCGGTACTGTGCATTGCCCTTTCTCACCTTGAGAGTTGGTGCAAACTTCGTCGGTGCATCCAAACCCCGTGATACGATACGCTCTATCACACATAAACCTCCTTATATCTTCCTCAAAATAGCTACCATACCTACCTATTATGGCATTTCCATAGCCATTCCAAGATATATTGCCATACAACTTTCCACCATTCCGTTCATCATCATGACATACTTTACTTTTGTCATATTGCCCTTGCATGATCATGTAGTTGACATCGTATTTGTGGCAAAGCCACCAAGCATTATTTTTCATACATGTCACTCTTGATTCATTGCACCATTCCGGTACACAGCCGGAGGCATTCATATAGAGTCATATCTTGTTCTAGTTTCGAGTTGTAATTCTTATGTTGTAATCAATAGAAGTGTGATGATCATCATTATTAGAACATTGCCCAAAGAAAAAAAAGAAGAAAAGGAAGAAAGGCCAAAAAAGGCCCAAAATAAAAAAAGGGAAAAAAAGAAAAATAAATAAAATAAATAAATAAATAAAAAGGGCAATGTTACTATCTCTTTTTCCACACTTGTGCTTCAAAATAGCACCTTGTTTTTCATGTAGTAAGTCTCATATATTGTGCTTCAAAGTAGCACCATGTTTTTCATATAGTGAGTCTCATAAGTTGTCTTTTTCATACTAGTGGGAATTTTTCATTATAGAACTTGGCTTGTATATTCCTACGATGGGCTTCCTCAAATGCCCTAGGTCTTCGTGAGCAAGCAAGTTGGATGCACACCCACTAGTTTCTTTTTGTTGAGCACTCATATCTCTAGTGCATCCGTTGCATGGCAATCCCTACTCCTCATGTTGACATCAATTGATGGGCATCTCCATAGCCCGTTGATTATCCTCGTCAATGTGAGACTTTATCCTTTTTTGTCTTCTCCACACAATCCCCATCATCATATTCTATTCCACCCATAGTGCTATATCCATGGCTCACGCTCATGTATTGCGTGAAAGTTGAATTTTTTTGAGATTATTTAAGTATGAAACAATTGCTTGGCTTGTCATCGGGGGTATAGAAGTTGGGAACATCTTTGTGTGACGAAAATGAAGCATAGCCTAACTATACGATTTTGTAGGGATGAACTTTCTTTTGCCATGTTATTTTGAGAAGACATGATTACTTTGATTAGTATGCTTGAAGTGTTACTATTTCTTTTGTCAATATGAACTTTTATTTTGAATCATTTGGATCTGAACATTCATGCCACAATAAAGAAAATTACATTATGAATTATGCTAGGTAGCATTCCACATCAAAAATTCTCTTTTTATCATTTACCCACTCGAGGACGAGCAGGAATTAAGCTTGGGGATGCTTGATACGTCTCCAACGTATCTATAACTTTTGATTGTTCCATGCTATTATATTACGTATTTTGGATGTTTATGGGCTTTATTTTACACATTTATATCATTTTTGGGACTAACCTACTAACCGGAGGCCCAGCCCATATTGCTGTTTTTTTGCCTATTTCAGTATTTCGAAGAAAAGGAATATCAAACTGAGTCCAAACGGAATGAAACCTTCGGGAGCGTGATTTTTGGCACGAACGTGATCCGGAGAGCTAGGAGTGCAAGTCAAGAAGTTTCTGAGGGCCCCACGAGATAGGGAGCCACGCCCCCCCTGTAGGGCGCGCCCCCCTGTCTCGTGGGCCCCTCGGGCGGCCACCGACGTACTTCTTCCTCCTATATATACCTATGTACCCCGAAAACATCCAGGAGCACCACGAAACACAATTTCCACCGCCGTAACCTTCTGTATCCGCAAGATCTCATCTTGGAGCCTTCGCTGGCACTCTACCGGAGGGGGAATCGACCACGGAGGGCTTCTACATCAACATCCTTGCCCCTCCGATGAGTTGTGAGTAGTTTACCACAGACCTATGGGTCCATAGTTATTAGCTAGATGGCTTCTTCTCTCTTTTTGGATCTCAATACAATGTTCTCCCCCTCTCTTGTGGAGATCTATTCGATGTAAACTCTTTTTGCGGTGTGTTTGTCGAGATCCGATGAATTGTGGGTTTATGATCAAGTTTATCTATGAATAATATTTGAATCTTCTCTGAATTCTTTTATGTATGATTGAGTTATCTTTGCAAGGCTCTTCGAATTATCAGTTTGGTTTGGCCTACTAGATTGGTCTTTCTTGCCATGGGAGAAGTGCTTAGCTTTGGGTTCAATCTTGCGGTGTCCTTACCCAATGACAGAAAGGGTTGCAAGGCACGTATTGTATTGTTGCCATCGAGGATAACAAGATGGGGTTTATATCATATTGCATGTGTTTATCCCTCTACATCATGTCATCTTGCTTAATGTGTTACTCTGTTCTTATGAACTTAATACTCTAGATGCAGGCAGGAGTCGGTCGATGTGTGGAGTAATAGTAGTAGATGCAGGCAGGAGTCGGTCTACTTGTTATGGACGTGATGCCTATATACATGATCATGCCTAGATAATCTCATAACTATGCGCTTTTCTATCACTTGCTCGACAATAATTTGTTCACCCACCGTAATACTTATGCTATCTCGAGAGAAGCCTCTAGTGAAACCTATGGCCCCCGGGTCTATCTCTTATCAAATTTGCTTTCAATCTACTTTTATTTGCATCTTTACTCTTCGCATCTATATTATAAAATACCAAAAATATATCTATCTTATCATACTATCTTTATTAGATCTCACTTTCGCAAGTGGTCGTGAAGGAAAACCAACGCAAGCTCAAGACGTAGCAACCACCCACACCCATTTTCTAGCCAACTTAAATCTCGAGGGCGAGATTCATCTTAAGGGGGGGGGGGTAGGTTTGTAACATCCCAAATTTTCAATTTTGAATGTTATACATAGGTAATCATATGCATATCATATTTTAATTGCATATTGGTTGATCCTAGAAACTCTAAGCAACTCAAGGACCCACGAAGAGAGTTGGGGGTTTCTTTTGTTTTCATATTTGAATTTTCTCAAATATTAAAAAGAGGATCATTTTGGTTTTAATCATTTTCTCTCCGAATATTTCCAATATTAAAATAAAAGAGAGGGGATAAAATGACTTCTCCAAAATAAAAGAAATATTGGAGGTAAAATGTTAAAATCAAATAATTTATTTTATTTGGATTTTTATTGCTATTTTATTTGAATTAGAAAAATATGCATGTTTTCAAAATTGCATTTTTAGGCCAGAAAAATGTTCACTTTGTTCTAAATATTTTATTTAGACGGTTAAAATTGTTTTTGAACATTTTAGAAAAAAAATTATATTTTATTACGATTTTTCTGTTTCGGCGGAATTATTTAAAAAAAATCCTCCCCGGACCGACTGGGCCGGAGCCCAGCCGGCCCACATCATGCGCCGCCGCCTCTCCCCGTCGTCGTGCCGCGCACGGACTCCAAGGAGAGTCTGAGCTAGACTCTCCCCGGGCCGGCCCCCTTCCCAAGCCACGCGCCACCCCGCCCTCCCCCCCATAAATAGGCGCCACCGCCGCCCCGAAGCCCCACCTCGCCCCGCCACCGCACCCCGCCACCATCGCCGCCACCGACGCCTCGTCGCCGCACCGCCGACGCCCTACCGCCCCACGACGCCACCCCACACCGCCGACGCCGCCCCGCACCGCTAGAACCCCGCCGGAGGTAGCCGTCGCCACCGTCGTTTCTTTTTTCAGTTAAGTCAAAACCGTCTGTTTTTTTTTTGAAAAAAACCCTAGATCTGTTTTTTAAATAGATCGGTTCGGTTTTTTTTCGGTTTAGTTATTTAGCGGACGTTCGTCCGTTCGTTCGTTTTAACGAACGCCATTCACCAATTAGGTTCTGTTAACGAACGTTCGTTCGTTAGTCTGTTTGTCTCGTTTTATATTTCTAGGGTTTTATCTGCGATTATTTTTTATCGCGATTTCTGGCCTGATCTTCGAACTAGTATAACTTTTTGCTCACTTATCCAAATTAGATGAAACCAACGCCTAAATCTTTGTCTCGAAGCCCTCTTTCTGTTTAACTAAATTGAACATGATTTTAGTACTGTAAAATTTGACTTTGGTCCAGATTAGTAAACAAATCTTGTTTCGTTTGTATCTCAAGTTTTGTTGCTCCGTTTGATTTGATTCTTTTTGCAAACCGAAGTTCTTCGGTTGAACTTTCTGGTTAGCTCTTCTTATTTGAGTTTTACTCATGCTTATTATTTGAGTGCTTATGTAAGTTATTGTTTTTTTGTAATAGAATTCCGGGAGTGTGAAGCGTGCTACTATGAGTCTCTAGGTTTTGCAGATCATCGGCAAGGCAAGTAACACTTTGATCATATCCCTTTATGACCCAGTTTTTATGCATTTGTTACAATTCTCAAACATTGCATGATTAGGATCTGAATAACATGTGGGTCTGGGAAGTAGATGATGAGGTAGAACCTATTGCCCATTTATTATCAAACCTTTGGGAGTTACTTCTACATTATGCTCATGATTTCTATGCTATGCTCGTAGATGTGGATTGCGTGAGTGTATCCATGACAGATGTGAGAAATTGTTAATTAATGGTTACCTTAAGGTGGCTACTTAAATACACATCTAGGTGGATTGGTTGCGGGCACCTGGAGAATCCAGTGTTGTCCTAGGATATCCCGGAGTACCCGTGTGATCATCCTATGGAATGCTACCCAGGCTCAAAGGAATCATAAGATTATTCATGCTAGAAACTTCCGTGTGCGGCCACAAGCTATTATGGTCTCTAGCATAGTTGAGTAGGTTGCATGACCTCTTTCAGTGGTGGGCTAGCAGATGTAGGGGAAAGTAGGAGTAACTGTCCATCCAGAGTAAAGAGTTAATGTTTATGAAAGATTGTGTCTCAGTCATCCGTTTCTCAAACACCATGTAGTGCGAGAAATCTAACGGAGGAGATCGAGTCTTGTAGGGAAAAGTGTGCAAACCTCTGCAGAGTGTACAAACTAATCATGGCTAGCCGTGTCCCCGGTTATGGACATCTTGAGTATCTGGTTCTTGGATTATCATGTTGATCTCATCACTCTAAATTAATTTGTTGGGTTAATGATATTGCTTAATTGGGATTGAGTTGGAGGAACCTTCTCAATGTTTAACAACCACCATGATAGTTAAATAAAATTTATTCCTTTGTTGTAGGGAAAAATTGGCTTTATGCAAAACCATTAACCATGGAGTTTCCACCAGCCATATATGCATGTAGTGATAGCATTTATTCTATTCATTACTCTGTTGTGTTACATTGCCAGCATATTCCATGTGCTGACCCGTTTCGGGCTGCAACATATCATGTTGCAGACTTTTCAGACGACGAGTAAGGTGCCATAGGTCATTGTCGTTCACTCAGCTTGCTGTTGGAGTTGATGGACTCACTTTATCTTTCAAGCCTTCCGATGTTATCTTATTTAGATGGCCTTAAGCCATATTATTGTAATAAGTTCTCTTTTGAGACATTGCAATGTAATAAGTGTGTGATTGAAACTCTGTTATAAATCCTAGAGTACTGTGTGTGTCAGCATTACCGATCCAGGGATGACACTGATGCACAGAGACTTGACCGTTTGAGGTCTGGTCGCTACAGTATGCTTGAAGTATTACTATTTTTATGTCAATATTAAACTGTTATCTTGAATCATTTGGGTCTGAACATTCATGCCACAATAAAGAAAATTACATTGAGAAATATGCTAGGTAGCATTCCACATCAAAAATTCTGTTTTTATCATTTACCTACTCGAGGACGAGCAGGAATTAAGCTTGGGGATGCTTGATACGTCTCCAACGTATCTATAATTTTTGATTGTTCCATGCTATTATATTACCCATTTTGGATGTTTATGGGCTTTATTAAGCACTTTTATATTATTTTTGGGACTAACCTATTAACCGGAGGCCCAACCCAAATTGCTGTTTTTTTTGCCTATTTCAGTGTTTCACAGAAAAGGAATATCAAACGGAGTCCAAACGGAATGAAACCTTCGGGAGAGTTATTTTTGGAACAAACGCAATCCAGGAGACTTGGAGTGGACGTCAAGAAGCAGACAAGGAAGCCACGAGGCAGGAGGGCGCGCCCTAGGGGGGTGGGCGCGCCCCCGACCCTCATGGGCCCCTCGTGGCTCCCCTGATCGACTTCTTTCGCCTATATATATCCATATACCCTGAAAACATCCAGGAGCACCACGAAACCCTATTTCCACCGCCGCAACCTTCTGTACCCGTGAGATCCCATCTTGGGCCTTTTTCGGCGCTCCGCCGGAGGGGGAATCAATCTTGGAGGGCTTCTACATCAAAACCATAGCCTCTCCGATGAAGTGTGAGTAATTTACCACAGACCTTCAGGTCCATAGTTATTAGCTAGATGGCTTGTTCTCTCTCTTTGATTCTCAATACAAAGTTCTCCTCGATCTTCTTGGAGATCTATTCGATGTAACTCTTTTTACGGTGTGTTTGTTGAGATCCGATGAATTGTTTGTTTATGATCAAGATTATCTATGAACAATATTTGAATCTCCTCTGAATTCTTTTATGTATGATTGGTTATCTTTGCAAGTCTCTTCGAATTATCAGTTTGGTTTGGCCTACTAGATTGATCTTTCTTGCAATGGGAGAAGTGCTTAGCTTTGGGTTCAATCTTGCGGTGTCCTTTCCCAGTGACAGCAGGGGCAGCAAGGCACGTATTGTATTGTTGCCATCGAGGATAAAAAGATGGGGTTTGTATCATATTGCTTGAGTTTATCCCTCTACATCATGTCATCTTGCCTAATGTGTTACTCTATTATTATGAACTTAATACTCTAGATGCATGCTGGATAGCGGTCGATGTGTGGAGTAATAGTAGTAGATGCAGAATCATTTCAATCTACTTGTCGCGGACGTGATGCCTATATACATGATCATGCCTAGATATTCTCATAACTATGCACTTTTCTATCAATTGCTTGACAGTAATTTGTTCACCCACCGTAATACTTATGCTATCTTGGGAGAAGCCACTAGTGAAACCTATGTCCCTCGGGTCTATTTTCCATCATATAAGTTTTCGATCTACTTTATTTTGCAATCTTTAATTTCCAATCTATATCATAAAAATACTAGAAATATTTATCTTATTATTATCTCTATTAGATCTCACTTTCCCAAGTGGCCGTGAAGGGATTGACAACCCCTTTATTGCGTTGGTTGTGAGGTTCTTGTTTGTTTGTGTAGGTACAAGGGACTTGCGTGTAGCCTCCTACTGGATTGATACCTTGGTTCTCAAAAACTGAGGGAAATACTTACGTTACTTTGCTGCATCACCCTTTCCTCTTCAAGGGAAAACCAACGCAATGATCAAGAGGTAGCACCGGCGTCTGGCCAACATGTCCTGATGGCAGCATGTGAGAAGTAGTTTAAGTTTGTAGTATTAGAGGAAATTACCAGTAGTACTTTAAGTTTGTAGTATTAACGTACAATGTCGGTAAGTGCATCCTTTGAGGGCTTCGAGCGTTGATTAGCTTGTGTGCCCGTGGGCTTTTTTTGCGTTAATCATTAGAAGATCACAAAACACGCGGTTTCTATGCCATACCCGTGTGCTATTTTTTGCGTTAATGATCCATAAGTCAGTTACCTATGCGATGTTTCCTAATAAACCAGGCGTACCATTGACCAAAAAATCAACTACACAAGTACATTTTTTTGGAGACGGGTGTCGGTGTCAAAACCAGTGGATCTCGGGTAGGGGGTCCCGAACTGTGCGTCTAAGGCTAATGGTAACAGGAGGCAGGGGACGTGATGTTTACCCAGGTTCGGGCCCTCTCTATGGAGGTAATACCCTACTTCCCGCTTGATTGATCCTGATGATATGAGTATTACAAGAGTTGATCTACCACGAGATCGTAGAGGCTAAACCCTAGAAGCTAGCCTATGATTATGATTGTTCTTGTCCTACGGACTAAACCCTCTGGTTTATATAGACACCGGAGGGGGCTACGGTTACACAGAGTCGGTTACAGAGAAGGGAATCTACATATCCGAATTGCCAAGCTTGCCTTCCACGCAAAGGAGAGTCCCACCCGGACACGGGACGAAGTCTTCAATCTCGTATCTTCATAGTCCAACAGTCCGGCATAAGCATACAGCCCGACTGTCCGAGGACCTCCTAATCCAGGACTCCCTTAGTAGCCCCTAAACCAGGCTTCAATGACGATGAGTCCGGCGCGCAGATTGTCTTCGGCATTGCAAGGCGGGTTCCTTCTCCGAATACTCCAAAGCTGATCTTGAGCACAAGAATCGTGTCCGGCTCTGAAAAACAAATTCCACATACCACCGTAGAGAGCACAATATTCCACGGGCCTAATCCGCTGACAACTTTTTCCATAGCATGAACACAGCGTGGCCTGAAAATTATTCGAACCATTTCCTCAACCTGTCACTGCACATCTTGCAAGGCGGTTTTATTGGCACATCTTGTCGAAGCAGAGATCGTGTCCCCTTATCACGGGATTCTCATCAATACGGGCATGGGTAACCCAACCGTGCCATTAGCATGGCACTTGGGGAATAAGCGAGTTTCAAGGGCAAGTGGGGAGGCGCATGACCCCTTCTACCTTTATAAGGAGATAAGGATTCCCCTTTTTTCACCCACGCCTTCTTCTTCCTCTGCTCATCCATTCTCGAGCTCTAACACACAAGCTTTCACCTTCTCCGCAAAATCATTCCGAACATGTCCGGAGTGGGAGGCAAGTGGATGGCCTCCTCCGTCACGAAGGAGGACATCCAGAAGCTTCGGGAGGCCGGATGCGTGTCCGCCGACATCGTGCATCAGCTTCCGGCTGAAGGGCAGATCATCCCTACCCCGAAACCCCAGAAAATGGTAGTATTCCTCTCTCACTTCGTCCGCGGGCTGGGATTCCCCCTCCATCCGTTCATCCGCGGACTAATGTTCTACTAAGGGCTGGACTTCCATGATCTGGCCCCCAACTTCATCCTCAAAACATCTCGGCGTTCATCGTCGTGTGCAAGGCCTTCCTCCGCATCATGCCCCACTTCGGCCTATGGTTGAAGACCTTCAACGTGAAGCCAAAGGTGGTGGGCGGCCAACAAGCGGAGTGCGGGCGCCATGGTGGGCAAGATGCCCAATGTCACCTGGCCCGAAGGCTCCTTTGTGGAGACCGTGAAGGGGTGGCAATCGGGGTGGTTCTACATCACTGAGCCACACGACGCCAACTGGGTGGCGACCCCCGAATTTCGATCCGGCGTCCCCATGCGGCTCACCTCCTGGAAAGAGAAGGGCTTAGCCTGGGGCTCAGCGGAAGAACTGACCGGACTTCAGACCTGCTTCCAAAATATGATAAGCAAGAAAATCAAGCTCGTCAACATGGTCCAGGTTATGCTCCTTCACCGGATCCTTCCGTGTCAGAGACGGGTTTGCAATCTGTGGAAGTTTGACCCAGACGAACACCAGATACTGCGAGAGCTCTTTAGCACGACGCACGAAGACGTCTGGAAGGTGCTTTTCAAGGCCAACGAGGTACCACCACCCATAACCGAAGATCACGGACTCAGCGTGAGACACCGAGCCAATCCGGTGAGTTTTCATATTTTGCAAGATGTGCCTTTTACCAGCGGGAGGAATCTAAGCCTCCATAGCGATTTTATAGGCCTGGGTAGCGATAGCAGAATAGATTGACTGTCCGGCTCCGCTACCTGAAGATCCAGAATCGCCTCTTCTAACGAATATGTTGTTTTCGGCACCCTATGAGGTGCCGGAGAAGAAGGCCAAGAAGACGCCCGCGGGGACCAGAGAAGGTCTCCGGCACAAGGTTGCATCGGACATGACATCCAAAGACACTGAGACGCGCTCCTACTCCGAAGACGAGGAGGAGGAGGAAATCCATCCCTCCCCCCCCCCACAGGGGGGAGAAAGAAGAGGAAGGTCGCCACGCACGGGGAGGCCGAGGTGTCCAAGAAAGGTAAAACCTTCCTTCCGGACCACTCCACCGCGGCCACCAACAGCGGCGAGGAGTGGGAACCCAGGGACAAGCCCCTGGCTAAGTCGTAAGTATCCAGACACAATAGTATATCCAGTATGTATGCTTTATCGCTTCTTGACATGCCAGACGTGCACCTGTAGTCCGGCCAAATCCAACATCGAGATATCCTCCTCTTCGGAGGGGTCTCTGGACCCGTCGGCGATGAACAGCGATTCACTTCCGACAACCTCCTCCCCCAGGGCCGCAAACGACACCGAGGTGTTGTCTCGAAGGATACCAGACCAAGGGGAGACAGCTCCGGAGATGCCCCCAGGCGAAATCCTAGACGCTGGTCACATGGGGAGAAGACCTCCATGGACTACGATAATGGGGGCCGCAGCCAGTTTGGCCCCCAGCTGAATACGGCTCTGGAAACCCAAGTGGTTCCAGATTCATGCAGGCAGCCTCTCCCCAAGGAGGGTGAGCCGCCTGTACCGATGACCTTTGTCCATCCAGAGGCACCGGACAGCTTGCTGGAAACGCTTCGCAGCGCTTCCATTGATGAAGAACACCGTACTCTTATGAGTACGGTGATTGAGAAGGTACGGTCTGCCAAAAGCAGATTGACCGAAGCCTGTGCTAGCCTTCTAACAGGCTTTGAGGTAAGTAATAAAATTGTGAGGGAATATCACCGTGTAGACAGTAGCCCCTGATGCTCTGTTTGGTGTTCGAAAAAAAAGCCGAACAGAGGATCAAATAATGTTCGCATGAGTCTAACAGAAGATGTCTATGTGAATAAGCAGGCGTCGCTGCTGGCTGCTGCCACTCATACTGCGGAGGTCTCTAGACTAAAGCAGGACCTGGAGCGGACCAAAGGAGAGCTCGGCTTCGTGAAGAGGCAGCTCGGGGAAAGTCAAGGTACGCAATGCCCCATCTGTATACTTAGGATAAATGGTTTTGGCTGATAGAAGCGTCATGAACTTTGATAGGGGCCACGACCGAAGTGGCGGCCCTTAAAAAGGCACTGGCCGAGGCCGAAGACAAAGCGGCCAAGGAACGCGCCGAGCGCGAGAAGCAAGAGGCCCGGGTCAGCGAGGTCTAGCAAGAGCTCCAGGATTTCGTCCAGAAATACGAGTCCCTGGAGCGTGACTCTAAGACTCAAGAGTTCGAGCTTGCTAAGGCCCTCCAGAGCGCGCAAGACACCAAAGCCCAAGCCCAGAAGGCCCTCTAGGAGATTCAGGCGGCCAAGAAGATTGCGGTGGGTAAGGCTTTTATTATGCAAAGCAAGCATGTGAAGGAGACTTTCGGTTTACTTACCCGAATTTGGATTTCTCCAGGAGCATTTGCGGATCTGCCGCGCAGCATATCAGATGCCGCGGAGTTCTACTGAGCCAAAGAAGGGACCTCAGCAGAGAAGTTGTTCTGGTCTCAATATCTTGGGGCAGAACATCTGATGCCCTTGAGCGACCAGCTGAGGCAACTGGCCGAGCTGCACAAGGCAGCCGAACTGGCCATGAAGGACCTCATAGTCCAGCTGTGGCCTGCCGAGCCTATACCCAGCAGCTACTTCAGTCTCGTGAAGCGGCTTTTGAGTGCCTGCCCCCGACTTGAAGTCATAAAGCGGTCGGTTTGTATTGAAGGTGCGCGGATGGCCTTTGCCCGTGCCAAAATGCATTGGGCGAAGATGGATGCCACGGTGCTGATGAATGAGGGGCCCCCGAAGGGCAAGGAGCACCGCCGGCCTGAAAATTATTATGACAGTGTCCTGAAGGGCTCCCGCCTTGTAGCAGAACAATGTACTAAGGATGCAATCTTTGAATGAATGCGCTCATTTTATCCTACAATATGAAACAAGTTCATTTGCGCAAGATAATGCATGTTGATTTAAAATTTTACCTCATGTGCGACTGTTTACAAAATTTGAGAGTTGGCCACTCATCGGCTTCTGCCCTCATGTAACTAGTACAGGGTGTTCGGGATAAATCTAAACACTCTTTATCCAAGTTCTTGGTCTTTAAGGAGGTGTTTAGCGCAACGAACAAGGCAATCGGACTATACAGCTTTATCACCCTCACTTAGCCATAGAAGTTCTATAATTTTGAATTTTGGCGTAGCCCCTGGTATTCGGAAGGCCGAACTTGGGGCGATATACATGCCTAAATCAGACAAAGACCGATTCCTCGCATGAAGCGGAAAAAATCTTTAAGGATTTGAAACCTCTCAAACAGCGACCAGCTCTCGCCGCATCATGACAGTCGGCTTTCTCTACTGAGGTGCTCGTCCGAAAGAACCGGGACACAATCGCAGTAGTTCTCCCTTTACTACCCTAGCCGATATAGCGGACGTAGGGTAGCAAGCACAAGAGCAGGGCAAGCCAACTATTGACCCAAGACATGATTCGGAGCTGATGCATATAATGCTATAAGTATGGGGTGCTGCACTGTCGAAAGTGTTCGGACTTTCTTGCCATGTTATGGGGTACACTGAAGCCCCTGGCAAACTGAACGTACCAGAATGTACGAGCGTGATTTTTAATAAATAAACAGTCAAGGAAAAAAAAGAAATGTAGTAATAAGCTGACGCTGCAAATAATTTTCCATTGTTATTTCAGTGATACGTTAAGGCGTATGTATACAAGTAGTGTGATAAGCAAATAGGACTATTTTACATGCCCTTAACCAAGAGCGAGCTGCGCGTGGGTATGTAAAACAGGTATAGCGATTGTTATCAGAGACCACCTGGGGATTCCCTTGTATGTCAAAGCTCCTTGCCTTCTTGGTGTTTCCGTCCCGTGATGGGTCCAATAATCAGGTTATAGGAAGAGCCTCAAGAAGAGAGGGACCTAAAATAAAGAAAAAGGTGAAGGTATGCGGATCCTAGGGCGGTTGAGCCGCATTGTGGACCGTAGTCTAGCTATGCCTCTGTCTATGCCCATGGTATTTTAAGTGCGTAATTATGTACGCGCGGCACAAATTTTGCTGCTTGACTGGGACTAGAACGGAGGCCAAATTGCTAGTTGAGCTCTGGCGGGCCAGACGATCCTGTTGCAGAGTACTCCGGACTCGCTTGACAGTGTCCGGGGGCTTTATTGCCGAATTGAAGGTCTGCCTAAGGAGGCTACTCTATACTTCTGCTATGAGGGCCACAGTGTGCTCCTCCGTATGGAGGGAGCGCTCTGTATTTCCATTGACTGTTATAACCCCACAAGGCCCGGGCATCTTGAGCTTGAGGTAGGCATAGTGTGTCACCGCATTGAATCGAGCGAATGCGGTTCGTCCTAGCAGTGCATGATAACCACTGCGGAAGGGGACGATATCAAAGATTAACTACTCGCTTTAGAAGTTGTCCGGGGATCCAAAGACCACTTCCAGTGTGATTGAGCCTGTACAACAGGCCTCTACACCTGGTATGACACCTTTGAAGGTGGTTTTGCTGGGTTTGAACCTTGAGGGATCGATACCCATTTTGCACACTGTATCCTGATAGAGCAGGTTCGGGCTGCTGCCACCATCCATGAGGACTCGTGTGAGGTGGAATCCATCGATGATAGGGTCAAGGACCAGTGCGGCTGAGCCGCCATGACGGATACTGGTTAGATGGTCCCTGCGATCAAAGGTGATCGGACAGGAAGACCATGGGTTGAACTTTGGGGCGGCTGGCTCCACCGCGTAGGCGTCCCTTAGTGCGCGCTTTCACTCCCGCTTGGGGATATGTGTGGTGTATATCATATTTACCATTTTTACTTGGGGAGGAGATTTCTTCTGTCCCCTTGTGTTCGGTAGCCGGGGTTCCTCATCGTCATCACTATGCGACCCCTTTTCCCTGTTTTTAGCATTTAGCTTGCCGGCCTATTTAAATACCCAACATTCTCTGTTGGTGTGGTTGGCTGGTTTATCGGGGGTGCCGTGGATTTGACATGAGCGATCGAGTATGCGGTCCAAACTGGACGGGCCCGGATTGTTTCTTTTAAATGGCTTATTCCATTCACCGGACTTGGAGCCGCTGAATCCGGCATTGATGGTCGTGTCTTCGGCGTTGTCGCCATTATTGTGATGCTTATGTCTGCTACGCCGAGCCTTGCCGTTGCTATCCCTGGCGTCTGAAGTGCCAGGATTTCTTGATGTGTTGTTACTACGAGCCAACCAGCTGTCCTCGCCCGCACAAAAGCGGGCCATGAGTGTCGTGAGGGCTGCCATGGATTTCGGCTTCTCTTGTCCAAGGTGTCACGCAAGCCACTCGTCACGGATGTTATGCTTAAAGGCTACTAGGGCTTCGGCATCCAGACAGTCGATGATTTGGTTTTTTTAGTTAAGAACCGGGTCCAAAATTTCCTGGCTGACTCTCCGGGCTGTTGGGTTAGGTGACTTAAGTCATCAGCATCCGGTGGTTGCACATAAGTGCCCTGGAAGTTGTCAAGGAATGCGTCTTCCAGGTTCTCCCAACTGCCAATGGAGTTTGCCTGCAGAATATTCAGCCAATGCCGAGCTGGTCCCTTGAGTTTTAGTGGGAGGTACTTGATGGCATGTAGATCATCACCGTGGGTGAATGTGGAGAAGGAAATCTTTGATCCATACTGCGGGGTCTGTTGTCACATCATATGGTTCGATGTTCACGGGCTTAAACCCTTCTGGGAATTGATGCTCCATTACTTCGTCAGTGAAGCATAGGGGGTGTGCGGCGCCTCTATGCCAGGCTACATCACGACGCAGTTCGGATGAGTCTAGTCTGCTGTATTCGGCCCGGACGGATTTGTATTTAGTATATCTGATGTGGTGGTCATCATCACGCATTGGGGCGCGCCCCCACGATCCGTAGATCGATCTTGACTGTCCTTCTTTGTTTTCCAATTCGTCTTGCAGGTCATGCGTGTAGCCCCGGGCCTTGGTGTTTTTAGTTGTTCGGTGACGTGGTGCGGGCTGGTGTTCGGGCTGATACGCTGCTTTGTCTCGGCCACGAGGTGGTTGGTCAGCCGCATCCTGCGTTGGTAGTATAGGCTCTACTGCCTCGTCCTCGAATTGAGGTAACAACCTGCGCCTCAGGTAACTTTTGGTTGGGCGCTCGAGTCCGTACTCCTTGGCTGCTAGGACCTCAGTCCATCTATCAGTGAGCAGATGTTGATCAGCTTGGAGCTGCTGCTGTTTTTTCCTCAGGCTTTTCGTAGTGGCTATAAGCCGGCGCTTGAAGCGCTCCTACTCGACAGGATCCTCAGGCACGATAAATTCTTCATCGCTGAGGCTCACCTTGTCTTCGGAGAGGGGAATGTAATTGTCATCCTCCGAGTCTTCGTCCATTGCCTGTTCATCAGGGCTAGCTTGCCCGTCCTCCCGCCCGGCCTGCTCGAAGCTTGGCTGGGCAGGATTGTTTTCGTCTTTGGCATCATCCGGAGTGCTATTGTCTCTTGTGTCGGTATCGCTGTTTTTGATATGGCGGGGTTTAGAGTGGCGCCGCTGACGTCGGCGCTTGGGTTGCTTCTCAAGAGGATCACCCTCCGTTGCATCCTTTTGATCCTCGCCATTGTTTTCTTTGGGTGTGTCCACCATATATATGTCGTATGATGAAGTGGCTATCCAGCGCCCTGTAGGCGATGGTTCATGTTCTTCTCCGGCATCATCGTCCATACCGTCGATGTCTTCGGAGTCGAAATCAAGCATGTCAGTTAAGTCGTGGACAGTGGCTTCCCACTCAAGCCAGACATATTTCGGCCAAGAGTCTCCTAACAGGGAGAGAGATTTTAACGAGTTTAGCACGTCACCCAAGGGTGAGTGCTGAAAGATATCCATGGAGCTAAACTCCATGATCGGTGCCCAGTTAGATCCGATGGGCACGGATGCACGTGGCTCGGAGCCTATGGCCGGAGACGAGTCCGAGGGTCCGATGACACAGACCTCCTCGGAAGTGAAATCAGTGTTCGGCTCAATCACCGTTGAGTGTGCAGCCTCCGTGGCGGGGTCCATCCTCCCATCCTCGGATGGCACGATCTGCACTAGATTTAAAGCCGGGGCAGCTGCAGGTGTGATCTCCTGAACACCGTCCGATGGCAGATCTAGGTCATGCTCATCGCGACTGCAGGGTGCACCTGTCATGGGCTCGAATCCGTCAAAGATCAAGTCTCCGCGGATGTCGGCAGTGTAATTCAGGCTTCCAAACCTGACCTGATGGCCAGGGGCGTAGCTATCGATCTGCTCGAGATGGCCAACCGAGTTGGCCTGCAGTGTGAAGCCACTGAATACGAAGATCTGTCCGGGGAGGAAAACCTCCCCCTGGACTGCATCGTTGTGGATGATCGAAGGGGCCATCAAGCATTATGGTGACGACACTGTGGAACTCTCAATGAAAGCACCAATGTCGGTGTCAAAACCGGCGGATCTCGGGTAGGGGGTCTCGAACTGTGCGTCTAAGGCTAATGGTAACAGGAGGCGGGGGACGCGATGTTTACCCAGGTTCGGGCCCTCTCTATGGAGGTAATACCCTACTTCCCGCTTGATTGATCTTGATGATATGAGTATTACAAGAGTTGATCTACCACGAGATCGTAGAGGCTAAACCCTAGAAGCTAGCCTATGATTATGATTGTTCTTGTCCTATGGACTAAACCCTCCGGTTTATATAGACATCGGAGGGGGCTAGGGTTACACAGAGTCGGCTACAGAGAAGGGAATCTACATATCCAAATTTCCAAGCTTGCCTTCCACGCAAAGGAGAGTCCCACCCGGACATGGGACGAAGTCTTCAATCTTGTATCATCATAGTCCAACAGTCTGGCATAAGCATACAGTCCGGCTGTCCGAGGACCCCCTAACCCAGGACTCCCTCAACGGGATCTGCCACTTTTCTGTTCTCTCGCACATGAGTATTTTACGTGCTTCATCTGTGTTGTGTGTTTCCCCCGCCCAAGTTTGAAGTTGCGCCACCACCGCCTCCCCCTATCGGCAGCTCAAACCACCGCCGCCGCAACTACAGCCTCAACCACATCTACGTTCTGCTCGGATCCAGTCAGGTAACCCACCAATCTCTATCATGGCCCCGGCCTAATTTCTTAAATAGCGTCTCCGAAACTTCCTCATGCCTCCAAATCACCACCGCCCCTACCTCCAAAGCATCGACGTGCAAGCCCAACGACATATCACGTGGAGGTCGAGGAGCTGATGGCGGTCCATGGTGCGATAGCCGCTGTGCGTGTTGACCCAGAGGAACACCTTGCCTCCGCCGCCGACATGGTGCAGGCTCTGGCCTAGATGAAGTGCCCCAGTGACTACCCCCCAGGACTTAACAGGTATGATCTGACCAGCTAAATCTTACCAATACCACTTGCAATGGCTATGTTTTGTACGGTTGATCTATTAAGCATGTTCGTGCCTTGTTTATTTCAGTACTGCACATTGTATGATGTTCAAGTATTAACTATCCAGCTCAATTTCACCAATACTAGCAATAAACTTACAATACATGACTCAGGATATCACTAGAGATGCTGCCCATTTGCTATTTTTGGTGGATGCTAAACCTGTTGTACTTAACATGCCTGTCCGTGTACTTACATAGGGTCATAACAGCCGATGTTGTTGTTTGCCATTGAGGTTACCTGCATCCCATATCTTACAATATTTCACATCATTTGTGCAATTGCAGTTTAACTTCTACCATGTACTGGTTGCCTGTAGGTACACATATCAGTGGCACTGATCCACGCTTGGACCTGGAGGAATAGCTCGCCTCCGCCGCCGTTGACTTTGGGATGGCCGGCCGCCATTGACTTTGGGAGGGCTCTGGCCAAGATGAAGTGCCCCAGCAACTACCTCTCAGGACTTACCAAGTATGTACTCACCAGTTCAATCTTACCAATACCAGTTACAATTAATGGCTATGTTCTGTACGGTCGATGTATTAAGCATGTTCTAGTAAACATGCCTAACATGTTTTAGCTACTTTCCCTACCTTTTTATAGACAACTGGGCCATTCTCTACTCAGGCAGCACCTGCCTTGTGATGTTTAACTCTGCCAATTGCATTTTTACTAGTAACAGTTTCAATGGCTATAAAGCTATTGCAATTAACAGTTGAATCCATTTAAACAGTTGTATTTCAATGGCTACAAACTTACAAAACATGACTTAGGATGTTGTTAAGCCTATTGCAATTAACAGTTGTATCCATTTTTTAATCTATCTCTTTGCTACCATGCTACTCTCCGCAATGAAGATATACTAGAGATGCTGCCCATTTGCTATGTTCGGTGGATGCTAACCCTATTGTACTTAACATGCCTGTCCATGTACTTACGCAGGGTCATAACGGCCGATGTTGTTGTTTGTCGTCGAGGTTAGCTGCATCCCATGTCTTATAGTATTTCACATCATTTGTGTAATTGCAGTTTAACTTCTACTATTTACTGGTTGCCTATAGGTACACATGTTAGCGGCACTGATCCATGCTTCGACCCAGAGGAACAGCTCGCCTCCGCCGTCGCTGACTTTGGGCGGGCTCTGACCAAGATGAAGTTCCCCAGCAACTACCTCTCGGGACTTACCAAGTATGTACTCACCAGTTCAATCTTACCAATACCAGTTGCAATTAATGGCTATGTTTTGTACGGTCGATGTATTAAGCATGTTGTAGTAAACATGCCTAACATGATTTAGCTATTTTCCCTACCTTTTTATAGACAACTGGGTCATTATCTGCTCTAGCAGCACCTGCCTTGTGATGTTTAACTCTGCCAATTGCATTTTTATTAGTACCAGTTTGAATGACCATTAAGCCTGTTGCAATTAACAGTTGTATCAATTTTTAAACAGTTGTATTCCAATGGTTACAAACTTACAAAACATGAATTAGGATGTTGTTAAGCCTATTGCAATTAACAGTTGTATCTATTTTTAATCCGTCCCTTTGCTACCGTGCTACCCTTTCACAATGAAGATATCACTACAGATGTTGCCGTTTTATTACCATTTGATATTTTTGGTGGATGTTAACCTTGTTGTAGTTAACATTGGCTTTCCATGTACTTACATAGGGCTACAATGGGCGATATTGTTGTTTGTCGTCGAGGTTAGCTGCATCTCATGTCTTATACACCATCTATTCCTAAATATAAGTATTTTTAGAGATTCCAATATAGACTACATAAGGAGCAAAATGAGATCTAGATTCTAATCTAAACTATATCTATAATTCTATATACATTCGTATGTAGTTCATATTGAAATCTCTAAAAATACTTGTACTTAGGAACGTAGGTAGTTGTATTTTACATCATTTGTGCATTCTCAGTTTAGCTTCTAACATTTATTGGTTGCTTGTAGGTACATACATGAGCGGTACTGATCCACGCTACAATCCCTTTTGCGTATGGGGAAATGAGATATTCATGAACAAGCGTCAAGTGAGGAAACTAAGAAAGATTGTTAGGCGAAATATATGGGTGATGGGAATTAAGCTCTTTATTTACACTTTATCCAAGACAACAGTGAACTTTAGGATGGTAAGTAATGTGTTGCCTTTTCCCCCTGCCCACAACAAATTACTCTATTAGACCTCGGTATCTGATATTTTTCTCTTTTCGGTGGTTTTCAAAGCTATTTAATGATGATTACCTTGCAAACTACATGACCGGGGTGGAGGCAACTAAGGTTAAACTATATAATTCATGCTACCATGATAATTCTCTAGAAGTTTTCTTGAAGGCGGTGAAGGATGGGCGGGCGATCGTCACAAGGGGTTGGACAAAAGTTGTTCGTGCCTATGGCATGCAGGAAGGCACATTATGGGCATTCCGCTTCTTCAACACCACCGGAAGTCAAAATGATTTACACTTGTCTCTTCACCTTTACCGCCTGTAAATATTGTGGTTCATCATAGTTAATTGTTGTATAATCCTGTAATTACTGAACATATTGTACTAACAATTTTATTTATGGATTCGTTGTTGAACAACTGTGCTGAGAGTTTGAATTGCATGTTTCATATTTCAAAATTTCCAATTCGAATAATAAATTACACACAAAAATAAAAATATACAGGAGCGAATAAAATAATGTGCACACGGTTAGAAAGAAAATAGTGTGTGCAATGAAAAAAAGAGAACATATGGTTCTTTGACGTGAAACGTTTGCGATGCCCGACGGACGCACACACGGTTTCGTCTCATATGCGTGTGCGATTCATGGTAATACGGCAAATGTTTCAAACTAGTGTGCGTGTCTGATAGGAATACCAATCTCACACAATTATGAAAATGGACATGTTGGCGTTAGTAGAGGCACCACACACATTTTACATTCTTGATCCGTGTGTGATAGCGTACCTATCACAAACATATTGGTAGATTAAATGTCGATGTCCACCTTTTTCACACGACTATAGCGGTGTAATCGTTTGGGATGTCTCTCTGATCAGAAACATAACGTCGAGATGTAACGTGTGGGACTGGGGTGGCTTCTCATACGTTTATTCTATGGCGATCGGCAGTAGCCGCTCGCCCATCCCCGACGGTTTCTGGGTCATGCGGGAAGGACCCCCCTATCACCCACACTCACTTGGCGATGGTTCCAAATGCCATCACGGAAAGGGGTTAAAAACTGTTTGTATAGCACCTTACGGTACCAGGGTTGTTGATCACCAACGACATTTGAATCCTAAAATGAAAGAAGTGGTAAGAAATGAAATATTGAAGCTTCTAGAAGCAGGTATAATCTATCCTATAGCTGATAGTAGATGGGTAAGTCTTGTTCGTTGTGTCCCTAAGAAGGGAGTATTACTATTGTTCCTAATGATAAAAATGAACTCATTCCACAAAGAATTGTCACTGGGTATAGAATGGTAATTGATTTTAGAAAATTAAATAAAGCTACTAGAAAAGATCATTACCCTCTACCTTTTATTGATCAAATGCTAGAAAGATTGTCAAACCACACACATTTTTGCTTCCTTGATGGATATTCTGGTTTTTCTCAAATACCTGTTTCACAACCTAATCAAGAGAAAACCACCTTTACTTGTCCTTTTGGAACTTATGCTTATAGACGTATGCCTTTTGGTTTATGCAATGCACCTACTACCTTTCAAAGATGTATGACTGCCATATTCTCTGATTTTTGTGAAAAGATTGTTGAGGTTTCCATGGATGATTTTTCCGTTTGCGGAACTTCTTTTGATGATTGCTTAGGCAACCTTGATCGAGATTTGCAGAGATGCGAGCAGACTAATCTTGTCTTGAATTGGGAGAAGTGCCACTTTATGGTTAATGAAGGTATTGTCTTGGGACATAGAATTTCTGAACGAGGTATTGAGGTGGATAAAACTAAAGTTGATGCAACTGAGAAAATGCCATGTCCTAAAGATATCAAAGGTATTCGTAGTTTCCTCGGTCATGTGGTTTCTATAGGAGATTTATTAAGGACTTCTCTAAAATTTCTAGGCCTCTTACACTTTTACAAAAGGATGTTCCATTTGTTTTTGATGATGATCGTGTAGAAGCCTTTGAAACACTTAAGAAAGCCGTAATTTCTGCACCTATTGTTCAACCACCTGATTGGAACCTACCTTTTGAAATTATGTGTGATGCTAGTGATTATGTTATTGGTGTTGTTCTAGGACAAAGAGTTGATAAGAAACTAAATGTTATTCATTATGCTAGTAAAACTCTAGACAGTGCCCAACACAATTATGCTACTACTGAGAAAGAATTTTTAGCAGTGGTGTTTGCTTGTGATAAATTTAGATCTTACATTGTTGATTCTAAAGTGATTGTTCACACCGATCATGCTGCTACAAAATATCTTATGGAAAAGAAAGATGCTAAACCTAGACTCATTAGGTGGGTTCTGTTGCTACAAGAATTTGACTTACATATCGCTGATAGAAAGGGAGCTGAGAACCACGTGGCTGATAACTTGTCTAGGTTATAAAATATTCCTGATGACCCACAACCTATTAATGATAGTTTTCCTGATGAACAATTAGCTGCCAGAAATGTTTCTCATAACATTCCTTGGTATGCTGACTATGCTAATTACATTGTTGCTAAATACATACCACCTAGTTTCACATACCAACAAAAGAAAAAATTCTTCTATGATTTAATACATTACTTTTGGGATGACCCACATCTTTATACAGAAGGAGTAGATGGTATTATTATATGTTGTGTACCTGAGCATGAATAGGGACAAATCCTACGGAATGTCACTCTGAAGCTTATGGAGGGCATTATGCGGGAGCTAGGACTGCTCACAAGGTATTGCAATCTGTTTTTTATTGGCCCACTCTCTTCAAGGATGCCTGTAAGTTTGTTTTATCTTGTGATGAATGTCAAATAATTGGAAACATTGGTAAGCATGAAGAAATGCCTATGAATTATTCACTTATTGTTGAACCATGTGATGTTTGGGGATTTGATTACATGGGACCTTTTCCTTCCTCTAATGGGTATACACATATTTTGGTTGTTGTTGATTATGTCACTAAGTGGGTAGAAGCTATTCCATCTAGTAGTGCTGATCACAACACCTCTATTAAAATGCTTAAGGAAGTTATTTTCCCAAGGTTTGGAGTCCCTAGATATTAAATGACTGATGGTGGTTCACATTTTATGGTGCTTTCTGTAAAATGCTTGCTAAGTATGATGTTAACCATAGAATTGCATCACCTTATCACCCTCACTCTAGTAGTCCAGTTGAACTTACCAATAGGGAAATAAAGTTAATTCTACAAAAAAATGTCAATAGGCCCCGAAAGAATTGGTCTAAGAAATTAGATGACGCACTTTGGGCTTACAGAACAGCATATAAAAATCCTATGGGTATGCCTCCTTATAAAATGGTTTGTGGAAAAGCTTGTCATTTGCCTCTTGAGTTAGAACATAAAGCATATTGGGAAATTAAAGAACTCAACTATGATTTCAAACTTGCCAATGAAAAGAGGTTATTTGATATTATCTCGCTAGATCAATGGAGAACCCAAGCTTATGAGAATGCCAAGTTATGTAAAGAAAAAAGTTAAAAGATGGCATGACAAAAGAATAGAAAAGTGTGAGTTCAAACTTGGAGAATATGTTCTTTTGTACAACTCTCATTTCATATTCTCTACAGGAAAACTCCTCTCCAAATGGGAAGGACCCTATGTTATCGAGGAGGTTTATCGGTCTGGAGCAATCAAAATAAATAATGCCGAAGGTACTAACCTGAAGGTTGTCAATGGGCAAAGAATAAAACATTATTTCTCAGGTACGTTGATATGTCTCCAACGTATCTACAATTTTTGATTGTTCCATGATGTTATATTACCATTATTGGATGTTTTACAATCATTTTATATCATTTTTTGGTACTAACCTATTGACATAGTGCCCAGTACTAGTTGTTGTTTTTGCATGTTTTTACATCGCAGGAAATCAATACCAAACGGAGTCCAAACGCAGTGAAACTTTTTGTGGAATTTTTATGGACCAGAAGACACCCAAGGGGCCGGAGAAGCACCTGGGGGGTGCCCCGAGGGGGGCACAACCCACCAGGGCGTGCCTGGGCCCCCAGACGCGCCCAAGTGCATTGTGCCCACCTCTATGGCCTCCTGCACCACCTCTTTGCTCTATAAATACCCCAATATTCCAGAAAACCTAGGGGAGTCGACGAAAATCAATTCCAACCGCCGCAAGTTCCAAAACCACCAGATCCAATCTAAACACCATCGCGGAGGGGTTAATCATCCTCATTGGTGCCTCTCTGATGATGCGTGAGTATTTCATTGTAGACCTAGGGGTCCGTAGTTAGTACCTAGATGGATTCCTCTCTCTCTTTTGATTCTCAATACAATGGTCTCTTGGAGATCCATATGATGTAACTCTTTTTGCGGTGTGTTTGTTGGGATCCGATGAACTTTGAGTTTTATGATCAGGTCTATGTTTTTATCCATGAAAGTTATTGAGTCTTCTTTGATCTCTTATATACATGATTGCTTATAGCCTCGTATGTCTTCTCCGATATTTGGGTTATGTTTGGCCAACTTGATCTATTTATCTTGCAATGGGAAGAAGTGCTTTGTGATGGGTTCGGTCTTACGGTGCTTGATCCCAGTGACGGAAGGGGAACCGACACGTATGTATCATTGCTATTAAGGATAACTAGATGGGGTCTATTTCTACATAAATAGATCTTGTCTACATCATGCCATCGTTCTTATTGCATTACTCCGTTTCTCCATGAACTTAATACACTAGATGCATGCTGGCTAGCGGTCGACGTGTGGAGTAATAGTAGTAGATGCAAGCAGGAGTCGCTCTACTAATATTGGATGTGATGCCTATATAATGATCATTGCCTGGATATCGTCATGATTATTTGAATTTCTATCAATTGCCCAATAGTAATTTGTTTACCCACCATTTGCTATTTTTCTCGAGAGAAGCCACTAGTGAAATCTATGGTCCCCGGGTCTCTTCTTTATTATATTTGCCTTTGCGATATATTTTTATTTGCTTTTATTTTCAGATCTATTAATACAAGAACCCAAAAAACATCTCGCTGAATTTTATTTGCTTTTATTTGCATCTATCAATCTACTACAATTTTTATCCCGTCCACTCGCCAATTTCTGGCGCCGTTGCCCGAAAGGATTGTCAACCCCTTTAATATGTCGGGTTGCGAGTATTTGTTATTTGTGTGCAGGTGACGTTCACGTAGTGTTGCGTGGTTCTCCTACTGGTTCGATAACCTTGATCTCATCACTGAGGGAAATACCTAACGTTGTTGTGCTGCATCATCCCTTCCTCTTTGGGGAAATACCGACGTAGTTCAAGCATACATCAAAAGGTTCGGCACCATTGCCGGGGAGACATCACCAACATCTACCAGGTTCCTAATCACAAATCTCATCTCCTTGCAATTTATATTATTTTCCATTTGCCTCTCATTTTCCGCTCCCCCACTTCACAAAAATTTGCCGTCGGATCTCATATCTGCTTGTGTTGCCATGTGCCTTCTATTTGCTTGCATCTTTGCTTGCTAAAAATTTATTGTTATGGATCCTCATCCACTTGCTAATATTTTCAAAAGATCCAATTATGTGATACTTCTCCAACGTATCTATAATTTTTTATTGCTCCATGCTATATTATCTACTGTTTTAGGCAATACTGGGCTTTATTATCCACTTTTATATTATTTTTGGGACTAACCTATTAACCGGAGGCCCAGCCCAGATTTGCTGTTTTATGCCTATTTCAGTGTTTCGAGGAAAAGGAATATCAGACGGAGTCAAAACGGAATGAAATCAACTGGAGAAGTTATTTTTGGAAGGAAAGCCACTCGATGGACTTGGAGTGCACGTTAGGAAAGAAGGGATGTGCTCACGAGGGTGGGGGCGCGCCCCCTTGCCTCGTGACCCCCCCTTCGGTCCACCGACGTACCCCCTGCACCCATATATACCTACGTACCCTAAAACTTCCAGAACAGAAGATAGATCGGGAGTTCCGCCGCCGCAAGCCTCTATAGCCACCAAAAACCTCTCGGGAGCCCGTTCCGGCGCCCTGCCGGAGGGGGATCCCATCACCGGTGGCCATCTTCATCATCCCGGCGCTATCCATGACGAGAAGGGAGTAGTTCACCCTCGGGGATGAGGGTATGTACCAGTAGCTATGTGTTTGATCTCTCTCTCTCTCTCGTGTTCTCTCTCGTGTTCCCTCTATGGCACGATCCTGATGTATCCCGAGCTTTTTTATTGTAGTTGGACCTTATGATGTTTCTCCCCCTCTACTCTCTTGTGATGAATTGAGTTTCCCCTTTGAAGTTATCTTATCGGATTGAGTCTTTTATGAGAACACTTGATGTATGTCTTGCCGTGATTATCTGTGGTGACAATGGGATATCATGTGCCACTTGATGTATGTTTTGGTGATCAACTTGCGAGTTTTGTGACATTGGGAACCTATGCATAGGGGTTGGCACACGTTCTTGACTCTCCGATAGAAACTTTGGGGCACTCTTTGAAGTACTTTGTGTGGGTTGGATGAATCTGAGATTGTGTGATGCATATCGTATAATCATGCCCACGGATACTTGAGGTGACATTAGGGTTTTGGTTGATTTGTTTCTTAAGGTGTTATTCTAGTATGAACTCTTTTATAGATGGATCCGAAAGAATAACTTTGAGGTGGTTTCGTACCCTACCATAATCTCTACGTTTGTTCTCTACTATTAGTTGCTTCGGAGTGACTCTTTGTTGCATGTTGAGGGCTTGTTATATGATCTATCTATGTTACTATGGTTGAGAGAACTTGCACTAGTGAAAGTATGAACCCTAGGCCTTGTTTCCTATCGTTGCAATACCATTTACGCTCAGTTTTACCACTTGTTACCTTGCTGATTTTATATTTTCAGATTACAAATACCTTTATCTACCATCCATATTGCACTTGTATCACCATCTCTTCGCCGAACTAGTGCACCTATACAATTTGCCATTGTATTGGGTGTGTTGGGGACACAAGAGACTCTCTGTTATTTGGTTGCAGGGATGCTTGAGAGAGACCATCTTCATCCTACGCCTCCTACGGATTGATAAACCTTAGGTCATCCACTTGAGGGAAATTTGCTACTGTCCTACAAACCTGTGCACTTGCAGGCCCAACAACGTCTATAAGAAGAAGGTTGTGTAGTAGACATGAAGCTCTTTTCTGGCGCCGTTGCCGGGGAGGTGAGTGCTTGAAGGTATATCTTTAGATCTTGCAATTGAATCTTTTTATTTCTTGTTTTAGCACTAGTCTAGTTTATAAAAGAAAACTACAAAAAATGGAATTAAGGATGCCTCATATGCTTCATCTTTTTAATGTCTTTCGTGAAAATTATGGGAAGGAAAATTGTGCTCAAGTACTAGAAGAAGAATTACATAGAATGCTTGGCATAAAATATGTGAATGATGAGCATGATTGCAATGTTGTTAGTATGAATTCCTTGAATATCCATGATGCTAATGATATGCAAAGCCACAAGCTTGGGGAAGCTATGTTTGATGAAGATGATATTTTTTGTCCCCCGAGCTTTGATGAGCAAATTTACTATGATGAAAGCATGCCTCCTATCTATGATGATTATTGTGATGACACGTATGCTTTAAAGAATAATGATAACCATGAAACTTGTCATCTTGATCTTAATTTTCAATCATATGATAGTTATTTTGTTGAGTTTGCTCCCACTACTATTCATGAGAAGAATTTTTCTTATGAGGAGAGTAGTAAATTTTCTATGCTAGTAGATCATGAAAATAATGCTTTAGGTGCTGGTTACATTGTTGAATTCATTCATGATGCTACTAAAAATTATTATGAGGTAGGAACATATGCTTGTAGGAATTGCAATAATATCAAGTTTCCTCTCTATGTGCTTCAAGTTTTGAAGCTATGCTTGTTTTACCTTCCTATGCTAGTTGATTATCGTTCCCATAAGTTGTTTGCTCACAAAATCCCTATGCATAGGAAGTGGGTTAGACTTAAAAGTGCTAGTCATATGCTTCATGATGCTCCCGTTATATTTCAATTCTTATCTTTTATGTGAGCATCATTGTCATCATCATGCCTAGCTAGAAAGGCATTAAAGAGAAGCGCTTGTTGGGTGACAACCCAATACTTATCCCTACTGTTTTTTTGTGTTCACATGATTATGCTACTGTAGTAATCATGTTTTATAGCTTTTGTTTCAATAAAGTGCCAAGTAAGACCTTTAGGATGGCTTATGGTGATAGTTGTGTTGATCCTGCTGAAAATCAGAAACTTTTGCACTCAGTAAATTAGTTTTGTTAATTCACAGAAACGTGGTTCTGATATGATTCTTTTTTCTATGGATTGGTACGCGAATTTATTAGGACTTCCTAATTTGGTAGGATTTTTGGAGTTCTATAAGTATACGTTTGATACAGATTACTACAGACTGTTCTGTTTTTGACAGATTCTGTTTCCTATGTGTTGTTTGCTTATTTTGATGAATCTATGAGTAGTATCGGAGGGTATGAACCATAGATAAGTTGGTACATTAGATATTACACCAATATGAATTTAGAATGAGTTCATTACAGTACCTAAGTGGTGGTTTTATTTTGTTATACTAACGGAGCTTACGAGTTTTCTGTTGAGTTTTGTGTTGTGAAGTTTTCAAGTTTTGGGTAAAGATTCGATGGACTATGGAATAAGGAGTGGCAAGAACCTAAGCTTGGGGATTCCCTAGGAACCCCAAGGTAATATTCAAGGACAACCAAGAGCCTAATCTTGGGGATGCCCCGGAAGGCATCCCCTCTTTCGTCTTCGTTCATTGGTAACTTTACTTGGAGCTATATTTTTATTCACCACATGATATGTGTTTTGATTGGAGCGTCATTTCCTTTTGTTAGTTTTTGCTTGCTGCTTGAATAAAATATCAAGATCTGAAATTATTAAATGAGAGAGAGTCTTCGCATAGTTGCATAATTATTTAGCTACTCATTGACCTTCACTTATATCTTTCGGAGTAGTTTGTCATTTGCTCTAGTGCATTACTTAGACCTTTTAGAGCATGGTGGTAGTTTTATTTTGAAGAAATAGATGAACTCTCATACTTCATTTAGATTATTTTGAGAGTCGTTAATAGCATGGTAATTTGCTTAATATTAATATACTTGGTATTCAAGATATGTGAAACTTTCTTATGAGTGTGTTGAATACTAAGAAAAGTTTGATACTTGATAATTGTTTTGAGATATGGAGGTAGTGATATTAAAGTCATGCTAGTTGGGTGATAATGAATTTAAAGAATGCTTGTGTTGAAGTTAGCAAGTCTCGTAGCATGCATGTATAGTTAAAGTTGTGTAACAAATTTGAAACATGAAGTGTACCTGGCTTGTGCATCCTTATGAGTGGCGGTCGGGGAAGAGCGATGGTCTTTTACTACCAATCTATCCCCCTAGGAGCATGCGCGTAGTACTTCGTTTTTGATGACTTCTAAATTTTTGCAATAAGTATATGAGTTCTTTTGACTAATGTTGAGTCCATGGATTATACACACTTCTAAAGAAGGGAGGTGCTCACGAGGGTAGGGGGCGCGCCCACCCCCCTGGGGCGCACCCCCCTGCCACGTGGCCCCCCCTTCGGTCCACCGACGTACCCCCCTGCACCCATATATACCTACGTACCCTAAAACTTCCAGAACAGAAGATAGATCGGGAGTTCCGCCGCCGCAAGCCTCTGTAGCCACCAAAAACCTCTCGGGAGACCGTTCCAGCGTCCTGTCGGAGGGGGATCCCATCACCGGTGGCCATCTCCATCATCCCAGCGCTATCCATGACAAGGAGGGAGTAGTTCACCCTCGGGGCTGAGGGTATGTACCAGTAGCTATGTGTTTGATCTCTCTCTCTCTCTCTCTCTCTCTCTCTCTCTCTCGTGTTCTCTCTTGTGTTCCCTCTATGGCACGATCTTAATGTATCCCGAGCTTTGCTATTGTAGTTGGATCTTATGATGTTTCTCCCCCTCTACTCTCTTGTGATGAGTTGAGTTTCCCCTTTGAAGTTATCTTATCGGATTGAGTCTTTTATGAGAACACTTGATGTATGTCTTGCCATGATTATCTGTGGTCACAATGGGATATCATGTGCCACTCGATGTATGTTTTGGTGATCAACTTGCGGGTTTTGTGACATTGGGAACCTATGCATAGGGGTTGGCACACGTTCTTGACTCTCCGATAGAAACTTTGGGGCACTCTTTGAAGTACTTTGTATTGGTTGGATGAATCTGAGATTGTGTGATGCATATCATATAATCATGCCCACGGATACTTGAGGTGACAATGGAGTATCTAGGTGACATTAGGGTTTTGGTTGATTTGTGTCTTAAGGTGTTATTCTAGTACGAACTCTTTTATAGATGGATCCGAAAGAATAACTTTGAGATGGTTTCGTACCCTACCATAATCTCTACGTTTGTTCTCCGCTATTAGTGGCTTCGGAGTGACTCTTTGTTGCATGTTGAGGGCTTGTTATATGATCTATCTATGTTATTATTGTTGAGAGAACTTGCACTAGTGAAAGTATGAACCCTAGGCCTTGTTTCCTATCATTGCAATACCGTTTACGCTCACTTTTACTACTTGTTACCTTGCCGTTTTTTATATTTTCAGATTACAAATACCTTTATCTACCATCCATATTGCACTTGTATCACCATCTCTTCGCCAAACTAGTGCACCTATACAATTTGCCATTGTATTGGGTGTGTTGGGGACACAAGAGACTCTCTGTTATTTGGTTGCAGGGTTGCTTGAGAGAGACCATTTTCATCCTACGCCTCCTACGGATTGATAAACCTTAGGTCATCCACTTGAGGGAAATTTGCTACTGTCCTACAAACCTGTGCACTTGCAGGCCCAACAACGTCTACAAGAAGAAGGTTGTGTAGTAGACATCATTATGATGAACCAATTGCTACTGAATTGAGTTCGCTAGATTGTCTTTATGAAGTTTTGCTTGACCTTCATGAATCTGAAAATTGTGATAAGTGTTAAAAGAAGGAATTTATAAAGTGATTCATAATAGCTCCTTGGATGAAAAGCATGATTGCAATGATATTATTATAAATTCTATTAATGTCAATCGTGCTAATAATATGCAAAACCCCAATCTTGGGGATGATAAATTTTGATATGTCCACTACTTATTGCAATGATCATGATTGGGGTGATTCTTCTTATGATCTTGAAAATTTATTTAAGCCTCATGATGAATATGTTTGAGATAATATTGAAAGTGGGTTTGGAAGAGTGTCAACTCTAGGTAATTATGATCCCACTACTTCGGATCATGATCTATCTTATGAAAATTTTGATAAAAGTGGGCTTGGAGAGGTCATGACTTTATTTGTTAATCCCAATATCTTGGAAGATTATAAAAATTTTATGCATGTGGATCATGAAGAGAAAATTTTATATGATAGCTATATTGTTGAATTTGATTATGATCCCACATGTAATTGTTATGAGAGAGGAAAATATTGTGGTGTAAATTTTTATGTTACTAAATTACCTCTCGTTATGCTGAGATTGTCAACATTTTATTCTTCTACCTTGCATATGCTAGAATTTTCTTGTCTTGATAATTTGTTTGCTTATAAAATGCCTATGCATGGGAAGTATGTTAGACTTAAATGGGTTTTACACATGTTACATGATGCTCTCCTCGCGTTTCAATTACTATCTTTCATGTGAGCACCATTGAAATCTTATGCCTAGCTAGGGGCGTAAAATGATAACGCTTGTTGGGAGGCAACCCAACGAATAAAATTTATTTTTGTCTTTTTCTTTCTGTTTTTGAGTGTTTGGAAAATTATGCTACTGTTATGATTGTGTTTTTGGTGTTTTACTAGTGTTTGTGCCAAGTAAAGCCTTTATGATTATGTTGGGTGATAGTTGATTTGATCTTGCTGAAAAACAGAAACTTTTGCGCTACGAAAATAATTCTAATTATTAACAGAAGCGTGATAAAGTACCAATTCTTTTTGCAGAAGATTAACACACAAATTACTCACGTGGTCCTAATTTTTCAGAATTTTTGGAGTTTCATAAGTATTTGAAATATCCAGATTGCTACAGACTGTTCTGTTTTTGACATATTCTGTTTTCTTTGTGTTGTGTGCTTGTTTTGATGATTCTATCGTTTTCTTTGAAGATTTTTTGCCATAGAAAAGTTGGAATACAGTATATATAATGCAACAATAAAATATGAATGGGTTTGCAATAGTACTTATAGTAGTGATTTGTTTTCTTATACTAACGGATCTCACGAAGGTTTTGTTGAGTTTTGTGTGATTGAAGTTTTCAAGTTTTGGGCGATATTACGATGGATGAAGGAATAAGGAGTAAGAAGAGCCTAATATTGGGGATGCCCATGGCATCCCAAACTATTATCCAAAGAGAAGCAAGCAGCTAAGCTTGGGGATGCCCGAGTGGCATCCCCTCTTTCTTCTAACGACCATCGGTATTTTACCCGGAGCTATATTTTTATTCGTCACATACTATAAGTTTTGCTTGGAGCGTCTGGTATGATATGAGTCTTTGCTTGTTTTGCTTTTTGTTTTAAGTCATGAATCCTTGTTGGACACACCTATTTGTGAGAGCCAAAATTATGCTATGACTTGTTAGAATTGCTCCCTATGCTTCACTTAAATCTCTATGAGCTATGGAATTGCTCTAGTGCTTCACTTATATCTTTTTGAGCACGGGGTGCTTTAGTATTTTTCAAGAAAATCTCTCTTGCTTCACTTAAATTATTCTGAGAGAGAAATATGATGCTCATGATCTTCACTTATATTTGTTTGAGCTTATCAAAAGCAACATATGAAATTAGTTCCAAAGTGATAGATATCCAAGGAGGATATAATAAAAAAAACTTTCATGAAGATCATTGCACAAAATAAACTTGATTCTTTGTAATAGTTTTGAGATATGAGGATGTGATATGTGAGTCATGTTGTTGAGTAATTATGCTTTAGTAAGAATATTGGTGTTAAGGTTTGTGATCATCTATGCAAGCACGGAAGTCAATAGTTATGCAATGAAATTACATCCTACTTGTGGTGCATTATTCGGTGTTAATTATGCTTAATGCTCGCTTATGAGATTTTTTGTTTCTTGGTTGGTCGCTTCTCAATCTTTTGCTAGCCTTCATTTTGCACTAAGTATGATCACTACTTGTGCTTCCAAAATCCTTTAAACCATTTTTCCCATATGAGTCCACCATACCTACCTATACGCGGTATTTCCGTGCCGTTCTAAGAAAATTTGTATGTGCCATCTCTAATTTTCAAAATAAACTTCTCTTTTGTGTGCTCGTACAGCTCATGAAACTATAGTGGGTGGCTAATATATTTCCATGCTAGATATGTTATTCTCAAGATGGGTGTTTACCCACTTGTCATTGCACGAGAGTACGGCAAAAGTATTAGGGATGCCCAATCCTGAAATGAAAAATGAATTTACTTTATGTTGTCAAATAATAAATTCCTTGGAAAGTGTTGGTATGGAAGGCACTTGTGGATACGGTTAGGCATGGAAAGTGAAAGTATGGTGGAAAAAGGAATAAACTTTATTTTCTGTTTGGGAACCGCCTATGGTATATCTAGCATGGAAAGTATTGGGAACTACTCGGTCATTTTCATTGACAGGAAAAGCATGCCTCCCAAAATGTTTTTATCTCTATCTTTTTCACTTTGAGCTTTGGCACCTCTACAAATCCCTACTTCCTTGCGCGAAGGGCCTTTCTTTTACTTTATGCATTTTTTATTTTTATTTGAGTCTCCATCTTCTCTTATAAAGCACCAACTAAGGGGCACTATGATCGTACTTGAGCATTGGGTGTAGCTAATATGCGAGTGTGTTTCACGAATGGATCAATGGTTGAGCATGATGGGCTAGGGATAACTTGCTTTAGTGTTGATATTTTGAAATACACGGTTGCTTGTTGATACGATTGAGTATTTAAGTCCTCATGTCAAAACTAGACTATTGCTTTGAACCATATAAAAGTGCAAATGTCCATGCTACAAAGAAAGAAAATGTGATGAACATGTTAGGCAGCATTCCACATCAAAAATTATATTTTTATCATTTACCTACTCGAGGACGAGCAGGAATTAAGCTTGGGGATTCTGATACGTCTCCAATGTATCTATAATTTTTTATTGTTCCATGCTGTTATATTATCATTCTTGGATGTTTTACAATCATTTTGTAGTCATTTTATATCATTTTCGGGTACTAACCTATTGACATAGTGCCCAGTGCTAGTTACTATTTTTTGCATATTATTTACATCGCAGGAAATCAATACCAAATGGAGTCCAAACACAACGAAATTTTTTGTGGAATTTTTATGGACCAGAAGACAACCAATGGGCTGAAGAAGCACCTGGGGGTGCCCTAAGGGGGGCACAACCCACCAGGGCACGCCTGGGCCCCCAGGCGCACCCAGGTGGGTTGTGCCCACCTCAGTGGCCTCCCGCACCACCTCTTTGCTCTATAAATACCCTAATATTCCAAAAACCCTTGGGGAGTCGAAGAAAATCAATTCCAGCCACCACAAATTCCAGAACCACCAGATCCAATCTAAACACCATCACAGAGGGGTTCATCATCCTCATTGGTGCCTCTCCGATGATGCGTGAGTAGTTCATTGTAGACCTATGGGTCTGTAGTTAGTAGCTAGATGGCTTCCTCTCTCTCTTTTGATTCTCAATACAATGGTCTCTTGGAGATCCATATGATGCAACTCTTTTTGTGGTGTGTTTGTTGGGATCCGATGAACTTTGAGTTTATGATCAGATCTATGTTTCTATCCATGAAAGTTATTTGAGTCTTCTTTGATCTCTTATATGCATGATTGCTTATAGCCTCGTATTTCTTCTCCGATATTTGGGTTTTGTTTGGCCAACTTGATCTGTTTATCTTGCAATGGTCTCTCTTTATTATATTCGCCTTTGCGATCTATTTTTATTTCCTTTTATTTTCAGATCTATATTATCCAAAAACCCAAAAATATATTGCTGAATTTTATTTGCTTTTATTTGCATCTATCAATCTACTACAATTTTTATCCCGTCTGCTCACCAATTTCTGGCGTTGTTGCCCGAAAGGGATTGACAACCCCTTTAATACGTCGGGTTGCGAGTATTTGTTATTTGTGTGCAGGTGCCGTTCACGTAGTGTTGCGTGGTTCTCCTACTACTTCAATAACCTTTGTCTCATCACTGAGGGGAATACATACCGTTGTTGTGCTGCATCATCCATTCCTCTTTGGGGAAATACCAACTAGTTCAAGCAAACATCATACGCCCATTAATGTTGAAAGCAATATTATCCAAACTATGACACAGGAAAAACAAATAAAGGAAACCTTCAGTAACACTCCAGAATCATGAAAAAAGAGGAGGTACGTGATACTGTAAGTAAACGGACTCCAAAAAATCCGCAAAAATATTTTATGCCAGTTTTGGAATATATTAAAAATTAGGAAAATAAGAAACAACCAGGAAGGCACCCATGGTGGGCACAAGACACCAGGGCGCGTGCGCCCAGGTGGGTTGTGCCCACCTCGGGTACCATTCGGACTCCATTTTTCTTCCATTTGCTTGTTTCCCAAGATAAAAAATCTTTATATCCCCCCCAGAACCTATTGACTACCGTATCGCAGAGAAATCTTCTGTTTTCTTTTCTTCCTGCTTTCCTGATAGATCTGAAATTATGTCGTCTAAAAATTCCGAGGAGGAGTATCCAGTTTCTTATCAGCCTTTAGATAAAAATATCTTTAAGGACACCTATCCCTATATATGGTTCTCCGATGAGGAAGATGAAGATGAACCAGTCCCTCCTCACTTCAAGAACGAAAGAATGGAGGCGTTATGCATGAGTATAATAAAGCTTGAGATGGAGAATTATGAGTTGAGGATAGATAACTTTATCGTCCAGCGTAAGTTGGAGGAAAAGAAGGACAAACCCACTACTTCATCATCGTCACCACCTCCTTCTTCATCACCAAAGGAAAATTGAGTATTGGGTACGGGCAATCCCCTTGGCTTATGCCAAGCTTGAGGGAGGTGCCCCGGTATCATATCACCTCCATTATCTTTTGCCTTTAGTTATCTTAGTTCAATCCATAGTTATCTTCTGCTTTAGATGAATAAAAGTTTAGTTCGATCCTTTCCTTTCGAGTGTTTTCTTAATGATCTATACTTGTAATCGTGTGCAAGATATATAATAAAGTTTAGTTTGAAGTTTAGTTTTATTTATTTTCACATGTAATAAAAAGAAAGGAAATAAATGAAAAAGATCATATGCTAATCTTATGGTAAGTAATGACATCACATAAGGAAGAGTATAAGTAGAAAATTTTATTGGAGATTCACAAACATAGCATTGGTCAAAGATGCAATTCATGAAAGAATTAAAAAGGGAAGAGAAGATTCACATGCAAATACACTATCTTGGACATCTTTTGTGATTGTGAGCCCCCATCAAAATATTATATGCCAAAATTGTTGACATTGGACAAGGAAGACAACGTAATGATTTATGTTTGTTCATATTCACATGGAAGTTATATTGTCATAGATCCTTCAACATGTGGGGCTTGCCCCCCATCTTTGCTAGCCAAAATTCCGCACTAAGTAGAGATACTACTGATGTCTACTATGCAACTTTATTCTTGTAGACACGTGTTGGGCCTCCAAGCGCAGAGTTTTGTAGGACAGTAGCAATTTTCCCTCAAGTTGATGACCTAAGGTTTATCAATCCGTGGGAGGCGTAGGATGAAGATAGTCTCTCTCAAGCAACCCTGCAATCAAATACAAGAAATCTCTTGTGTCCCCAACACACCCAATACAATGGCAAATTTTATAGGTGCACTAGTCCGGCGAACAGATGGTGATAAAAGTGTAGTATGGATAGTAGATATGAGTTTTTGTAGTGTGAACAATAAAAAAACAGCAAGGTAGTAAATGATAAAACAGAGCACAAATGATATTGCAATAATGGAAAATGAGGCCTAGGGTGCATACTTTCACTAGTGCAATCTCTCAACAAGGCCAGCATAGTTGGATCATATGATTATCCCTCAAAGTGCAATAAAGAATCACTCTCGAGTTCCTATTAGCGGAGAACAAAAGATAGAAATTGTTTGTAGGGTACGAAACCACCTCAAAGCTATTCTTTCTGATCAATCTATCCTAGAGTTCATACAAAAATAACAGCAAGCTACTCTTTCCGATCGATCTAATCAAGAGTTCGTACTAAAATAACACCATGTGATACATATCAACCAACTGTAATGTCACCTAGATACCCCAATGTCACCGCGTGTACCCCATGAGTTAATTATACGATATGTATCAAACAATTTCAGATTCATAATACTCAATCCACATGAAGAACTACAAGGAGACCCCAAAGTTTCTATCGGATAAAAGATAATTAAAACGTGCATCAACCCCTATGCATAGATTACGCCAAAGTCACCTCGGGAATCTGCAAGTTGAGTGCCATAACATATATCAAGTGAATAAAAATAATAACCCATTGTCACCATGGATATTCATATGCAAGACATATATCATGTGTTCTCAGACCTGAACATTCAATCCGACAAGACAAAACTTCAAAGGGTAAAGACTCAATTCATCACAACAAGTGTAGAGAGGGAACAAACATCGTATGATCCATCTATGTTAACAAAGCCCATGATACATCAAGATCGTGACATCTCAAGATCATGAGAGAGAGAGAGAGATTAAACACATAGCTACTGGTACAAACCCTCAGCCACGAGGGTGGACTACTCCCTCCTCATCGTGGTGGCTGCCAGGATGATGAAGATGGCCACCGGAGATGATTCCCCCCTCCGGCAGGGTACCGGAACGGGGTCCCAATTGGTTTTCGGTGGCTACAGAGGATTGCGGAGGCGGAACTTCCGATCTAGGGTCTCCCCGAGGGTTTTTGGAATATTTGAGAATATATAGGGAGAAGAGGGGGTGCGCCAGGCCACCGAGGTGGGCACAACCCACCGGGACGCGCCCTGGTGGGTTGTTCCCCCCTCGGGGCACCCCCCCAGGTGCTGCTTGTTGGGGATCGTTGGAGAAATTAAAAAAAATTCTACACATTAGCAAGATCAGTCTATGGAGAAACTAGCAATGAGAGAGAGGGGAGTGCATCTTCATACCCTTGAAGATCGCGACACGGAAGCGTTGCAATAACGCGGATGAAGGAGTCGTACTCGTAGCGATTCAGATCGCAATGGATTCCGATCTAAGCGCCGAACAACGACACCTCCGCGTTCAACACACGTGTAGCCCGGTGACGTCTCCCGCGCCTTGATCCAGCAAGGAGGAGGGAGAGGTTGAGGAAGAAGGCTCCAGTAGCAGCACGACGGCATGGTGGTGGTGGAGCAGTGCTTCTCCGGCAGGGCTTCGCCAAGCTCAAACGGAGGAGGAGAGGTGTTGGAGAGGGGGAGAGCTACGCCTTGGATGTTGTGTGGTTGCGCTCCCTCCTCCCCTCTATTTATAGGATGAAGGGGGAAAGGGTCCGGCCCCTCTAGATGAGATCTAGAGGGGGGGCGGCCAAGGGGAGGGGGCTTGCCCCCCAAGCCAGGGGGCGCCCCTTTAGGGTTCCCACCCCCCAACCCTAGGCGCATGGGCCCTAGGGGGGTGGCCGCCAGCCCACTTGGGGCTAGTTACCTTCCACATACAGCCCATAAGGGCCCTCCGGGGCAGGTGGACCCTCCCGGTGGACCCTCGGAACCCCTTCGGAGGTCCCGGTACAATACCGATAAACCCCCGAATACTTCCGGTGACCGTATGATGACTTCCCATATATAAATCTTCACCTCCGAACTATTTCGGAACTCCTCATGACATCCGGGATCTCATCCGAGACTCCGAACAACATTTGGTAACCGCGTACAAACCTTCCCTATAACCCTAGCGTCATCAAACCTTAAGTGTGTAGACCCTACGGGTTCGGGAAACATGCAGACATGACCGAGACAGCTCTCCGGCCAATAACCAACAGCGGGATCTAGATACCCATGTTGGCTCCCACATGTTCCACGATGATCTCATAGGATGAACTACGATGTCGAGGATTCAAGCAATCTCGTATACAATTCCCTTTGTCATTCAGTACGTTACTTGCCCGAGATTCGATCATCGGTATCCCAATACCTCGTTCAATCTCGTTACCGGCAAGTCACTTTACTCGTTCTGTAATGCATGATCCCGTGACCAACTACTTAGTCACATTGAGCTCATTATGATGATGCATTACCGAGTGGGCCCAGAGATACCTCTCCGTCACACGAAGTGACAAATCCCAGTCTCGATTCGTGCCAACCCAACAGACACTTTTGGAGATACCTGTAGTGCACCTTTATAGCCACCGAGTTACGTTGTGACGTTTGGTACACCCAAAGCATTCCTACGGTATCCGGGAGTTACACAATCTCATGGTCTAAGGAAATGATACTTGACATTAGAAAAGCTTTAGCAAATGTACTACACGATCTTGTGCTATGCTTAGGATTGGGTCTTGTCCATCACATCATTCTCCTAATGATGTGATCCCGTTATCAATGACATCCAATGTCCATAGTCAGGAAACCATGACCATCTGTCAATCAACGAGCTAGTCAACTAGAGGCTCACTAGGGACATGTTGTGGTCTATGTATTCACACATGTATTACGGTTTCTGGTCAATACAATTATAGCATGAATAATAGACAATTATCATGAACAAGGAAATATAATAATAACCATTTTATTATTACCTCTAGGGCATATTTCCAACAGTCTTCCACTTGCACTAGAGTCAATAATCTAGTTACATTGTGATGAATCGAACACCCATAGAGTTCTGGTGTTGATCATGTTTTGCTCGTGGAAGAGGCTTAGTCAACGGATCTGCGACATTCAGATCCGTATGCACTTTACAAATATCTATGTCTCCATCTTGAACATTTTCACGAATGGAGTTGAAGCAACGCTTGATGTGCCTGGTCTTCTTGTGAAACCTAGGCTCCTTGGCAAGGGCAATAGCTCCAGTGTTGTCACAGAAGAGAGTCATCGGGCCTGATGCATTGGGAATAACTCCTAGGTCGGCAATGAACTCCTTCATCCAGATTGCTTCGTGTGCTGCCTCCGAGGTTGCCATGTACTCCGCTTCACATGTAGATCCCGCCACGATGCTTTGCTTGCAACTGCACCAGCTTACTGCCCCACCATTCAAAATATACACGTATCCGGTTTGTGACTTGGAGTCATCCAGATCTGTGTCGAAGCTAGCATCGACATAACCCTTTACGACGAGCTCTTCGTCACCTCCATAAACAAGAAACATATCCTTAGTACTTTTCAGGTACTTCAAGATATTCTTGACCACTGTCCAGTGTTCCATGCCGGGATTACTTTGGCACCTCCCTACCAAACTTACGGCAAGGTTTACATCAGGTCTGGTACACAGCATGGCATACATAATAGACCCTATGGCTGAGGCATAGGGGATGACACTCATCTTTTCTCTATCTTTTACCGAGGTCGGGCATTGAGCCGGGCTCAATTTCACACCTTGCAATACAGGCAAGAACCCCTTCTTGGACTGATCCATATTGAACTTCTTCAATATCTTATCAACGTATGTGCTTTGTGAAAGACCTATGAGGCGTCTCGATCTATCTCTATAGATCTTGATGCCTAATATGTAAGCAGCTTCTCCAAGGTCCTTCATGGAAAAACACTTATTCAAGTAGGCCTTTATGCTTTCTAAAAGTTCTATATCATTTCCCATCAATAGTATGTCATCCATGATGAAGCCATGTACCTAGGGTAGGGTCATGGACCTGTACAAGATACCCTTCCCAAGGACATCTCTAGAAGAAACCACTTGTCAGTCGACTCAGAAGTATTCCACTCGACTGACTTGAAGACACTCGACCATGAAGCCAACCACTCGACCGCTAGGAGATCTAAAGTCAGTCTGCACACAAACTGTCGGTCATTAAGTAGCTTTTATGGTCATCATAGCACTTTATGTGGGGCGTTACCAGTAACCCCCGATCTTAATGTACTTTAAACCCTACATAACTGAGGGCCAGAGGGGTCTGGCGAACTCTATATAATCCACCACCCTCCTCAGTGTGAAGGGTTCGCACCCCTGTAACTCATACGCATATAATCCAGTCGACCGCCTCCGGGCTCCGAGACGTAGGGCTGTTACTTCCTCCAAGAAGGGCCTGAACTCGTAAATCTCTTACGTATGCAACTACTCCATAGCTAGGATCTTGCCTCTCCATTCCTACCCCCTATTCTACTGTCAGACTTAGAACCACGACAGTTGGCGCCCACCGTGGGGTAGGTGTCTTAGCGACTTATTAGAGAAGTTGCGATTTTTCCGATCTCCTTCATCATGGTTTCAGGCGGAGTTTTGGTTGAGGGCCGCGAGATCCGTCTCGGCGCGCTCACGTTCATCGCCAACGACTCCGCTTGGCTTCAGGAGGCTCCACTCGACATCGACGCGCTCCCCGTCCGCGGGGCGACACACTTTTGGGCGTGCGTCCGCGGCGTCCTCCTGCGGCAACCGTTGACCCAGTATCAGTCGGCCCCTGTGTCGTCCTCCCTCCCTGTTTCCTGCTGGCGCAAGCGCTCTGGTCGGTCGAGGCTTCAGCGGTGGGTGAGGCACGTAGTGGTCCGCCAGTCGGCCACCCCCCAAGTCACAGCAATTGAGCCCGACGAATCTCTCTACGGCCTGTTCGACCTGTCGACTGGCTCCACAGAGACTGCATCCGAGTGCGACGGCAGTGATCCAGCGGTGGAGGTGCTGATGGTCAATGGTCCATGCAGTCCTCCTGGCTTTCCCCGCGCCGACGGAGGTGACGGCGGAGGCAATCCGGTGCAAGCCCATGAAGAGTATCAACCCGAGCCCCTCACTTCGTTGCAGAGGGAAGAACTTCGCCGCCGGAATATGGATGCGCTACACACTCCTATCGTTGGAGAAACCCCCGAGGCTCGAGCCTTAGAAGATGCGCGCTTGGCCAACTTGGCCGAGCGCACTCGACTAGAGAACCTCCAGCGAGCACTCGACGAGCGTGCGCGGCAACGGGTTCCAGACTTCAGTCGACGTCAACTCTTTCCACCACCGACTCAGGTATATCGAACTCCGATTCAGAATCTAGTAGCTGCAGACCGTATAGCAGAGTCGATTCAGCCTTCCCAGTTAGAGGCTGGCAGAGGCTTGCTACAGATCAGAGATTTACTCCGGGCAGCAGGAGATCAAAATTCAGTTGTATCGCAGTCGCGGAATAGGATTCACAGCAGATCCATCGCTGCGAATACAGTCCAGTCGGCCCATAGCCCAAGATCACCCCCAAGGCGTGAGGAACGTGGAGGCCAGCGTGATGATCAGTACAAGAACCGTGAGCAGTATGATCACCGATTCGATCATGATGATCGACGTCGAGTGCCCACCCCTCCCCCAAGGGGTGGATCGTACGCGCCTTGGCAGCAGGATGACAGACGCCAGCACAGTGTTGGGCGAAGGGTTCTAGTCAACCCCAGAGAACCAGGATTTGATGCGAGATCCATTATCATTCAAGGTTTGGTCGACAGGAACAGAGCTCACCGAGAAGGTCATGACAGAGATATACCCACCAGCAGCAGAGTACATGTCTCAGGACCAGAGTGTTTCAGCAGGGCCATCAGGGCCGCGGTGATTCCTCCCAACTTCAGGTTGGCGACTGGAGTCAGTAAGTTCACTGGTGAGTCCAAGCCTGATACTTGGCTTGAAGACTACCGAGTGGCTGTTCAGATTGGCAGTGGCAACAATGAGGTGGCCATGAAACATCTGCCCCTTATGTTGGAGGGTTCGGCCAGAGCATGGTTGAATCAGTTGGCACCCAATAGCATTTATACTTGGGAAGATCTTGCCCGAGTGTTTGTTAGAACATTTGAAGGAACTTGCAGGCGACCAGCAGGGTTGACAGAGCTGCAATCTTGTGTGCAAAAGTTGAATGAAACTCTGAGGGATTACATCCAGAGATGGATCACATTGCATCACACGGTAGAGAACGTATCCGATCACCAGGCAGTCTGTGCCTTCAAGGAAGGTGTTAAGAACAGAGAGCTAAGTTTAAAATTTGGTCGAACCGGAGACATGACTAAGGGAGTCCTGGACTAGGGGGTGTCCGGATAGCCGGACTATCATTATCCGCCAGACTCCAAGACTACGAAGATACAAGATTGAAGACTCCGGCTCGTGTCCGGATGGTACTTTCCTTGGCGTGGAAGGCAAGCTTGGTGATACGGATATGTAGATCTCCTACCATTGTAACCGACTCTGTGTAACCCTAGCCCTCTCCGATGTCTATATAAACCGGAGGGCTTTAGTCCGTAGGACAACATACATTACAACAATCATACCATAGGCTAGCTTCTAGGGTTTAGCCTCCTTGATCTCGTGGTAGATCTACTCTTGTACTACCCATATCATCAATATTAATCAAGCAGGACGTAGGGTTTTACCTCCATCGAGAGGGCCCGAACCTGGGTAAAAACATCGTGTCCCTCGTCTCCTGTTACCATCCGCCTAGACGCACAGTTCGGGACCCCCTACCCGAGATCCGCCGGTTTTGACACCGACATTGGTGCTTTCTTTGAGAGTTCCTCTGTGTCGTCACCGATAGGCTTGATGGCATCTTCAACCTGCAACGCTGTCCAGGGTGAGACTTTTCTCCCCAGACAGATCTTCGTATTCGGCGGCTTCGCCCTGCAGGCCAATTCACTTGGCCATCTGGAGCAGATCGAAAGCTACGCCCCTGGCCGTCAGGTCAGATTTGGAAGCTTAAACTTCACGGCCGATGCCCGCGGAGACTTGATCCTCGACGGACTCGAGCCACAGCCGAGCGCGCCGCACTGTGACGATGGGCATGATCTGGCTCTGCCGCCGAACAATGCCTTGGTGGCCGCACACGGATCCGCTTCGGCCATTAGCCCGGAGCCGATCGCCCAGATCGAGGGTCGGTGGATAGACGCCGCCCTGGGGGCTCCAACACCCACGGCGATGGAGCCGAACACTAATCTTGTCCCCTGCGAAACTCGTGATTCCAAGGCGCCGGACTCCTCGCCGGACTCCGAACCTCCCGTGCCCCTACCAATCGATCCGGATTGGGCGCCGGTTATGGAATTCACCGCCGCGGACATCTTCCAGTACTCGCCTTTCAGCGACATCTTGAATTCACTAAAGCATCTCTCGTTATCAGGAGAGTCCTGGCCGGATTATGGCCAGGATGGTTGGGATGCGGACGACGAAGAAATTCAGAGCCCACCCACCACCCACTTTGTAGCCACTGTCGACGATCTAACTGACATGCTAGACTACGACTCCGAAGACATCGACGCTATGGACAACGATGCCGGAGACGAACAGGAACCAGCGCCCACAGGGCACTGGAAGGCCACCTCGTCATACGACGTATACATGGTGGATACCCCAAAAGATGGGGACGGCGAAGAAACAGCGGAGGTAGATCCCTTAAAGAAACAGCCCAAGCGCCGGCGTCAGCGGCGCCGCTCTAAATCTCGCCACAGCAAGAATGGAGATTCCGGCACAGGAGATAATAATACTCCAGAGAGTGCCGAAGACAATCCCCTCCAGCAAGACTCAGCGCAGGAGGATGCAGAAGCAAGCCCTCATGAGGGGGCGGCAGACCAAGAGGTTGAGGATCATAATTATATGCCTCCCTCCAAAGACGAAGCAAGCCTCAACGATGACGAATTCGTCGTACCTGAGGATCCCGTCGAACAAGAGCGCTTCAAGCGCAGGCTTATCGCCACAGCAAACAGCCTAAAGAAAAAGCAGCAGCAGCTTCAAGCTGATCAGGACCTGCTGGCCGATCGATGGACCGAGGTCCTCGCGGCCGAAGAGTATAAACTCAAACGTCCCTCCAAAAGTTACCCAAAATGCAAGCTGCTCCCCCGATTAGAGGAGGAAGCATACGTACCTCCATCACCAGCGCACGATATGGCTGACCGACCACCCCGTGGTCGTGACAGAGAGGCATCCAGGCCCCCAGCCAAGACCATACCCCGGCATCGCTCCAAAAGTACGAAGCCAAGAGGGAACGCGCCGGACTTGCGAGACATATTGGAGGACAAAGCAAGGCAATCCAGATCCATCTATGGATCACGTGGGCGCCCTACGACCCACGACGAATACCGTCGTGCCGGATACAATAACCCCGGCCGGGCCGAACACAGCAGACAGCGCTCTCTCGAGCTGCGTCGCGATATCGCTCAATACAGGGGCGCCGCACACCCGTTATGCTTCACTGACGAAGTAATGGATCATCAGATCCCCGAAGGGTTTAAACCCGTAAACATCGAATCTTACAATGGCACAACAGACCCCGCGGTGTGGATCGAAGACTATCTTCTCCACATCCATATGGCCCGCGGCGACGATCTCCACGCCATAAAATACCTCCCACTCAAGCTTAAAGGACCAGCTCGGCATTGGCTTAACAGCTTGCCAGCAGAGTCAATTGGGTGTTGGGAAGACCTGGAGGCCGCATTCCTTGATAACTTCCAAGGCACATATGTGCGACCACCAGACGCCGATGACCTAAGCCACATCATTCAGCAGCCAGACGAATCGGCCAGACAATTCTGGACACGGTTCTTGATGAAGAAAAATCAAATCGTCGATTGTCCGGACGCAGAGGCCCTTGCAGCCTTCAAACATAACATCCGGGACGAATGGCTAGCCCGGCACCTGGGGCAGGAAAAGCCGAAATCCATGGCAGCCCTCACATCATTAATGACCCACTTTTGTGCGGGAGAGGACAGCTGGCTGGCCCGCAGCAACAATCTCCGTAAAAATTCTGGCAGTTCGGATACCAAGGACAACAACGGTAGGTCACGTCGAAACAAAAACAAGCGCTGAATTAACGGCGACGACAAGGAGGATACGGAGATCAATGCCGGATTCCGAGGCTCTAAACCCGGTCAACGGAAGAAGCCATTTAAAAGAACCATTCCGGGTCCGTCCAACCTGGACCGAATACTTGACCGCTCATGCCAGATACATGGCACCTCTGAAAAGCCAGCTAACCACACCAATAGAGATTGCTGGGTGTTCAAGCAAGCCGGCAAGTTAATTGCCGAAAATAATGAAAAGGGGCTAAATAGCGACGACGAGGAAGAGACCCGGCCGCCGAACAACAGAGGACAGAAGGGTTTTCCCCCACAAGTACGGACGGTGAATATGATATACGCGACCCACATACCCAAGAGGGAGAGGAAACGCGCACTAAGGGACGTCTATGCGATGGAGCCAGTCGCCCCAAAGTTCAACCCATGGTCCTCTTGTCCGATCACTTTCGATCGAAGAGACCATCCGACCAGCATACGCCATGGCGGATTCGCCGCATTGGTCTTAGACCCAATCGTCGATGGGTTCCACCTCACGAGAGTCCTGATGGACGGCGGCAGTAGCCTGAACCTGCTTTATCAGGATACAGTGTGCAAAATGGGCATAGACCCATCAAGGATTAAACCTACAAAGACAACCTTTAGAGGTGTCATACCAGGAGTGGAAGCCAACTGCACAGGCTCAGTCACACTGGAAGTGGTCTTCGGATCCCCGGATAATTTCCGGAGCGAAGAATTAATCTTCGACATAGTCCCGTTCCGCAGCGGCTATCACGCCCTGCTCGGGCGAACCGCGTTTGCCAAATTCAATGCGGTGCCGCACTATGCATACCTAAAGCTCAAGATGCCAGGCCCTCGTGGAGTCATCACAGTCAATGGGAATACGGAACGCTCCCTCCGAACGGAGGAACATACAGCGGCTCTCGCGGCAGAAGTACAGAGCAGCCTGCTAAGGCAATTCTCGAGTCCGGCCGTTAAACGGCCGGATACAGCAAAGCGCGCCCGGAGCAATGCCAACCAAGACCACCTGGCGCGATCAGAGCACGCGTAGCAATGCGGCCCCAACCCTCGCCCGCGTATGATCGCAAGAAAAACACTCCGCATACATCATTATGCTTTGGAGATACCATGGGTACAGGGGAGGGGGCACGATCACAACGGACCCAGAGTGCGGCTCGACCGCACCGGGGGCTCGCAAATGTGCCCCTCTTTTTTTATTATTTTCTTCTTCTTTGTACACAGGACTCTATTAACCAGAAGCCCTGTCCGGCAGTGAACCTGCCGAACTCATGATGCAACAGTCAGGGACTAAAGAAGGCCGCGTCGAACACTCAGGTGGTCTCAATTACGAGCATTAAATTTGATTATATACACCAAATCCGCAGCTCATCCCTGGAGGGGGACATGTTTATTTAGTCCAAATCCCTTGCTTACCGCACTATTTGTATCAGTCCGCTCTACTAGCAGACTTTTCTTTCATTAATAATGCAGCACCTTTATGATCGCAATTGCATCATATTTTATATATATATGCTCATTATATGACATCTGGCACCCGTATATTTTGGTACGGCATAATACACCAGGGGCTTATGTTCCCCACTCTATGGTGTGATAAAGTTCGAACACTTTCACAAGTGCGGCACCCCGAACTTATAGCATTATATGAATCGGCTCCGAATCATGTCTTGGGTCAATAGTTGGGTTTGCCCGGCTCCCACGTTTTGGTGCCTTACATTCCGTTCTGTCGGCTAAGGTGGCACTGGGAGAACCACTGCGATTGCACCCCGGTTGAGCCGGGTTAATGCCTCAGTGGAGAAAGCTAAAACTGACTGGCATGATAAGGCGAGAGACTGGTCGCTGTTCGAGAGGTTTTTTCGGGTCCTTAAAGACTCACGCCGCTTCGAGCGAAGTTCCGGATAATGTCCGATGAAGGCGTGGATAGCACCCCGATTCGGTCTTCCGAATACCAGGGGCTTCGCCGAAATTTAAAATTATAGAATTCTATGGCTAAGTGAGAGTGTTCAAGCATTATAAGTCCGGTTGCCTTGTTCGTCGTGTTGAGCGCCTCCCTAGATGGACCCAAAAATGGGAACAAGAGTGCTCAAGTTTATCCCGAACACCCCAGCACTTGTGGCTTGGGGGCTGAACCCAACGACTTGCCATCTCTCAGATTTTACAAACGGCCGCACAGAAGGTAATATTTTAAATTAAACAAGCGTTGCTCATGGCGCATATGAACGAAGTTTTCAGCGCACAGGATAAATAAACAGCGAGTTCACTCAAAGATTACATTTCGGGAGCACTCATCTGCAATATTGCAGGCTCCCTTCAGGACAATTTTATAATACTTCTCCAGCGTGCGATACTCCTTGCCCGGTGGCGGTGGGTCCGTGAGAAGCTTCTCCGCATCCAATTTGCCCCATTGCACCTTTATGCGGGCAAGGGCCCGACGAGCGCCTTCGATACAGGCGGAGCGCTTGACTACATCCAGCCTGGGGCATGCATCCACCAGCCGCCGCACGAGGCCAAAGTAGCTACCAGGCATGGCCTGTCCAGGCCACAGCTGGACTATGAGGCCCTTCATGGCCTCCTCAGCTACCTTGTGGAGTTCGACCAGCTGCTTCAGCTGGTCGCTTGGGGGCACCGGATGGCCGGCCTCAGTATACTGAGACCAGAAGACCTTCTCCGTCGAGCTCCCCTCCTCGCCACGATAGAATGCGGCGGCATCAGACGCACTACGCGGCAGATCTGCAAACGCCCCTGGAGAGCTCCGAATGCGGGTAAGTATCAGGTAGTTCACATTAACATGCCTGCTTTGCATGAAAAACGCCTTACCCGCCGCTATCTTCTTTATGTCCTCAACCTCCTGAAGGGCCTTACGGGCCTCGGCCTTGGCGGACTTGGCACTTTCGAGAGCCGAGGCAAGCTCGGACTCTCGAGTCTTGGAGTCACGCTCCAAACCCTCATGTTTTTCCATGAGAACCTGGAGCTCTTGCCGAACTCCGCCACCCGTGCCTCTTGCTTTTCTCGCTCAGCCCGTTCCGCGGCCGCACTGTGTTCGGCCGTGGACATAGCATCCTTCAGGGCTGCCACCTCGTTAGTGGCCCCTGCAATGCACATATTATCCTTGTTAATTTTATTTG